>JAPZDY010000001.1:2340827-2357916 GCA_029783645.1 Ctenochaetus hawaiiensis
ACAAACACACTCTCCAAAAAGAAGCCCCCAAGCAGCGACATTAAACAAGTGCTCTCATTTGGACATAAATAGTGTGATCTTACTCTCATAAATCACTCTGAGATTATACATTTGGCCCGGGCAAAGGCTTCAGGTTTGCACACCCCTTCTGTAAACAGGTTCTCTTTCAGCCTCGCACAACTTCAGTCTGAGCCGATAGATGTGTGAGATTCTCTGAACGCGTGTGTGCATGTGTGTGTGTGTGTGTGCAAGGTTACCGTGCTTGATCCATTTTAAAAAGAGTCTTGTTGTAATCAAAAATAATAACCGCTCAAAGCGTAAACTCTTCCAAAGCCCACCCCCCCCTCCACTTGAAGTATGAAATAATATTCTGTGTGTGGGCCCTGGCCGAACGCTGAGAACGCAAACATTTCACAATAAAGTTGTTTAAATAAAGGCCTTGGCATAGATGGCTGGGAGATAGAGGACATGCTGCGTTAATTACAAGCGCCCGTTAAAATAAACCGCCGGTATAAAATATGACTCTCCCTCTCCCATTCTTGGGATTTGAACCTATAAAATGTCAGCGAGGTGTGTACCTCAGATGTGCTGTTTGGAGACCAAACACAACAGCAGCCCTTCTGGTTGGAGATTGGAAAAGATGGATAGACTGACAAAGAAAGAGAAAGAGGGGAAGGGGGGGGCAAGATTTGCAAAAAAACACAACAGAGCTCTACAATCAACAAAGAAAGCAGTGTTTACTCTGCATTTAAAGACTTATGAATTCTTCTCGCCCCCGCCTCGCCGTTGCGTGGCGTTAACTGAAAGGGAAAATAGCCCAGTTAAGCACTCGGTTTATTATTCTTCAAACTCTTGTCTGAAAAGTAATATGCTTTAAAGGCACAGTACATGTACGGGTGCTCTCCCCTCTGAATCTGTTTCAGCCTTTCCCTTAGCAAGCGGTATGTGTGTGTTAGTGAGTAAAGTTACATTGCAAAGAGAGAGGTAGAGAGATGGATTATTTTTCCTGAAGCGTGGACTTAAGTTTCTGCTCTCTGCTGCTGGGTGGCCCACTCCTCTTTAGCCGTGTTAACATAAGAATAGAGGGGTGGCCAGGGGGTGAGGGAGGGGTGGGGTAGCCGGGTAGCTGGTTTAAATTATTCTGCGCCTCCGCTGCTGCATAGCAGGAGCTGTTGTTATCCACTTAGAACATCAGACGATTTGTTCCTTCTCCCTCTCTCTTCTCTCCCTCTCTCAACCCTGTGGGTGTCTTTATTCGGGACCCTTTGTATCAGTGTTACGTTATAACGCCCGTCCCTGCCAGGGTGCACCTTTCCTTTCCATTTGTGGGATTTTCCTTTTAATTAAAAAAATAATAATAATAAAATTTACTTAAAAAAATACCTATGTTGCTTTAAAAATGTTGTTTTGCCCTGAAAAAGTTCCATGTCTGAATTTAACCCCTGTAAAATTTAAGAGTTTTTGTTGTTTGTATCTAGTGTGATGTCAAACTGAGCCAAACTAATAAAGCCCCCATTCCAGCGAAAGATTGTGCCCCTGAGAGGATTACTTAAAAAATCTAAATATCAAATGTTAACTCCCCGTACCGTGGGCTGTCATCCAAGCTCAGTGACGAGTGCTGTGACGCTTGTAGGCCCAGATGAGGAATGCAGTTATGAGGAGATATTTGTATACATTCAGCCTGCGCCTTGGAAAGCGGAGATGGTGGTTGAGCACAGCTTAAAGACATCTGGATGCGATGAAATGCCATTTGTCTAAACAATCAAGAGTCTAACCAAAGCCACCCAACGTGCGCTGTGCTTTTAGTACATACTTGTGCAATGTGCTTCAACAGAAAGCGTTATTGACAAATATTTCATTGCGACAGCTTCATGAGATCTCAAAATGAGATTTTTTTTTTTTGCATCATTCCAGCTTTTTGCTGTAAACATAAAACATTTGTGATGGCCATGTAGTTCAAGATAGAATAGATGTGAAGAAGTTCATTTTGAAAGAGGAAAGTGAAAATAAAAAGAGACATAAAACCATTGTGGCATTTCATTAGAGATATGACTGATGCAAATCAGTGAGATCTTAATCTAAATACTTGAAAATTAATGCTCATTCTTTTTACTGGAAAATGAAAAATGATGAACAAGAACTGCTCATGTTTTGTCACTGACCAGCAGTCATCATTAAAACAATGCATTCAGGGGAGTTTAAATGAACGTGACTTGCAAAGATACCATATCAACATGTTGGAATTGATTTCTATGCAGGCCAAAGACACAAAGACAGACTTCCAGACGGAGGCTGAGGCATCATCTGTCAAAAGAAATGTCACACCTATAGATTTATTTTCTCCCTAATTCCATTTAAACAAATGGTCTGGGCAGTCATGGCAGCCAGTGCTCTGACAATGCCAATGGTGTGTGTGTTTTATATGTGTGTGTGTGTGTGTGGGGTGGTGGTGGAAGTGAAGGGGGCAGGCAGACATGACTGGGATAATAAGCGTCATGGAATCTAATCAGATTTCTAAGAGGAATTGATTGTTGTGAGGCAGCCGGTGCAGGAGTGGGGTTGACAATAAGCTGAAATTTAAGTGTTAATTTTTATGCTAATCCTCTGGCATCTCTGTGTGATGCAATTTGGTCCAGCAGCCCCTCGACTTTGCGCCGCAGATATGAAATTGTCCCGTGCACAGAGAAAATGTCAGCTTGCCAGACCCTGAAAGCTTGTAATTTATTAGGTATGTTTCTATTAGTATGTGTCACAGTTGTTAGGGAGCCACATGCGCAGGCAGGCAGCCACACCACCTTGCTCCCTCCCTGCCCCTCTCTTTCTCTATATCTCACTCTTTCTATTCCTCTACCACAACTTGCCTGATCCTCCTTTCTCCATCTTATTTTCTCCCTGTATTGCCATACACTTCTTTAGCACACATGCACATTCACGCACACACGCACAATGGCTCACACCATGCTTGTTCTTAAGATGGTCTCGGCTCAGTGGCTGCTAGACTGGGGCCTTAATGTATTATCATATATCGGGTGGTCCTTGCCCCCTGGACAAAAGGCTATTTAATACAATTTAATGACATTCCCAAGATTGGGGGGGGGTGCGATAGAGGGATAGAGAATAGAGAATAAAAGAGAGAGGGAGGGAAGGGGGAAATAGAAGAAAAAAAAAGGCAGAGGCCCAGATGAAAATAGCATCTGTGTTTTTCATGGCTCACCCATGCAAACATTGCAGTGTAAAATGCGTGACTCTCCCTCCTCTTCCGTCTCTACCTGCAGAATAAAATGTAGTTGAAGGGTTTATAGGAGCTAAGGAGGAAGTGTGAGTACTTTCAAAATCACTTTTATCTGGCCCTTGACCCAGGTAGTGGAGGAAATATCCAGATTTTACATAAGTATTTACAATAATACCACAATGTTAATATTCTCCATTATACCACTACTTCATGGTACAAGTTAGAGATCCACAAGGTTTAACATTTTCCCAATAACAAGATCCATTTTTGGTATTATTTATAGTCAAAAAGATTGTGGTTTTTGTCAAATCTGTGATGTCAGCACTGACACAAGACAGGACGGTTCTGCTTTTTCAATGTTTAACCAAAACACAATCTTTCACCAACATTAACCAAAATGTTTTTTAAACCTCAACCTAATCACATGCAGGAAAGGAGCTTCAGTCTTTGATGCCAAACTGCTATCTGATGTAAACATGCAGCACTTTGTGGACTGGAGAAAATGTTTCCAGTGAATGTAACCCGTGCAGCAATTAGGTTTCCCTGAAATCATATTAGGTAAGTTTTTAACATAATTATTAGGAGACAGGGTTTGCTGAGACCTGTATGACTCTCTGGCTACACTGAACACGTAGGCTAACCTATGCAGATTTTTTCGCAGAGCGTCACTACGCTTCCACTGTTATGAATGAAACTGGCTACAGAAGGCGTGAATGTAACACGAAAGTGGTGCATATGTGCCATGGAGATCCTCGCTACAAACAGTAAAATAGGACATACTGCTATTTATATTTCTTATGGAACGTATACATGGCCCTTTTACGCAGAAATAGGTCAAAAATTCCATACTTCTTGTTTTAAATTAAACTGCTGGTAAAATTGGTTAGAGAGTCTTGATCGCCCTATCAGCATTTATTTTTACCAGTATCATGTGGGCGTTGTTAAGTAAATTTATCCCTCAGCCCACTTTTGTCTGTGGATGTTAACCATGTAACACAAACTCGGTGAAAAAGTGCAAGTTTTACAGCTGGATCAGAAAATCCTAAACTGAAAGCTGACTGCTAATAGTACGACTCTTTGCCTTACATGAGCTGCAGGTGTAGCCAGTGAAATGATACACTATACAGAACTTCCACTTTGTGATCTGTTTGTATATGTTGCCTGTTCAGTGTAAAGGGTTTAATACAAAAACACACATCTGATGTTACCAGTAATGACCATGTGTGTTACCAAATCAGCCAGGACTAAAATCTGGAGACTTCAAAACTTTCTTAACTGTGGTTTTACATTCATGTATTTTTATTATTTTCCTACCGTTCTTCCCTTCAACCATATATTGATCAATAGATTTTACTAGCTGAAAATGTGATTTTTATGTAATTTTTCCATGCATCTGAAAGATAAATCTGCAAATTCATTAAGCTATAGCTGTTGACAGAGTAGTGGAGAGCCTCGGAATTGTACTCAAATACGTTAATTAGGTAAATATACTTAGTGACTTTCCATCACCACCTGTTAGTGAGGGAAATACAATTAGTTTTGGTTGGAGATGTCATCAGTAAGGGACAACAGAAAAAGAACCAGGGACAAACAGTGTTTAAATGGTTGTTCAGCTGACTCTTCTCCTTCAAAATCTACTCTGTTTTTTCCTATTTTATCTTCAGTCATCTCCCTCTTTATGTTTAAACACTGCTAAAATGGCTGTGCTCCCTGCTCATATGTTGAGTGGTACTAGAAAGCCAGTCAAAACTGTACTCAGTGGGCCCAGAAAACACACTGAAAGGTTTGGATGCAATTCACATATAGGTCAATTAAATGCAACAACATCTGCTCTCTCCCTACCATTTGCATATGGCATTCATATGTTAATGATGTCCCTTGTTTTTTTTTTTTTTTGCATGTGTGTAAGTGCATGTGTGTTTGTGTGTGCTATTTGTTTCTCTCTGTGTGTATTTTTTTCCTGTACTTCCTCCCCTCCTCCCATTCTCTTTGTATCGCCAAACAAAAAGAGATGCAGAAAATTTGGATTCATACTTCCCTTTCGAAAAAAAAACCCAGATACGCCCGTCCTATTTTCACTTCCTCTTGCCTGACGATTAAAGGGGAGGTTAGACGAGTGCCACAGTTGTTCTATTGCCGTGCCCCTGATTTTGACAAGAAGCCCCTTTAACAGCAGAGAAGGCAAGGCCCTCTCTCTTCCCCAAGCAGCTTAATGCCTTATAAATCAATGATGACACAGATGGACTAGCGATAATCTATTTAGAATGCCTCACAGCAAATATTGTTGTGCAGATGATTAGACAGCCAGTTATTTTAACTCAGACCCCTAAACCCAATCTTCCGCTTATCATAATGCTCCTCAGATTTATAGCAGTAATTTGGGATTTGATATTTTTTGTTCTTTGAAATAAATTTGGCAACAATAGATTTAAAGAATCGTTGAAATTAAAAGTAAAATCAGGTTGTAACAAGGCAGTGTGTGTCTGCCTGTTTGTCTCTGGGCATGTGTGCAAAAAAGAGGGTGTTTGTGTGTGTGTGTGTGTGTCTTGGTTGGCATGGACAGCTTGAGAAACAAAAGACACGAAGAGGTGCTGGTGACTGTGCCAAGGCCATAATGATAAGGCATGTTTCTTTAAAGCAGCGGGAGACAGACCTTTAGCAGAATCGTATCTCCAGGGCATTTTGTGTGTGTGTGTGTGTGTGTTAGACCGTCTAGTGACACAAGGGGGGTTAATGGCAATCCAGGGTCTCTGCCCCTTTTCATGGTCGATGGGTCTCAATTTAGCGTGCAAGGGTGAGGAGGAGGAGGAGGAAGAAGGAGAGAAGAGGAGGAGGAGGAAAAAAAAAGAGCAGAGGAGGAGTGCAAAAATGAAGTGGAGGTTGTCAGACGTGGCAGCTGCTCGGAGGCCCTGATAAATATAAGCCCTTATTGATCGGTTGAAAATGAAAGATCCCCGAGTGGCGTGCAGTATTTAGCTTCTTGTCTGCCTCGCGTCAGCGGTGGCCTTGCCTTGGCGGGATAGATTTTCAGCTGTGCCTCCGGGCACCGCAGCGCACTGGCTTTGATTTCATCTTTAACCTTTTTCGGCTGTGTTCCCTTGACCTCTGCAGCGTTGCTCGCTGAATTTGTTAGATTTTCATCTTGACATTGACCCCCCCACCCCAACTCCCCCATCACCTCATCTTCTTCTTCCTTTCCACCCATCACTGTCTTCTTCTTCATGCCATATCCCCTGTCCATCTTCCTCCTTGCCGCTTCAAGTATATATTTCACTATCACCTCCTCTTCTAATCTCCCCCCTCCTCTGTTTTCTCTCTCCAGGTGGCCATTCCAGTAAGCAGTAGTCAGTCAGGAGTGACAGAGAGAGGCCACTTGATCCTAACAGACAGGTTGCGCTCCAGTATGCAGTTGGAGTGTTAAGGTAAGCTCACACATGGCTCATACCTAGGCCTGTAGCAAAATGTTCCTGAATTAAAGATTTTTCCCAGATTTCCAAACCCTGTATGATTTTTTTCTTCTTACACTGTAATGATAAAAGAACAAGTCACATACACACAAATAAATGCACACATACACACACACACGCTCCAACTGTTCGTCATTCACTCACCATTTAGTCTTATCCCCAAAGGCACTCTGTCTTAAACCAAAATACACACACACACACACACACACTCATGCAGGCACACACAGACACAGTCACACAGCTACAGTACACTGCTGCTATGTGCGCAGACAGAACTTGTAACAATCTGGATTGTGATAATCTATGATAATCATCCACCACATGCCACCTAAAAACGCACATGGGTGGCATTCAACACCCACACTGGCACATTGCTTCAGTGCATCTCGTCTCCCTCTGCCGCTCTCCCCAATGTCACTACCTCCAGCGTCAATGTCACCACTCTGCTCCTTATTTCTCTTTTATGTATGAGGAGGCTTGCGCTGTAACACACCACAGAGGAGGGAAAAAGGAAGAAATCCTGAACAATTTATGTTTGGCATTAGTGTAATTGAATCCCACTCGTATATCAAAGTAAGAAAGTTGTGAGATGTAGGTGATATAAATGCAAGGTAGGGATCCATGAAAACACAGATCTGTCCCTCCCCTTTTCCTTGTCTTCTGAACAATGTCTCCCATCTCTTTTTTTATTCGCTCCCTCTCTCCCCTCCTTTAGCTAGATGGACGATAAATTCCCAGCCAGAGAGCCAGCAACAGCTGTTGGCAGACAGGCCTGATATGAGAATAGCAGCATAGGATGAGCAGGCATTAAAAATTAATATGCTATTTAGCCTAGGTGTATTTTAGGTATTTGACATTTTCATGTCCGGGACAGACTAAATTTATTCATAGTACAGAAAAAAAAATAAAAAAATTAAAAAAATAAGAAGAGAGGAGTGGGTGTAGGGAGCAGGAGGAGGCATGGGGGAGAAAGAAAGGGGGATGCAGGGAACACTAAGTGACGGCCATTCTGGTTTTATGGTTACCCTGTTTCACCTTGCTTCATACCACAGTGATGAGTATGGGGGGGCTGGACTAAACCTTATATATCTGCCTCATAGAGGAATATGGCAAGGCTGGTGGAAAAATGATCCCACCACACACAAGAATAAACTGCTGCAATGCAAAAACTTCTTCACTTTTATGAAGGTCTAGCTCAAAGGCTAGTTGACGTGCTAGGTGTCTGATAGCCAGGCTAACAGCATATACTATGCTAGTGTAACGAAGCTGTGTGGTCGTCTTTCACCTCTCTGTACTCCCTCAGCACTTGAATAACTTTTAATACCCATTGCAACAAGATGTAGAGCTGATTATATAATGAGATCACATGTAATTTCTCATCAAAATTGTTTTTTTTTTTTCCTTTTTTCTTAATTTGTTTAAAAGAAACTTCTAGTAATGGAGACTACCTCACCAGGAGAACAGCACTATTGTTCTATTTTCAAGCACTTAATCTGTATTTAGTTCAGCTCAGAGGTTTATTCTTGTTCTTGTAAACAGCAGTTTAATGAGAAAATGTCACCACAGTCTGCTGATCTTGTGTTTCCAAAGCTTTTAGCCAAATTTCATGGCCTTCCTCTATGGATGGAGCTGCTCAGTTGTCTTGGGGATGGTTCGGTTGTTGTCATTTGACTTAAACCCCTCAAGTCACTGAACAACGTGCAGTTGCACATGGGGTACATTCTCATTCCTGTCCATCATTGAAACATACATTGTTTACAGTCATTATTATGTTATCAAAATTCCTAAAGGAAATGGACCTTGTCATAAGAATTTCTCGTCTAATCTATATTTACATTTTCCTGACAAGAGAAGTTTTGCTGTCATGCAAATAATAATTGTTTCCTCTCAGAAACGAAGGTGGAAGTAGCATGACTTTATACCACAAAACCTCTTTGGAAGCTGATCGGATAAAAGGTTTGCTCAACCAAGCATGTGACTTTGACCCAAGAGAACACTGTTCCATTTTTTGTTGGATTCTTTGAACTCTGACCATGTTCTTTTCCTAACCTTAACTGAGTAGTTTTTGTGTCAAACCAAACCTTAAGTAAACTGTATGGCAGATCAGACAAATTTCATAATTATCTGTTCCGAAAGTTTTGAAAACGTAGACCAACTAAAAAAATAATGATATGTTATTTCCTTTTTTTATATTTATATATGAATGGGCAACCCGTGATCAGGTTCACACATTGTCTTAGTTGTCCTTTAACACACAAGAGGAGATTATCTATGTCAGATGTACTTCAAATATAAACTCAAGGCAATCTACAAAGAATCAGGTCAAAATGCTGTCTAGAGTTGCCTTTTAAAACATGCAGCACACAACAGGAGACTGTATGTGTCAGATATTCTCTCACATATTGGACATGCTTCATTTGGTTCAGGTGAGGATGGTGCCTGGGTTGAGAATGTAGGAAAAGGAGGAAGATATTATAAAACCGATTTCTTCAGACAGTGACCTGCTCAGTTCAGACATAGTCCCAACTGGACATCACACAAACTTTGTACTTAAGGAGCTGGCAGGGTGAACTCTGATTTATGTCCAGTCTAGCTGATTCAGACATATGCTTTCACACATAGAGCTTGTCTGTAATCGTTCAGGAAGTTGTTGAACAAGATGAAAAGTCCTGTAAGTTAAAAAAGTTGTTGCTACTACAACAGTCATTTTTACGGTTTAGGTTTTAAAGAGTGGAAAGCCTAACACATAGGCCAAATTTGGGAGCTAGGGATTTAAATCAGTTTGGCTATTTTTGAAAATGAATAAAGCCCAGTGAAAACAGACTAGTTGAGTCGCATGTTGACAAAGAATGAAAAAGAAATACTGAAGATGTAAAGTAGCAATATCCAGCATTGTCAACTATCCAGATTAGAAACTAAAGTGCCAGCTGTCAGTACAGACAAAATACTCAGCAATGTAAACTTTACATTCTGTTCAATCATAAATATGATTAAGTGCAGTTCTGCTGCAAATTACACCATACACACGGAAATGTCCTCAATTTTGATTATAAATTGATACAAGGCATTTTTATGTATCATATATTCCCTTTCCAGTGGACCAGAATTAGGAAATGCCTCCACTGTTACTAAGTCTTACTGCAGTCATACAAGACCCCTGGAGGTCCAGACAGCAAAAGTACAAGTCCCATGCTGAGCCATGCTAGGACAGTGCTCTCCCTTCATCACTCCCTCTCTCTGTCTCTCCCTCTCCCTCCCTCCTTGGTGATTAATGGCTAATGCCGCTCTAGTACATCTCCATATCCCTCTTCATCCCTCCCTCGCTAATCGTTGTGAAATCTTAGACATGGCCTGGATTTGGCTTCCTGGAGAAAGAGGGGATTCGATTGGATTGGGGAGGGGAACAGTTTCCACCTTTCACAGCATCCATATTTTGTGTTTTTTTGACTTTTGACTCTGTCTTGCTTTGATATGCCACTGATTTCCTGTCTTCATATTCTTTTGAAATAGCAAATATTGATACACTTAACCCTCATTACGAAAGAATGTGGACCAGTAAGTCAGAGGAGAAACACTGTACAGAACCTTTACAACTTTATCAGATAATGGAACTTTTCAAAACATTTCATAAATCACTGCTCATTTATGTTTAAAGCAGCATGTAATTGTAAAATATTTTCTTGTGATATTTCTTCAACTTGCATACTCTCACATTCAAACAAAACAATGGCATCACATGGTGGAAGAATATAGAGTTGGTCTTTTGCTGAGAGGGTGTAAAATAAAAAAAAAATGTTTCAAATGTTTCTATCAGTTTTCCAAATAATTGTATTCAGGGGAACAGTGATTTTTTTTATTTTGTCACCTGTTGCTAACCTGTTGTGGTAGCATCAGTCAAGGGCTGAAGAGGGAAGTTGCCAAATGGAATTAAGTGTAATGTGAATAAAAGTTTAATGCATTACCTCCACCTTCAACAATCTACCCTCATCATTTAGATTAACAGACACCTTGAGGTATTATACCTGATTGCAAGTGACTCCAACCATGTCAACATGACAGTCTACAGAATATCTGCTGGTACATAACCACTGCAACCCAGGAAAGCAACATGCTTGATGGTGTGTACAACAAATAGACAGGGGACGTACAGAGCTATTCCCCACCCCCATCTCGTCCTCTTTAACCGCATTTCCATCATGCTGTCCAGCAAACCAGCACAAAAGACCCTCACTGTGTGGTCCATGTTTTCTGAAACTTTTCTGCATGTACTAAATGGCAGTTCATGCACTGGCGATGTTGACCTGTAGGAGTATGTGCCATCAGTCACTGGCGACATAAGTAAGTGTGACGACAATCACTATCCACACCAACCACAAACTGTGACTAAATGCAGACATTCATTCTCTTCTGAAACAGAGCACTCTGGGTTGATATTTGGTCATGTGTCTGCACTCAGAGCAGCAAGGAGAAACCAGGGCATTTAAAGGGCCAAAGTCATCTATGCTCCCAGGTCAAGGGTTGCTTCTCGACAAAGGACACCATATTGAGTTTTATTATTTGGAGAGAAATCACGTGGGGGACATCAAGCCCAACACAGATTTCAACACAAGAGGCACAGAATGCCTCCGGTACCTATCTTTTCCTGATGCCCTTGATAATTTTACACTTGTTTTGAGGATTCCAACACCTCTCTGAACATTAGGTTCAACCCTCAACATTGCTGCAGTAGATGTGAGGAGATGCCTGCAGAAAGCCATCCCCACAAAACTGCAAGCCTGGACAAAATCCCTAGGTTGGGTTCTTAAGGACTTCACACGCAAGCTTTCAGAGGTGCTTACAGATATCTTCAAAACTTCACTTTCCCAGAAAACTTTACCAACATTCATCAGGACTGTCACTATCAATGTCATGGATCCCTATTAGGTTGATGTTACTTTCACTCCAATATGGAACAGGACTCTTATGTCTGACTGCTTTTCTTTGACTTAACTTTCACCATCAATACCATAATCCCACAAACTCTGGTGAACAAACTGTCATTACTTGGACTAAGCAAGTCCTTATCCAACTGGGTAAAGGACTTGTAGGCCCCAGTCTGTCAGAATCTACAACATCTTGTCTCATCCTATCAAGCCTCCCTCTAGTGATGTGTCCTATGCCCCTTGCTGTAAACCTTGCTAGCCTTTGACTGCTCAGCTAAGCATTAGAGCAATCATAATAGGAAGTTAGCTGACACAGCAGTGGTGGGACTCATCAGTTACAACAATAAGTCAGATTATAGGTAGGAGTTAGAGCAAGTAGAGCAAACAACCTTTGTCATCAAAGTAAGGAAAACAAAGGAGATGAACGTATACTTCTGAAAGGTGACACCTCGACAGCTGTGGAGGTGGTCTCCAGCTTTAAACACCTGGGGTGCACATTTCTGACAGTCTCTCCTGAAACAATTTCACAATCTCAAAGCTTAGTGAGGAAGGCCAATCAAAAACCTCTGCTACCTGAGTTGGCAGAAGAGTGGTGGCCTTACTGCTTTTTACATGCGTGTGCAGGTGGAGAGTATCCTTACTTCCTGCATCACCATGTGGTATGGCAGCTGCTCTGCTGCAGACAGAAAGGCACTGAAGCGAGTAGTTAAGCCTGCACAGAAGATTATTGACGGCAGCCTACCCACTATCAGTGACATTTGCATTAGCAGGTGCAAATCAGTGTTTCCCACAGGATTTTGTGAGACCATGGTGGGTGGACCTCTGACCCCGCTAGTTGGGGGTGTGGCGACAGTGTTTGTTTTAATGATTTAGTAAAATATTACAGAAAAGTTGGATTGGTTCTAAATACAGGAGTAATATTTTAAATTTAAAATTGAAAAGTCAGTGGTGTTGCCCTGAACATAGGTCTCTAGCTGCTTCATGGGTCAAACTTGTTCCTCTTCTTAGCTACATAAGCATGGCGAAGCCACGCCCATGGTAGGGAACTAGAGGAAAGCAGATAGGGCTTAGGACAGTAAAAAGGATTTAAGATGACTATGCTTTATCTCTTTGAAGGGGCAGAAGTTTGCATTGGGGGGCAAGCTATCCCCTCAACTGAAAGGTAGGGGAAACACTGTTCTGAAGAAGCTGAAGCTTTACCAAAAATGTTGTGATTTTTTTAAACAGTTCAATACACTTTGGCTTTCAGATAGCCTAATGTTAATTTTACATGGTTAGCTAACTCATTCATTAGATACTGAGAAGAAGTGATGTAATGCTACCAAGCAGTTAGCTTCCAATTAGTGTCAATTAACAATAATAACTTCTGCAGTAATGTTTGTTAGTTACCATCGTAACATCACATTGAAAAGGATAAAACTGTGTTTGCCAAGTGGAAAACCACAACACCTACTGTAATGCTAGTTTACATTACTTACTTTAAAAAAGTTTTTTTTCCTGCAAAATGTCTCACTGTCTTAGCTGATGCAACAGGGAAAGTTGTGTGAGCATACGGCAAACAGAGCACACAGAGGGGAGCTGGGGGGACTAATGCTTTTGCTGACTCTGAGTGACCTTCTTTGCCAAGGTGATGATGCACACAATGTTTCACATCTTTTTGTGCTATGAAAGGTGTAGAAAAATATTCAATTGTCTCATCATGAGACTATGGTGCCATAAATTAGACTATGGCAGGCTGCCGCAGTCTACATAATTTGTGGGAAACCCTGAAGTTTAAAGGGATATGCTAACTTTTTTCTTCTTTTTTTATTTGCTTTACTTTTGAGTTCAAGACAAGAAGATAGATACCCCTCTTTCAAGTGTGTGTGCAACAATAAGTTGGAGTTGAACAAAGTGTACTCAAAGTTTTATTAGCTTGACTCAAACACTGGTAGTCAGTGGGTACTGTTAGCCTGCCTTCGCCTAGATTTATCACATAAACTTTCTATCAATTCTAAGCAATCCAGCCAAAGCAAAGCAGCTAGCAGCTTGTAGCTGACCCTTTACATTTTTTTTCTTTTTCTTCTTCTTCGTAATCAGTTTCAAATTCTTATCGGCATGGCTGGATTTTCTTCTTTGTCGTCACTTGACATTGTGTACATACAGTAGCTATCGAAACATAGAACAAGCAGATATATTCGAAATATATCAAAATTGGATTTTAATTGGAAACTAGCAATCAACTGCCTTCTGGCATTCTGAGACTAGCTATAAAAGACTTGAATTGTTTTTGATTCAAAGTCTGAACAATCTTTGCTTGCATTTTCTTGAAATATGATCTTGTGTGGTGATGGAAATAATAGAAAAAAACAGTAGATAGTAAAAAATAGTTTGACTCTGTTACCATGCCTCAAAAAAACATAAAACAAACAAACAAAAAACATCAAGGTAAGGGGGAACTATCGAGAAGTCAAAAAGGGTTTGCATCCCAACGATTAAATGAGTTTTATGTAAGCTTGACCACAACCACCTTTGCATAACCCTGAACAAACAGCTTCAGTTGCCTAAACCTGAATGAACTCGATCCATCGGAAGTTTGTTTGTTAGTTGTGTATGAAAATAGATGCCAAAGAATATTAGAAAAAAATTGCAAATAATCAAAATCATAATTTTAATTTTTTTCACAAAAATTTCTTATCAACAGAACTTTCAACCGCCATCCCTGTCTCTGTTTATAGATGTGTTTTTGAATTGTGATGTAAATTCTTCTGCAATCATTCTCCAGCTGTCCACTGACTCTTGGTCTATGACAAAGTTAGAGAAACTGTGGGAGTACTCTGACCCCATAAGTCAACATCTTTCTTTTTTTTTTATTTAAGACCTTTACAAGCAGTTGAAAGCTTCAGAATAGCTTAGGAATTGGAGGAATTTGAAGGAGGTCAATTTGATAAAAAACTTTTTTGAAGGTCAAGAATGAGTTTTCACACAATTTTATTTTGATATTTCTACAATACTTTCTACAATACGACATCTGTTAAGTGCACCTTAAAGGCCTATCAGTGAATTTTTAAAGAAGTGAAAATAGTCATGTAGTTATGTACTAAGATAAAAAGCAAGCAATACCCAACCACATATACTGTTCGAAGCGATTTTGCAAGCAAGTTTTAAACCCCAGTGCACTCTAACCAAGTCTTGACTAAACTAAACAACATTGCAACAGCTTAGTTCATTGTCCAGCATAAAATTACAGCTCAGTTGGGATACTAAAATGTCGGCAATGCACATATCCTTGGTATGTGGAAGTGTACAATTCCAAAATTTATTCTGCAATTTGGTTAAAAATGGTTGATAATGAATAAAAAATATGAAAGACACAACTGTGCTTGCTCACCAGCATATAACAAGGTCTCAACAGTACATCATCAGTACCACTTTTAATTGGCTAACATGATACCTCTGGATCGGCAATTATTCACCTTCCACTCCTCATCTATCGGAACCCCTCATTTCTGTCTTTTTCACTTCTGTCTGTATTTTATTTTATTTCCGTTCTTCTACTTTCACCCTCCCTCTCACCTCTTTTTCTCCGTCTACGTTGCTTCAACACTTGGCAGCAACTCTCCGTCACCATACAGCACAGTACTCTATATACACTGACTGTTATTACCTTGGGGAACGTTTAGCAGCTCTGTGTTTAACACCATATAACCTCCGCTACATCAGCAGCAGCAATAGAGAGAAAAAACCTGGGAGGTGGAAACCAGAGACGGCTTGTGTTAGGCGAGTGTTCGACTGATCACCACAATAAAGACGACGAGAGAGAGAGAGAGAGAAAGGGAGAGGGAGCATGTGACAAGCCTGCTTTATTTCAACCTATTGGATGATCAGTGATTCTTAAAAGGAGGGATAATTTCTTGCGATATCTTTCACTACAAAGTAAATAGAAATCAAAGCCCTTCACGCTCCGAGACAGAAGCACTATATGAAAGAAACTATCTTAACAACCTCCTTCATTTCTGCTCTTTCTTCCTTCTGTACTTCCCATTGATTTCACAGAACTGGTGTTAAGTGAAACTATTTGAGAGGCAGTGAATCCACTTGACTTTCTGTCTCGGTGGTAGGGGATGATTGGCTTGCAGTACGGTCAAATAAAGCATCTAATAAACGTAGTACTTGTATTTTTATCATTCTTAATTATCTGATCAGACTTTGTTTGATGTCCACTCAACACATTAAACGTTAAATTGAGACATCAAGTTAAGTTGTCTTTTTCTCCTGTGAGTTGTTTCCTGTTTTTGAGGTTTTTTTTTTTCTTTATGAAGTCACACAATGGCATATGTGTTGTTGATTCTGCAGCCTCATGGCAGATCACTGTCACTCCCTTTCACTCAAATACCTCACCCTCCCCTGTCTTAATGCTGTAAACGTCAACCAGCCAACTCCCCACCCACCCTTCACATACCCAATACACCCCACTCATTCCCCTTCTCCCTGTTGGGGATCTGTGGGCGTTGATGTCTGTCTCAGAGGAGTTTAGAAGGTTAGAGGGGGATGACTTGAAAGGACTACCAAAGGAGTCAAAACCAAGTCGTGTCTGTGTCTATCAATGAGAGAAAGTCTGAGCATGTTGACCAAAAATCTACCACAGCGTGAGACGCAGTAGAACTGCCAGGTGATTCTTAAAAGGGAGAAAAAGGATTGAAAGAGTGTTTTGTGGGTTTGGTTGCTTAGACAGGAGCTCACACACTCTAACACACACATCTGCTCATGGATTTCTCCCTCTGTCCTATCATCCCCTCAGGATATCAACTTGTAAATGATATATTGGCTTGACTGTCTCTCCACCACCTCAGTCTTGTATGTGTGTATGTGTGTGCGTGTGTGTTAAGGTCGCCTTATCTAGATAGCACCCGTGATTCTTCCTATTGCCCTCTCTATGGGCTGACCCACCACTTGCCTGTGCGGTTTAGACAGAGATGGATGGAGGGAGGAAAAAGGAAAAAAAAATGAGGTGCGTCATAACCACAATTCCACAAAAGGCCTAATGTGTTATCAAAGTAACTTCCAGCATATTAGTGACAAGAAGCCCCAACCCCCTCATATCCTTTGTCCCCCCTCTCAACACCCACCGCCTCCCTCTCCTCCTTTGTGGCATTGCTCGCTCGCCTCGGCAAGCTTCCTGAATTAAACTGCCGGCTTCCTGTTCTTTTATATGCACGGCCACATCTGGGGCGCCCGCTCGCAGGGCCCCGCCGCTTAATAACAATCACCTTCCCTTTCACTCGGCCCTGATTGTTTCTAATTCGCCCTGACAGATAGTAGCTGACAAGCCGCCCGCGCCTCCCTCCCTCCGTGACCCAAGCTCACTCAGCACACTTATAAGGCCTGTCATTTTTAATATTTGATTTTCACTTCGTAAAAAGTTATGTGTTTTAGAGCTGCCACAACCACAGCCACCATCAACCCCCCCACCCCCACCCTCTTCCCAA
>JAPZDY010000001.1:2361335-2386886 GCA_029783645.1 Ctenochaetus hawaiiensis
GCAGAATAATTATTTTTGTGTCTTTTCTAATTGCAAAAATCGCATGGCTGAACTATGTGTGCGTGTTTGCGTGTGTGTGTGTGTGTGAGAGAGTTTTCTTTTTCCTTGACACATGTATAGATACACTCATACTTGTTCAAACAACATGAGATGTATGTAGCCCCAGATTACAATGAAGGATAAAGAAAGGAAGAAAATAAAACACACAAACATAACTGGCACATTCTTTCACATTGAGGGAGAACAAGAACAGTCCTAAATTTAGCAGCAGATCTTTTTTAAAACAATGGGGTTTAATTCACATATCCGTTTATTCTGCAGTCACTGGCATGGGGTGGGAAAGTGGAGTGAAAACATGGCTGAAGGACAAAACATTGTCTCTCATTTTTTTTGCCTCTGCTCATCTCAAAGCTATTGTTTGTGTATTTTTGGTTCTTGTCAACTGAATGACAATTATGTTGTGTTTTCTGACATAATGGCACTGTCTTTAGATTGGAGAAGACTGAATTAGACACAATTTGAATCCCGTTCAAATCCACCTAGTGTCTTTTTTATTTTTTATTTTTGGTAGTCTTTTAGAAATTGCCTGTTTGTACAGTCAAAAGTGAAGTACTAGTTATACAGATATTAAATGTATAATATTATCAATGTTAAAATACTGCATTATCTTAAAGATGTCTTGTAAAACAACAACATGTTGATATCTTTTAAAGGTAGAGCTAATTGTAGTTTATTCTGTTAAACTATATTACATTTTATGAGGTAAATATCTACCTATTTTGTCTTTTTTAATAGTTTCCTAAATTGTTTATTTTCAAATTTAAATTCTCAGGACATCCAACCGCCTTAAAATTCAGTATTTTGCCCCCACATCCATAACTCACATTAATTATGATTTGTAAAACATTTTTTTTTAACCTAAGACTAATTTCCTTGAGAGAGATGAACTCTGTGTTGTTCCGTGTGGAATTTGTTAGCAGACTGATGTTCTTCCTCCATCGAACAGACTCTGCTCTGTGAAACACACCACATTTCTGAGCTTAAGCATTTTAACCCAGTGAAATCAGGATAGTCTCAGCCTGGTCCTCTCTGCTTGCCTCACACTGTTTCCTCCACAGGTTGTCTCAAACTGATGATGTACAACAATAGACATTCCTTTTTTTGCTACGTTTTGTATACTGTGTAGTACAGGGTCTTTAGGCTTGTATCTTGTAATGATGGCATAAATTCTTAGTGTATGTTCTGCCATGAATAAAACTATATATTAATTTCTTTTTTTATATATACAGCAGTCAAATTCATGTTGTTTTCACGACATACAGATCTGTGAATTATTTGCTTTTTCTGGTGATTGTCCTAACACTGTTGCTAAGAAATGCATTATATTGTGGATACACTACTAGGATGGATTCACAGGTCAATCTGTGTTGTTAACCCTACCAACACTAAAACTTGAATTCTCTTTTATTATTTCGGATTACTTATAATGAGCAAGCTTCAAGTCTAAAAAAAAATGATAAAACAAACCAAAAACCCTAGAAGGAGGTTGAACATATTTAAAAAAATTAAGGCTTTTTTTTTTTCCACTCAGATTTCAGTGTAAGTATGTTAAGCTTTCTGCTTAACTGTGCCCCAACATCTGCTGTCAAAGAGTATATTATTTAAGATATGTGTCTGCCCTGATTTGACAGAACAATACAAATTTATTTTTAATGCAAAGTCACAATTTTATTTACATTGTTCAACAGACACACACAATAATGAATCTATTTTTCTATGAATGTCCTGTCACTTTGACATTTCTTTGACATTTTGAGGAAGCTCTCTTAACACATGCAGAGAGGAGAGAGCAGAGCGGCGGGTTGTTTGGATTGTCTTTCTGTTAAGGAAGGCAGAAAGTGTCAACACAGCTCCATTTCCTGCAACCTTGTCCTGTGACTTTATATCTCTGAGCTCCTCACAGTGAATCACCTCCTTAATTCAAATCATGTTTTTTCTCAAGCTATTTTTAAAAAAAAAAAACATGTTGTCATGTTTTTCTCCCATGCACCGTTATTTGTCATATTTCTGAGCTAAACTGGACTTTTCTTGTTTGTTGCTCTCCTAATTTCTCATTTCCTTCCTCCTCCTTTTTTCTCTCCATCCTGCTGTTTTAACAATCAACAGCAGGCTTCACCTTGTCCACTCTAAACCAGTGAACCTTGCACAGAGCACTTTCTCCCCTGATTTTACACAGATTAAGATGACTCATTTTCTCTCTTAGAGAACATAGTGTCTTTCCAGCTTCTCTGTTTTCTCTTTTTGTTGTGCCTTTTTACTCCTGCCATCCTGGGATTCAACACAAACCAGTCCGTGTGTACAACCCCCCCCCCCACCCACACACACACACACACACACACACACACACACACAAAGAAAAAAAAGGAAAGAAAAATCAAAATAATTGTCTTTGAACTTGAGGTGCTGTTTGTCCTAATTACAGATTATTTTATCCCTGTCAAAAATCCCAGTATTATTGTACTGTTGCCCTGGATGCTGATCCTATTGAGGTTCAACCTTATTTTACTCTCCTGGAACTCCCCCTAAGACCTGGATTCATCACATGTACTCCCCACAGGCTTCCCTCCTGTGCTCGCTTTCTTCTTTCTCTCCGTCTCTCACCAGCTCCGTCTGTTCTTGCTGTCTTCAAATTTCTTTTTTTTTTTTTTATGTTGTTGTTGAAAATGTAATTTTGATGCTTTCATCAAAATGCATTAATCTTATCCCTGTATACAGAGAAGGACATATGGTTAAGTCCGGTTTCCAAGAAGCACTAGATTCAGTTTTTGGTCATTCTATGTAAAGACTGTGTGTTTGTGTGTGTGTGTGTGTGTGTGTTCATTCATTTACAAGTTGGATTTTCAGGGTCTCTTGGGAGTTGGAGGGTATTTAAAGTGCTGCTCACACAGAGGTGGACTTCACAGTAATTAAGAAAGCAGCCAAGGTGGTTAATTCAACTTTTCCGATCACTTTTTTAATCTCCTGTCCCTCTGTTCTTGAAACACACATGCACAGAAACACACACGCACGCACAGAGAAGCAGGTACATGAGCCTTAAGCCTCTTATGACTCCTTGTCTCCATGCAGTGCAGACACAACACTATGTCAGGGAGAGGTTTAGGCATGGTGCGGGCCTTCCTTAATTACTGAGGGATTGCTAAGCAGATACGACTGTGCTTTCACTGCATAGGTGCTGGGTCAGTGGCGGCCTATAGGATTAGCTGTACGCACCAGCTTCAGTCAGAAAAAAAGGCGAGAAACATTTTTCAAAAGAGGTTGAAGAGCTTCAGTAGAGTAAGAAACTCTATCCTGTTGTCAAAGTACAGGATAAAAGATACTTTTGCAACTTATGTCCTATTTATTCTGTGTTATATTGGAATTAGATAGACACTAACTTTGTCAATGTATTTTTGCCATGAAAAGCGTGAATAAGTTTAAAGGGCTGTGCTTCTAAGCTGCCTAAAAAAAAGGGGGGTAAAATTCTGTCTGCTCTCTGTAACAATTTCATTGGTTCTAGTAAAGAAACTCGTATCTACTGTGTGAATAGCAGCCTCTTATTTTCAAAGAGGTTTTTGGATGTAACACACACGGGACCTTATTATTTAAAGAATAGTCAAAAGTGTGTGTAGAAGAGAGAGAGAGAGTGCTGTAACAGTGCATATGGACGCAGTTCTTGCTTCTTGACATTTGGTAGGTCTCAGTCAGAGAATGCCTGCAACTACTTATTTATGATTAGCTTGTCGGCCCATGGTGACCCCCGCCCAGTCAGCTCCACCTCTGCCTCCTTACCGCTGAGCACCTACCACGTAGAACAACATAATTTTAAAGACGAGAAAAAAAATTGAGCAAGAAAAAGACAATCAAGCAAGCAATATAATGGCAACATGCAACCGAAGTACAAGTAAGAGGGTAATTTTATATTTAGCTTTTTCCTGCTTCAGGGGGAATGATATTGAACCCTTTAGACTTCTCTTTCAATCAACATCAACATGGTGTTAATCCAGCACAGTTCAAAGACTTTGACAATCTTCAACAAAAGCTCTAGAGAAGATCTTGAGGATCACGGTGGACTATTTTTTTACTCAATTGTATGCAAATAACTACCTTTGACTCCCCCACCCTCATCCATGCATCTAACTTTCACCTCACTCTCGAGCTGTTCTAACTAACTCTGAGTTTAAGTTAAAATTGTTAGCTTAACTTTAATTTACCCTGATTCTAAAACTAATAAGTCCAACTCCCTGCGGACATTTTTGGGAGTCATTAAACCTCTTGAATTAGCCCACACCTCCTCTCTGAGGAATTAGGGAAAACGAGGGTGAACACACTGTTTTCTCATCTCTGTGGAGCACAGTGGTCTGTCACTCTGCTGTGCACACATTAGATTTGTCACTGAACAAATACAGAGACACGTCGAGCACAAGTCAAAACACTCCGAACCATCGCAAGTTTCGGTGGGAGGAAGACATTTTTGCCTCCTTGTCACCAGCGTGAGTTTGGACGTACCATCACAGGAGTTTCGGTGACAGCCCAGTGAAGGCTGCTTTGTCTGCCTAAGTCGTCTCCATTCCTTTTAATGAGCCATTATGGTTATGTTTTGTCTCAGTCGTGTTCGTTGGCTGGCTGAGTTTCTGAGACAGCAAGACAGAGGATAAATGGGTAGCGGGAGGTAGTAGTGGGGGGAGGCCCCGTCTTCAAACCTCCTTGCAGTGTTTCAGGAAAGAGATGCTTTAGGAGGGACACACTGTCAGTGAAAGAGTGACGGATGAAATTTAAAATGCTTTTACCAATCTGTTGAAATCTGATCAAAAACTGCAGCCCAATAGTGTTTTTCACTTGTAATACTGTGGGCTCCATGTGAAATACACGACAGGTCTGACTCTGAAATCTTTGATAATCATTGAGACTTAGATGATTTACTGGCACTGATGCATGTTGTATGCTTCCATAGTTCTAATACAGAAAACTGGAGTTAGTCAGGTCTAATAGGACCTGGTCAGAAGTTACTGTCCCATTATGATCAAAATAATTTTACTAAGTTTTTTTTACTGTGATAAAATATTGGCAACAATCTCGCCACTGACCTTCAAAAACTCCTGTTCAACAGGAGTCCTGTACCAGAGCAGTCTGTAGCTCTCTCAATTCCTCACCTTAACTTTGATAACCTTAACTTTCATCATCTGTCTCTTAGCACTTAAATGTTTCTGAAATCAAAGCCAGCGTCTTGAAGCCAATCTCTCCACTATCTTCCCCCATATCCTCTTTATCCTCCTTTTCTTTTGTCTCATCTGTTTGCCTGGAGGTGCGAGGAGCTTCCTCTCCACAGCACGTGGTAAACTGTTACAGAGCAGAATGGAAAGTGATGGGATGTCGAAGGGGGGAGATGAGGGGAGTTGGGTGGCTAAGCAGGCACTGTGACAACCCACCTGTCAGCAGGTACTCAGTATAATTGGTAAACGGAGGCCGCAGGATAGTGCGGGGCCCCTTCTCTTCTCTCCGTCTTCTGCTCTGTTCTTTGTTTGACAAGTATTTGAAGTCGCCAGGCAGTTGTTGGGAGCTCATTCCTTACTTGTTTGGTTCAGAGAAAGACAGAGGCCAACCAGGAGTGAAGAAAAAAAAAAGGGAAAAGGTGAGAAGAACACATGTTAAATACGAAGTTCACTAAAGGTGATTAGCCGAGGATTGGACTGATTTGCCTGAACATTTCATTGTGGACCGTGAATGGATAAATGTGTGTTTTATTCATATTAGACCCTTCCTTCTCTTTCAATGCCAATTCCAGCCATCAGGCTCTGTTTGCCCTCTAATGAAACATATTCATCTTCATCGCGCTCTCTCGCGGCTCTCAAACTCACTTTACAGCATAGTCAATTAAACCCTTAGGGGCCACTCTGTGCGGAAAAGGATATATAATGCTTTGACATTTCAGCGAGTCCACATTAGGCCCACCCATAGAGCATTCTGCTTTAAGCTGGATGAGAAAGAGTCATAGCCAAGCCTAGAGGTAGAGGGAAGCCAGTCAGAGGGATTGGGTCTCTTATAAGCTAGTTAGCTCTTTGGATTCAGTTACTTATGCTGATGTAATAGGGCAATTGTAAGCTGATACTGAAGCCTCTCTGTGACCCCTATACTGTCTCTTGTTCTCATATTAGGCTACCTAATATATACTTAGTCATATATACTGTAAGGATAGACTCACCAATAAATAACTAAAAGGGACTGAACTCAATAGTGGAGTGTATTAGTGTTGTTTATTGCCATTTAGACTTCTTAAATTTTCACAATGTCCTTCTAGGAACTTTTGTCAAATTCTGACTTATCTACTGTATATCTGTGATTGTCTGCTTTGTTTGCTTGAGTTGTTCCCTCCTAGATATTCATACAGTCATTGGAACAACTGGGGTCAGCAGTGTAATGATGCAAAGCAAGTCTCATAACAAGCCCACTGCTCCAAGGCAGTGTGTTTGTGTGTGTGTGTGTGAATGTGTCTTCGGGGCTCATAGTTGATCCTGCATCTCGATGGCATGAAACAGCTTGACAGAGCCAACTTCTCCTTCAGGCTGAACATCATGCTTTTCCCCTGTCTTAACCCCTTTGACTTTGGGGCTCTTACTTGGATGTGTGTGTGTGTGTTTATACGTGCAGGAACGCACTTTACACGCTTATCTGGAAGGCAACTCTGCACCCAGTTAGGTCAAAATTGCTTAACAGAGCCAGTGGCTTTGGTTGGATGGTTTATTTTTTGCACTGTATTACATTTAAATATTTATCATTTAAAAAGATTGAGTTAGATTGTTTCCTCGAAACCACATTGTACAGTTTTACTTTGCTCTGTATTTTGTGTTTGGTTCATTTAGAATTAAAGATAAATGATATGGATGTAGTTTGACAAACTTCACTCAAGATCCACTTTGTAACATTTTCCGGAGCTGTCAACCTTGTCTTCCTTAGTGAACCAGTGAAGCTGTCTCCTGTCCTCAGTCCCATATGTGCTTACATAGCAATGAAATTATTTTACTAAAGGCAGTTTAGCAAAAAAACTGAGGGGCTGGCCCGACTGATGGGGTATGGATGACCAGGGGAAAAACATGGAGAGAAACAAAATGAACTAAAATAGAAAATAAATAAACAAGAGTTTCCTGATACTACAATACTGACCTTTATTTCACTAAAATTCAACTTGAATTTGAATTGAAATTGAAGTTTTTATTAGTTGTTTCTCATATCATTGCCAGTGACTGATATTAAACTGAAATCAAACCTTGTCAAAATTGCTTAAGGCTTTTTTAGCTTTGAGCAGATTTTTTTTTTTTACAGAAGGATATAGAGTTAAAAAAACAGTGTTTGTCAGTTAATATTTAACAAAGTGATTGGTATAAATATTTTATAGACTTGAGAATAAATAATAATGTAATGTTCCTCAAAGTGATAAAATGTAATCCAGTTGGCATTAAATTTTATTTTACAAAATAGAAATACAGTGTCCAGGGCACAGGGTTGCCTTACATCAACTTTTTTTCTTTTTTCTCCTTTCTTTTTTTCTTTTTTGGCCAGTTTTTTACCCATGGTTCTTAGTTTCAGTAATATTGCATTCCTTCAATTATGTCCAGCTGTCACGTCCGACAGATCAAATTTTTAATTCATTGCAAGACGTCTCGCACTTCCTATTGAAATAGGGATAATACAATTGGAATATTGTTGAGGATACTAATGTTGACTGTTTTATGGTGGATTTTACGTGATTCCTATTTGTTGATTGTGTTTGTTTCTATCAATAGATCAGTGTACGTGTGTGTGTGTGTGTGTGTGTGTGTGTGTGTGTTTTTGTATGGAAGAGAGAAATGGATAAACTCTGTTTGGTATGCCCAGCCACCAATATGAGGAACAACAATGCTAGGCTTCTATTGTCTTGTACTGCTCTATAGGGGTTAGCTGGCAACGCATATGAACAGATGTGTTTCAAATCATTGTTGTTATTTACCAGTGATAGGCTAGAGCTCAAGAAAATGTACCCCTGTTCTGATTTATTCATTCGGACAGTGGATTTATGCAGAGATGCTGAAAACCTGGATCTTTTCTGCACGGATAGACGGGCAGATTTATTATTCATGAAGCTAATGCATTGTTTCTGTTGCTTTATATCTCTTTTTGTTCTCTCATCCTGCTTTTTTTCCTCCCCCCTTCTTCTCGATGGTGCACTGAATTCTCTCAGGCAAAGGTTGGCAGTTAAATGTCTGTGTTGAAATGAGAAGTTTGAAAGACGAAGCGCTATCTCTGTATATATGTGTGTGTGTGTGTAAACTGATTTAAATCGCTCTTTGAGCCCTACAGAATGGCGCTTTAAATGTTAAATGGGGGTTGAAGCCTGCCTGAACTAATTTGTAGGGCTTTGCACCGTGTTGACATTTAAATGTGATAAGAATAGCAAACTGTACCGCCGACCTATTTTGAAGATGCTTTCGGAATACATTCACATCATCTGCGGCCTATAATTAATAAAAAAAGACAGGCCTCCCTCGCTCCAGATTTGATTATAATACAACCTTATAAACACACCAGGGATAGATGAGAGGAGATGAAGAAGAAGAAGAAGAACTAGGGGAGGGAAGAAAAGAGAAGAATTACAGGAATAAAAACAAGAGAAATGATGGGGGCAGGAATTAAGAGGGAGGTGGATTGCGAACACCTGGTCTTTGAGGCAGATTGCGTTGGCTGGCTGCTGTGCTATCACATTACTCTGATCCTGCCTCTCTTGTTTGTCAGAGAATTGAGGAGAGAGAGGGGAGAGAGACAGAGAGAGAGAGGGAGAGAGAGAGAGCGGGTGGCAGCGTCGGGGGGTGGGGTCGGGGTCTGCGAAATCAGCATGCAAATAACACCACATTGTTAACTTAATCAGATACAGGGGTAGAAAATATGGAGAGAGATGGGAGGAGTGGGGTTGGGGAGGGTGAGGGGAGAGCGGGGATTGCCAGGGAGGTGAGGCAGAAAGGGAGGGGGGGGGGTTTGCGGTGATGGGAGACGGCAGAGGGCGCGCAGATTATAGCCACCCACACCCCAGCTCCACCTCCCACCACTGTCCACATCCAACACCCCGGGGCTCCTCTGGAACTCATGGAGGAAACACTGTGTGCGTGTGTGTGTGCGGGTGTGTGTGTGTGCGGGTGTGCATGTGTGCGTGTGTGTGTGTGGAAAGGGAATTTGAGGGAAACTGATGCAGCCTCTTCAAGTCCCAGACACAAGCAGTTAGCAGCCGGCTAGTTAACTAGCTTGTATTGTCCAGACTGCCGGTTACAGACATTTTCATAATGCTACTGTAAATGTCAAGATACTTCTGTCATAAACAGTGAAAGTTGCAAGGTCGAAGCAACCCTCAGCAGCCGCTTCGACACTAATGACAGCAGTTGCACCCAGATCAGCCCTCCATAAAGGCCACGGCTGAACTGTTTTGGATTTTGGAAATGTATCATTGCAGGTTGGCACCTAATCAAATGAATTTTAACCTCATTCACTGTCTGTCTTTATGTCTGTATGTATATTTTTTTTATGTATTTATGTGCATGTTTGCATGTGAAGCACTGTAGAGAGATAGTTACAGGACCGTCTTCTTTGTGTAAGTTAAAATACAGAGGGTTTTTGTGTGTGTGTGAGTGTGTGTGTGTCTCGAGGGAGAAGTTCATACAGTGTACTACAGAGAGGTCATTTTTCATTATAAATATCCACTGCTTTAATGAACTTAGCCCCCCGCCAGAGCACACACTTACAAAAATCTGTGTGTGTGTGTGTATGTGCTGTGTCTTTTTAATGAGTGTGTGTACTGTATAGCCTTTGTAGTGGAAGATAAGTCGGTGACGATGCTGAAGGTCAGGCAGGGCAGAGAAGAATGAGAGAAATGCAGTGTTGGCTGGGACAAACAGCAAAGAGCTGAAGACAGACGCAAGGAATCCTGGGACATGGCCAGAACATAACTTCAGGGACTGATACACACAGACACACACACGCATACGCACGCACAACACAGTGGTGCTACTATACATGAGAGATTTATTTAGCTTTATGTTAATGTAAATTTAATTCCAGTCTTGATCATAAATCTTTCCGCTCATCAGTCCCCACACAGGAGTGAGGGCCCCTATCACATCAAGCAGTGGCCCTTAAACTTTTTTATTCAGGCATTCCCCTTCATCTACATCACCTGTCATGTTTAATGCTCTTTGAATTGATTCTAAAGTGGGTGTTTTTTAACACTGCTAAACATATGTTAAAATTCATCTGTGACTTTTAGCTTTATTACAGCATTCATCTTCTACTTTCATCTTTTTCAGTATTTTCTCAATGATGTCTAGCTGTTTATAAATGGCTTCTTGGTATCCATTGCTTTAATAAGCTTGATTATTAAGATTTAACCTGCTGGTTCAGGTGTTTCTTTCTGTTTTTTCAACTTAATAGAGCAAAATTCTTAAATTTTCCATGTATCCTCTGGCAACTGCAGAAGAACGATGAGATTAAAGCAGCACTGGTAGGGGATCACTGCTTTAAACAACTTTCTTTTAAGTGCTGTGAGGACAAAATGCCCATATACACACACACAAGCCACACAGATTTGGATGTAGCTGGAACTCAGTATCCTCTTTGCACATGTACGAGTTGTATGTATACATGGCGTACAGTTTTGCTGTTGTGGGAATCCAGGACTGAGTTTTGCATCGACAATACACTAAACATATGGCTGTGTGTGTGTAAGTGTGTTTCATAGTCCGGTTCACAGAGAAGCCTGCAGGAAAAAAAAAAAAAAAAAAAAAAAAAGCTGCTCTGAAGTTTCACCCAACTTCTCCTTCCTGCTTTAATCACGGCAGCTTTTTACTGAGGCGTTGGCATCGATGCCAAAGCTGCCTCATTGGCATGTCTCTTCCTCTCTCACTCTTTTTCTCCTTATCCATCTTTCATTTCTTTTATTTCCTCCTGTAAACCTTTTCATCCTCCTCCGCTCCTCCCAAACCCCATCTCTGATCTTAAGAGCAGTCGCCACAGTGTTTTTCTGATAAAGCCTGATAGATAAACATGTTCTCTTATGTCCCTGAGGCCCTCCGCCCTCTCTCTTGAGAGCACACCCCTCCAAAGCACTTCCTTTGCTACAATTAGTCTGTAATAAATACACCCTGGACTTAAAGTAGATAATGCTCTCTCACTCTCCCTCCCTCTCTTTCTTTCATTTTATATTAAGTGGCACATTAGCTCACTGTAAATATCTGACTTTAGGCAAAAGGAAAGACAGAAGTGAGTGTAATAATTATTTTCTCTGTCTCTCCCTTCCCAGTCACGCCAAAAGTGCGTGAGAACAACAGCGGTTAAAATGCATCTAAGAGATATTTGAACATATGCAGAGAATTGCAAGCATTTCCACTCAAGTCTGAGCTGATGGCTTTGATAAGATTAGTTTGCTTTCTTAAACAGGAAGTGTGCTGCTTAAAGAAAAAAAAAGGCACAGCATGGTTGCATAATAAGTTTTAACTACTTCTCAGAGAGCTAAAGTTCCCTTCAAACTCTTCAGATTAACAAAAAGGAAGAGACGCAGAAAGTGGGAGAGGGGGAGAGATAGAAAGGGGGAAGTTTATCAAAGTGATGGAATAAAGAGAGATTTAACACGGTCATATTAAAAAGACATGCGGCAGTTTCAATATTTAAAAATCCCATTTGCTTCGACAGAAGAGCTTTTTCATTCAAGAGCATATGGCAGCAGTACCTGTATCCAGCCTCTCTCTTATCTCCCTCAAAGACAAAGAGAAAGAAGGAGTAAAGAGGTGGAGGGGGGGTGGGGGTGTGTGGGGGGGTGCCCAAGCAAAAGAGATACTTTCAAACAGACATTCAGACATTGAAGAATCATTCAATTATCGGCAGCATGATGTAAAATAATTACCTGACTCGCTTCCTGTAATGAGTGCTGCTAATTAGCCATAGACTTTTGTTTTAGTTGAAAAAAGAAAGAGTAAGTCCCAAACTCCCAACAGCAGAGAAGCTGTGAAAAAATA
Organism: Ctenochaetus hawaiiensis; assembly: GCA_029783645.1. Lineage (NCBI taxonomy): Eukaryota > Metazoa > Chordata > Actinopteri > Acanthuriformes > Acanthuridae > Ctenochaetus > Ctenochaetus hawaiiensis. Next base: position 2,373,401 of record JAPZDY010000001.1, read on the forward strand.
TGTGGTATGTTGAGGTAGCACCCCATCTCTCTCTCTCTAAACACAGACGCACACATACACACAGACACACACACAGACGCAGGGAACGAACGCTGTGACTCTGTACTATAGGCTCACTTGGCTTGAAGGCACAATTTACCTCCCAACATATGCACACACAGCTCGCAGTAAAAGTCGAGAGTCGAGTCAAAAAAAGATCCTTCTTCTCTTAATTAGCTGTGTAACAATTAAAGTCTCCTCTTAGTAAATTGAACCTTTGTCTCCCTTGCCTCCCTAGTTTGATTTCAGCACCTGTCACAACAACCCCTCCCTTTACCACCACCTCCACCGCCACCCCACACCCACCACCATTACCTCCACCACCACCCCCCTCGACTGTAGTCATTATGCAAAACTCTACCAGAATGCGCCCAGCATGAGCGGAAGAAAACAGCAATTATTTCTGATATTCTGTTATGTAGGCCGTATTGACATTCAACTACTTTCTTTCTTTCTGTTTGTCTCTTTTTTCGCTGCTGCCACCTGAGAAACAGAAGTAAACTTGACTTTGTTTTAATCTCAATCTTGAATCTTGCATGTCATCTCTGCAGTCACTCCGTGAGAGGCATGAAAGCGTCGCTGGCCCATAATGTGACCTTACAGCTTTCTGTGTGTGTGTGTGTGTGTGTGTGTCTGTTGGCAGCATTGACATGCAGCGCAGAGGGTGACCACTGATGTAAGCTATGACAGATACACTGTGGTCATTGTCTCTCCGGTCTCTTTCTTCCCGCAGTCTAACAGTGTGTGAGCGCTGTACACTGCCATGTTTGTTGCCTCACACACATACACACTCACATACACACTCACACACACACACAGTATTGTGTCCTAGTTTTCTGACTGATTTGATAGGTTTAGAGTTTAGTCACCAGACGCCGAGCAGAGCAAACCACACAGGTACATTACAAAACATCACAGCCACATTTTCAAACTGAGCTGAGGAGGAGTCGATCTGAGAGGCCACAACGTTCTTCTAAACTTATAGAAGTACAAATTAGAGGTGATAACTGGTTTAAATAAAAATTCTATACAAATAAGTATTGATAGAAATAGAGTTTAAACATGACAAAAAAAAAAAAAACTCAAAAACTGAAAGAAGCTTTCTAGAGAGAGAAGCAATAAAGGTTCAGATCTGGGCTTGTAAAGACTGTAAGTTAAATTAAGTAAAACAAGTCAGGAGGAAACAACAGATTATCCATCCTGTGGCACTTCATGATTGTTCTGTTTATTATCCATGGTAGGGTATGCTAGGGACCATGTTGTTGGTTTTTGCTTGATTTACATTTAATGGGCTGTACTAATTAATTCTAAGGCCTTATGCAGTGATTCAGATCTCTGCATGAGTATGAACTCATTTTTTTTCCTTATTTCAGGTAGCAATTGGCATCCATTAATTTTAATGCACTGTGGAAATCGGCTCTATTTTTGTCAAAATAATGAGTGAATTTGTGCTATGTAGGGAAATAAATGCAACCAATGGCTGCATGGAAGGTAGGAAGATTTTTTTTTTCAAAATATTACCGGAAAAAAATTGGAGAACCACTAAACAGACTCTGTAAAGAATTTTCAGAGGCATCTCATGGTCTTCTTCATTAAATGGGGATGGTACTTAGAGTACCACATAATATTTTAACATTTATGTCTCTGCAAGTAAAGACTAATAATATATCTCAAAAGGACAGTATCAGCAAACGGGTAAATATCTTATTCATTTCTAATGTCACTGAAAGTTCAGTGACACACAACAACAGTTACAGCAGAACAAGCTGCAGCAGTTGCAGTATAAAAGCAGGATTGATGCAGTAAGTATAAGATGAGGCATGTTCACTATCATTATCATGTCAATTACTATAATTTTTATTTATTTTTTTTTGTTTTCGCTCTCGTCACTGTGCTTCACTAAACAGTGGCTGCTTAACAAATGTTTGGTGCTATTAATCCAGCGCTCATGGCCGTGCTTTATTCGCTGCTGCAGGGTTCTGTCCACGCCGTTGTGACCACTATTGTAGTGCACTCAGGAGGGGAGAGGTGCACACAGATGTACACACACACACACACACACACACACACACACACACACAGGCAGAGACATTTGCAGGTCACCGTCATCATAGTGGGAATAATACCAGGGATGGTTATCATAAAGGGAAGCTTTGAGCTCCCAGCCGTCTTGGGAAGATGATTTGGCTTGCCCGGAACAATGAACTGTGGGAATCCGCTTGTCCTGCATTGATCTTCCTCCCATGGCATCCCCTGCAAGGCTGTCAGAGCGACGGACAGATAAAAAGACCCACAACATTTTTCTTTCTCTGCTCTCGCTCCCTCCCGGTGTCTTTCTTTTCTCTCTGTCAGGAGGGCTCCCACTGATCAGCGGGGATGAGCTGAAAGTTGAACTACCTGTTGACAGGACCTCTTAAACAGCCCTCAATGACATATTGTGCAAGAAAAAGAGGGAGAGGCAGAGGCTCCTGTTCATTCATATTTCTCACTGATCTATTGAGACTGCGCTTTCATCAAGCCCGTGCTCTCTTGTGGTTAGATTCTATTAATCCAATGTTATTCATAACTTTAACACTTTTGGAAGCATTGTGTTCATGTAAAAAAAAAAAAAAAAAAAGCTCTTTGTCTTCTCATTGCTCTGTTTTAGAGGTTGTCGCCTACAAATTTGTCCATTTGAATGTGGTTGGTGTTTGATAGGTGTTTTTGGCCTAACAACAAAAGCTCAGCCAGGAGCCTTTTGAGGAGACAGAAACAACACCCTTATATATCCACATATTTACAAATTTTCGAAATATTGCTTTTTGTTGTTTTTTTTTTCATTTTGACATGAATTGTAAGAAAAAAAAACTCATTCCCATTTAGAATGAAAACAAGACAGGAGCTGATCACAGCCATGTCAGCATATCTGCTTTTTTTTACTCTTTTAAGAACAATCCATCTTCGAAATTTCATGTCTTTTTGATAGTTCAGTTACGAGTTTTGATCAAGAGGTTTTGAGGCACCGGATGGAGCTGGGATTGAATATGGCAGGGGTTGTGTGTCTGTCTGTCTTCCATGTGCAGTTCAGAGTGTTTTCGCCTCATTACAGAAAGTAATAATGCAGTGAAGTCAAAGAGTGAGAGAGAGAAAGAAAAACAAGGCAGGTTTTTTATTGAATTAATTAGACGCTGTGCAAAGACCACCTGCAATAGAAACAAAACACAAGGCAGGAAGAAACTCATATATGGTCTGTTCTGGCTACAAAAGCATTCTAAGTTACTAAACTAACTTTTAACAAGAGCTAGCCAGTCTTTGAAATGATTAGGAAGTTTTGTTTGTACTCTAAACATATTTCCTGCTTGTGTATGGATCTATATGTTCATGCTTCTTGTGTAACCACATTTAGCAATCAACTCTTAGGACATGAAACATGTGGTAGATGCTCACATTATCTTCCAAACATCATGTTGCTGTAGCTACAGCACCCCCACCCCCCATCTCATTAAAGATTTGGTGCAAATATGATGGAATTCAGCACATTGTGAATAGTGATTGATTTGTTTAATGCAATGAATTTGTTCATTAGGACTTAATGAGGTATTGCTTTGTGATTAGTCGATGGGTTTTGTGTCGATACATGTCAAAATAACAAAGTAAAGTTCAACTAATGGCTTTTCGATCCTTTAGTTTCTCCCCATCTTGTCTTAAATGTCAGAGGGAAGTTTATGACAAAACTCAGACCCGACACTAAATTCAAGAAGTAGATTCAAATGCTTGTTTGAAATCACTTATATTAATATAAATTTATAATAGGTAGCCATTCCTAATATTGACACCGTCTTTTATATACTTTAATCATTTATATGATTACAATTAGAGAGAAACACATATAAATCCTTTTAGCATTTATGATGCATAGGACTATTGATAAGACAGAAATGAACTGAGCACATTCACATGCTGACTGAAATACACTTCCATTGTGTTACAGATACCACTTATAATTAAGCTGAGGCTTGAAGTGAAAAAGAGCAATGAAGAGAAATGAGAGAAAGCGAGTGAAATCAGTTTCTGTGCGTGTACATGAATGTGTGAAGGATTTGGTGTGTTTATGAGTGCACGTGGTGCTTTGCTGAATATTAAACCACAAACTATAAAGACAACAACTCAACCGTCGTGAGAAAATGCTAAAGGAAGTCTTTGTGGTTTTAGAGGTATCAGAAGAGCCAATAGTTTTAATGAGGCAGCATTGCTGCATATGCCAGGAAATGATAAGGTTATTCAGGTTAGAATAACGGCAGACAGACACTGTACCAGTATACAGCTACAGAGTGGAGGTGTTGTTCACATCGAGGTCTACACACGCTGCAAAGCCATGGCAGAGACAGTGAGACATAACGCGAATAAAGTGGCACCAAGTGTTTACTTACAACAACTGGTAAGAATGACAAACCTGAGCCTTGATCTTCTAAAAACATAATAAGTGTGATTTTCTTCTGTGCATTTGATGGCTATTTTTGCACGAGACTCATAACAGTAACAGTTAGGATGATGTCAAAGTAGAAAGAGGAGTGATTGTGATTTCTGTGGGGAGCCATTTGATGGTGCTGGGTGAGTTGCGGCATACTCTTTTTAAGAGGGCATGCGCGTACTGAATTGTAGTCTGTCGTTAAAGGGTTGTGTTTGAGTGCATGTCTTTGCCTGTGTGTGTGTGTGTTTGCGTTCTTACTTGTACACCATCCTCAAATTCCCCAGCATGTGTGTGTTGATATGAGCAGAGGGGGGATGTCACATAAGAAATGTCCTTTTTAATCAGGGGAAAAAATATAAAATGACTTGGGAGCAAGGCAAGCATATTAATGTGCCTCATTTGCATACGCTCGTCAGCCAGGATACATTTATAAAAAACACAAACTGGATTCGTCAGTTCATTTCACATTATTCCATTGTCTATCTGCCTTTGTTATATGTTAAAGATAAAGGCAGAAATCAAATTGAAGAAAAGGGCAAGCTGCTATCTCCCCAAATGAGCAACAGCTCATCAGCCTAGTTTAAATCACAGATTTCTATTCCAAAAGGCAGCCGCCTCTGTAAAAAGGGCCCATTCAAATAAGGTCTTCTCCGATATAAGCACGCCTAGTGATGGAAGCTGTGGTGTCACATAAATACAATTCAAAACCTAAGCCATTTAAAGCGCTCCAACAAAGTTTTATCTTTCCTAATAATTTTCTTTTCATTTTATTCTATTAATAAATGTACACATAAACATATTTTTTCATTCAAATTTACATTTAAATTATTCAGCTTCTAAAATGCTTCATGTCTTAGATCAGAAGCAGATTTTTATACTCACATGAAGACTTTATCGCAAGATCTGCCTCACACTTAAGTAGACTTTAACAGATGTATATCTTGTTCTTATACATGAGCCTGCAGAACAGAGCATGCTCATTATATTCTCGATGAATAAAGTAGAGGATACTTGATGGAAGAAATAAGGGGAATTTAAAGGGCAGCCCACTAGTGTCACATTCCGATAAACACAAGTGGAAACCGGTCAAAGTGTGTAATTCATGTCCACAAGATAAGAATCCACCATCGTCAGTGTGTTGGAGGGGCCAGTGGCTAAAAGAACAGACACCCCTTATGTCTACTAACCTCCCACTGATGGGTGAAAAATTCAAATGTTTGAGAAAACAATTGAGGCAAGCACAAACTGGAGTCCTCAGTGCCTTAGAAACATACTGCTGGCTGAGAGAGAGAGAAAGAGAAAGACAGAGTCTTGCAGAGCCTTAGTTGCCCCTCATGCCTGTGAAATGTATACTGAACATGTTTGCACATATTTAATGTGGATGTAGGCGTGCCCCACTGCTGCCAGATTGGGTCCATAAGCTGTCTGAAATGAACCCACTCTCTCTTAAAAGTGAACTCATCTGATGCCAGCTCTTTACACTGCCTTAACATTAAAGTATTTTTTGATGATTAAAATCATGAGGTATAATACAATGGCTGCCACTGTTACCAGGCGGCATACTAATCAGCTTAATGAGATATTATACAAAATTTGTTGACCAAAGCAGAACTGTAGTTATTGTTTCTTTGCGTTTGACCCCTGCCAGCAGCCAGTGGAAGTGTGCAAATAGATGTTCATGCCTCTCCATCTGGAGAGCAGATGAATCTGCATTAAAAACCAGTGTAATTTTTTTGTTGCTGCTGTTTTTATTTACTCACTAATGTTACACATATGAATACTTTCACTGACAGTACAACATGCCCAAAATAATCATGATGTATTTTAGTAGCATTGCAGCAACCTAGGACTTCGACATTATTCTGTCTCATGCCAGAGGTAGAACCAATACACCAAAGTGACTTCTACATGCTCATTCTCCTCAGACTTGAGGCTGTGCTTATCTGTTATCTATTTTTTCATCAACCAATGCATCTATGGCTGCATTGGGAACTCTTTCAACATGGCCAACTGTTGTTTTCTCCGTCCTAGAAACTGTAAAAGAGATAGGTAGAGGGAAGAAGGCAAACAGAGAGAGAATTGAGGGAATAAGAAGAAGCAGAGGGAGAACAAAGTGATTCACATCAAATGTAGTGCAGCTCTTTAATGGAATTTTGCGCCAAGACAAGTGTCGTGGCAACAAGATAAGAGTGTTATGTTTACTGGAATAACCCCTTGGTTTTAAGTGCTATTGTTAATATCATAATTGTAGTATTGCGGTGGCTTCCCGACAATGCCGTTGCTCCGTTTCATTAAGGCGTGTAATTGGTGGAATTCTGATAGGATGGGCACAAGTAGCTTAATTATACACTGCTCACTGTGTTTACAGAATAATTATTCCATCCAAAATGGTGTTACATTTTGAAAAAGTTCTAAGGAGTCACAGCGTTTTTCTAGGGCCTTGGTACTGACTGTTCACACAGTGTAGGTTAAATCAAAGACATTACCTTTTTTTTCTTTTTACTTGGTGACACTCCACAGGTTTTGTATCCTTTTGAGTAACATATCAGACTCAAACACGTGATCTGATAATATACCATATGTACAATGAAGAGCAAATATGGATAGCAGTTTAGCCCCCACAGTGTCTTTGAATCTATTACATGATGAGTATTCCACAAATATCTATTATAAATTTTATAATTTTTACAATGTATCCTTTTTTTCTGTCTGATTTTACAGGATGGAGGACTCTAGTTTATGTCTTGGTGTGTCGTCAGCGGTGCCTGACGCTGATGCCCATTTGAGCAGTGCAGTGTTAAATGGCCGCTACCCCATTAGTCAAAAGCTTCATCAGCTAACTGCCCAGTTAGGACACGCCTTTCCTGACCTACATCGCCCACAACAGATCCCCGAAGAGAAAGCAGCCACGCCTTTGGATGAGAAGACCCACCACGCAGCCCTGGCCAGTCAACCAATCAGCAGTCAGATGGCCCTGCTAGCCAATCAGCTCAACCGAGACATTGACGCAGCTGCACTAAGTGGATTGAATGGTCGTGTCGACCTGCAGCAGTTTCTCAATGGCCAGAATTTGGGCATCATGTCCCAGATGAATGATATTGAAGATGATGCCCGCAAGAATAGAAAGTATCCCTGTCCATTGTGCGGCAAGCGCTTCCGTTTTAACAGCATCCTGTCACTGCACATGCGCACGCACACAGGAGAGAAGCCCTTCAAGTGTCCCTATTGTGACCACCGAGCAGCTCAAAAAGGCAACTTGAAGATCCACCTTCGCACTCATAAGCTTGGAAATCTTGGTAAGGGCCGTGGCCGTGTCAGAGAAGAGAATAGGTTGCTGCATGAGCTGGAGGAGAGGGCCATCCTGAGGGACAAGCAGATGAGAGGGAGTGGTGGTCTCCAGCCAGCTCAGACACCACATCTGAGCCTCAATAGCAGCTCTAACACCAATCAGCAGCAACTGGGTTCAGCCTGTGGCCTCCTTCCCCCTTCTGGCCTTGCCACCCCAGACACAGTTTCACAGCCCTCTTCTTCACCCAAGCCGGCTGGCACCCAAGATGAGCAGTCCCTGAACCCAACTACAGGTTTCCGCTGCACCTTCTGCAAAGGCAAGTTTAAGAAGCGTGAGGAGCTGGACCGTCACATCCGCATACTACACAAGCCCTACAAATGTACTCTGTGTGAGTTTGCTGCCTCCCATGAAGAGGAACTGATAAGTCACGTGGAGAAGGCTCACATCACAGCTGAAACTACACAGGGCCAAGGGGTGGGTGGTTCAGGTGGCACGCAGATGGCCACTGAATTCCGCTGTGATGTATGTGGACAGGTGTTTAGCCAAGCTTGGTTCCTCAAGGGCCACATGCGCAAGCACAAGGACTCCTTTGAACATTGCTGCCAAATCTGTGGCCGTCGCTTCAAGGAACCCTGGTTCCTCAAGAACCATATGAAGGTGCATCTCAACAAATTGGCCATCAAGAGCAAGCCACCACAGCCCAGTGAGCAAGACATGGCTGCCGTCAATAGCATGAGTAACCTGGCTCAAGAAGCTCATGCCAATCTATATTCCCGCTATATCTCCTGTCTTCAGGGAGGTTTCCTTTCACCAGACAAACAGGGCATGAGTGAGCAACACCAAATGTTGGCTAAAGCAGGGATAGCCATGAAAGAAAAGGAGATGTTAGGGAAGCTGCTGGGGCCAATGGCAGGAGGTATGGGTCACGGGCTGGGCGAAAATGAAAAACGCTCACTCCTGGGTTGTCTCAACCTTGTGCCACCTCTCAAGTCAAGCTGCATGGAACGCCTCCAGGCAGCTGCAAAAGTGGCTGAGATGGACTCCCTCAATAGCTACCAAGCCTGGCAGATAATGGCTCGTGGCATGGCCATGGACAGGGCCTTCATGCCAAAGGAGCAGCAGCAGCACCATATACCCCCAGGGCAAGAAGATGAGATGGGTGGAGTTGGGGCCTTGGCATCCTTCTCAAAGGATAAACAAGACTACTCCTTGATTGCTTCCAATGATAGCTCCAAGCAGAAGCAACTTTCGGAGGCTTTGCAGGGATCCAAGGTCGCTAGTGGAGCCATGATGTCCATGAAAGAGGATGGAAGAGGCTTTGACAGTCACCGTGACTTAATGTCTCACCACGGTAGTGCTGAGACTCCTGGAGCCCTGGCTGGTTTGGGAAGCCCAAACATCGACTACAGCCTCTCCAGCCTCTCTGGCATTAAAGAGAAGCCCTCAGAATGCCCTGACTGTGGCCGGGTCTTTAGAACCTACCATCAGATGGTTGTCCACTCCCGCATCCATGGCAAAGACAGAAGAGGCATTGAAGAAGCTTTTCAGCAACAAGGTCTGGATGAACGCCGTGGATCAGCCAGTGATCCAGAGTCCCAGTCCATCAGCCGCTCCACCACTCCTGGTTCATCCAATGTGACAGAGGAGAGCGGAGCTGGAGGAGGACACTCCCAGACCGGAAGCGTCCAGGATGACAGCCCACATCCTTCCTCGCCATCTTCAGGTAAGAAAAAAAGAGGAAATGAATGACAACCACTAGTATTCATTGGCCAATCTATGGATAAAGGGATAAAAAGTTTATCCCATTAGCACAGATTTGAAAATCATGTTTCCATCTTTAATTCAATACTCTGTCTTCCTGTCCTACAGTACATCAGCACAGTTCCACTAAGAATCGCTAATACATGTATATAGATCTGTGTATGTATGAACTTTCAAATCCATCTCTTTAAAAGGGAATAAAAAATAACCCAAATATCCACAGAAGAATCAGAGCCACACATTCCTCACATAACTGAAATACTGAATGTCTTTGTTCAAATATTCACACACCCTCATAGAGTGGTTTGCTTTTATAGAATACTTAACACACACAAACACCCCCATGCAGAGAGACAGCTTGTATACACACATACAAACAGACTTTTATTAAATTTAAGTGTACGCACTTCACTGTATACTCAAGTATATGTAGGTAAATGCTGTCTAACTTTCAGGTTTTTGTGCTGGACATCATAACATTTGTCCCCTGACAATGTTCTGTTGTTACTATAATTCACATTAGAGCAAGCAGAGGACTCCAGAGAACACAATCCAGGCACAGACCTTCACTCTTGCATTCACGTTTGCAGGTTAGCGGTCTGGATCCCTGTGGAACATGAGTAAAGACGGAGAGCGTGGGGACGAACTCGTTTTAACCACAGCGATTAATAAATGTCTTTAATAAACATGTTAGAGACAACCGTACCCCTCCCTTCCCCTTACCCAGCAAACACAGGCCGGCCGGGGCTAGATAAGTGTATGTTTAGTGGGATTAAGGGAGGCTCGTTGCTAATGATTACACAAGTTTTTAAAGGTAACTTTCGCTTGCTCCTCAGGGCACTATGCTGGCGTTAAGAAGCGCGTGCAGTAATTAGGTCACGACTATGCGATAATCAGTCTGTTTAAGCTAAACAAGACACTAATTAAAGATATACATATAAAGCAGGTCAAAAAAATAGTGAACTTCATTTGCAAAAGAGAGGATGTGCTTTTAAGTCTTTTGAGAAAATATATAAATAAATAGAAATATAAATCACAGTGGCTTAGCTTAAGGCTGTAAGCAACTTAATTCCACCAGTGGAGACGAAATTGTTTATTTATTCACAGAGGCATGAAGTCCTTATCATGCCTGTGTAGTGTGATGGGTTTGAACATGGGACAGGCTATGTTTATTTTAATCTAAGAAATAATAACAGACAACCCCCCACCCCAATTAGGAATTAATGAAAATGAGAGTGAGATAAAAACCTATTTTCTTTATAGAGACTATTAAACATAACACTTTCTCAACAGGGTGGGGGTGTAGCCGATGTAATTATCTTCTGAATTTTAATGCTGGAAGTTTCTCTCTCCATCTCTGTCTCTCTCCCTCCCTCTCTCTCTGTCTCTGCATCTCTCTCTTTCTCTGTCTGTCTCTTTTGACTCAAGCACTTTGAATCTGATGGGTTCAGCTTGTGGCGTTTCAACAATTTCAGAAGTACTGTATTAACATCCAGTGTTTGGTATACAAAAAAGAAAAGCAAATTAAAATAATAACTGACAAATAAAACCAATAGTATTTACCATCGAATGCTAACAAAGCACAAAGAAATGCATTCGATTTAGATGAGTGGTTAAATCTCACCCCCCCAGGCACCATCTGTGGAAAAGAAGGGTATGATTAAAGAGAAAAATATTATTCAAATGGTGTAACTTTGCACCAGAAAAAAAAAAAACTACTGGTTTTCACAAGGCCCTCATGTTGCCCATCCTGTAGTCTTTGTTTGTCTGTTTGTTTGTTTGTGTGTGTTTGTGTGTGTGGTTGGTGCACAGGTATCGTGCCTCCCCCTTAGCTGAGTGCTCAGTCAGAAGTTCCTCGACTTAATACGTGGTTTGTTGAATGTATGTGCAAAATTTAAGTGTCAAACTGTGGCAGTTTGCTAGAAAAGCAAAGGCGCAGCTTGATTTTTAGAGAAGAATAGACTAAACAGATTGGGCTTCCAAACAGGCTGGGATGCAGTTTTACTGAATAAGACAATGTGAGACATGAACCTTAAAATGATAAATATGCTGGTTTTGCTACTTCCTGTTTTTTAATCAGAAGTAGCGAAACTTGTCTTTCTTCACAACTTACACAATGTGATTCACATTTGGAGCACAGAGACTCTCAAATTAGAAGCTTTGATGTGTGAGAAAAAATGTGTCTGAGTCTCATGTGGAGAAAGGTGTCATGCTTCTCCTCTGCATGCATGTTTGTTGTCTGCATGTGTGTGTGTGTGTGTGTGTGTGTGTGTGTATGAGTGTCTGTGTGTGTAGAGGTATATGCTTTACAGTACGTGCAAATAACTCCTGTAGTGAACAGGATGTGGCTACAGTACCATTGTCTTTATCTTAATATCTCTTTAAAAAAGAAGGCTCTTAACTGTGTGTTTGTGTACGTGCATTAGTGTATGTGGACTTGCAAATGTGTGTATCTGTGTATGTGTGAGCCTCTTCCCGCCACCTACCCACAGCAATTTTGAGTTAAACTTGAATTATAGTAATCAAAAATAACATCTCAACTGTGTAAGAAGGTCAGCTTTTGCTCTTTTGTCTTTGAGAAGGCCCTTGTTTAAAAGCAATGTACGAAAAATGGAGAAGTGAGGAAGAAAGAGAGCAGAAAAACAAAGGCCTCTGTCAGAGATGTCCTGTAAAGACCTTTCTTATTACAATATAGCTCTGCAGGTAACCTTGAGCATAACAGTCTTTATTCCTTTATAACAAAGAGGTAATTACATTTATGTCCATCACTATCTTTTTTTGTGTTTGGTTGTCCTTGGACTGACTTCATTTCTCTTTTACTGTTTCCTGCGATGATCAGGCCTCAAAGAAGCTGTATTGTAAGAAAACAAACTGTGCCATGTAGTAGTCTCGTCAGCAACAGGTAGACATCAATGCGACTTATCAAATCCGATAGGTTCTGGTGCTTTGAAAAGCACTGCCTTTTTTCCCCCCCCAAAGCGCATACATGCAAATAACCCACCATTGAAAATCCTCATTTTACACGATTTTGTCTTCCCATTCTGCTGCCACAGTACAGGCAGAATGTGGCTGAATGTGTAAAAATAGGCTTTGCTGCATGCATGCAAGGCCTAAAGCAGCAGAAGCCCTCCTTACATGTACCTCTACAACCTTCCCAATACGTCTTAACCCCACTCCCACCTCTTGGCTCCTGGCTCTAAAATACTCTATACACTCTCTCTGGCTGTCTCTTTCTCTTTCTCTCTCTCGAGAGAATCCCCCATGTCTACATTTTTTAAGAGGAACAGCGTTTTAACATGGCAAGGATTAGCCTGCATATCCCTGGTCTTTACCGCGGCTCAAACAAGCAGGCAAAATGCTCGCTCCATACAAATTGAAATTGGATTTGCCAACTTGACGCCTTAGGTTATAAAGCGTGGATATTCATCTAATTGCAAAGATACAAAGGGGGTGTAATTACACATGCGGACAAACTGTTACAGTATAATTACTGTGTCATTAACAGAAATAAAGAAGAATAAATAAGAGTTAAACAAGATCCAGGCCACTATGAATATGCATGGTGAGGACTTGTTATAGCTAGTAATTCTCTCTGCTAATTGTAGTCAATGAGTCGTCAGTGCTGGCCTTAAAGAGGGATACCTTTATATCCATATACCACATAATCTGGATCCTTATTCTCAACGTTTGAAAAGAATTGGTTGCTGTGTGTATACACACTGTACTTTGTACAGAGGTTAGACTTATAGCTTTTAATCATACTGTTGCAAAAATACACCGTTAGGTTGTAATACACACACACAAATTATGTGATTGTATGCACTCTTGCAAGCAAAGCCCCAGAATAACAGCATGTCAGATGATGGATTGTGATCCAGTGTTATAGCTACAAACTGAAAAAAAAAAAAAATATATATATATATATATATATATATATATATATATAT
>JAPZDY010000001.1:2386986-2398546 GCA_029783645.1 Ctenochaetus hawaiiensis
TGTGTGTGTGTGTGTGTGTGTATACACACACACCCTAAATAAATAAATATTCTGGAACAGTGAAGTAGCAGCATATCCTTGATATCTAGAAAGGCTGGTTAGCCTGAATGATGTTCTACACTTACACTACATGTTCTACACTTCATAAATGAACAACAATAAGAAAGTGTGTACAATTTTGTATACTGTTTGATTAGGACACAAGCAACAGCCCTGGGCCCTGAGAGTGAACTGCATTGCTTATCAATAATTTGAAATTGCAATTTTTGAGAGATATTAATCATATAAAATCAAAGATCACTTTTGCCTTTTAGAGGGAACTTTTGATCAAATCTAGTTTGACCTTTAACATTATAATCAATGATATATCTATTCTAGTGAATATTCCTGAATGCAGATGTTTAATTCAACACAAACTAACTGACACAGACACAGAGTAAAGGTACCACAGCGGGGTGACATTTAAGTTTAGAACCACCAGTTGGTTTGTGGGGCTTTGGACAGAATGGATTATGGGAATAAGCAGCCTGGTTGCCAGAATAAATGATGGCATTCTACATGTCTGCAAACCACGGATATGTTGAAATTTTAGGTACAAAACTTGATGTTTCTTTATGTCTCCATTTTTGATTTTGTGTTGTTTCAGTGCTGTGGTTAAGGTCTGGTCAGGCAAAAACACAAAACCCAAACACTTATTTAGGTTCATGAAAAGATCAAGTTTTAGCCTAAAATACCATCTGGAAAATGTCCCAATGTCTTGTTAAAAATATCTGGCTCTGTCATAACACAGCTCACATACAGTTTAAATTGTATTGTATTATACAAATGTGGTATCAAATGTATGAAATATACAAATATAAAAGTATCAGTGGTTTGCAGAAATACACAATGCCAACATTATGTTTGACACTGATGTGGAATGAGGATGGCAGTTCTTAATTGGGGCCTAGGCTTAAATTTTTCCCCAAGACACACCAATGAATTAATCCAGTCCTGGTTACCCTGGTTATGTCTGTGTAGTAAGAGATTTAAAAAAAAGAAAATCAAAACAAGCACATATTGCAAATAATAAATCAAGTGTTCGACTGAGTAGAACAATTAGATTTGCACACTGAAATTTTACTGAGTGAACATATTGACAAGGATGCAAGAAGCTAACCTATTGTCAGTGTAAGTCACACACTTTTAGCACATGATTTCTTGCTATAAAAATAATAATCACTGGTATAACTAACATTTACCTCCTTACCGTATGCTACATTGCTCTTACACCACCTCCCACAGCAGCCAGCACTTGGAAATGAGGCCAGTCCTCTGTGAGAGTGCGCGCCATAATATATGAGTGTGAAACTATGTGCATTAAAAAATAATGAATTATGTCTCTCATTTTTTTCCGTTTCTTCCCTCTGCATAAATTACTTTTTCTTTGTAATTGACATCCGTTCCTTTACTACTTCCCCCCCTCGCACTATTCTTCTTTTCTCTATAATCAGAGAACTCAGTGGTTACAAAACCTGAGCTTTCTACCCCCCACTCATTTGAAGGAGTCTGGCCTGTCATATCTGTATTTTTTATGTGTCACCAAACTTAAATAGACAGTCATTGTGTTACAGGCACATTCATTCCCCGAGCTGTATTTTTGTACAGTAGGTCAGGACTCTGGTGTCTGGTAAATGATAAAAGTTCTATTCAAACGCACTAATTGTCAGTGTGCTGTGCTGATTGACATGTCTCGGATAAATGCAGACTTAGTATTTTTGTACACGCTTGCACAATATAAAAGGCCAATTTATTTCTCTGTTCTTCTTTCTCTTATTTCTTGCACAGTTCATTTGATTTCTCTCTTCCTTTCCCGCTCCCTCCCTCTCCCTCTACCCAGTCTCTCAGACTCAATTTGTAAATATTACCCATGGTGGGAATTAGCCAAGGCTTTTTAGATATTTTAAAATTCCAATTTTATTCTGACGAGTGTGTTTGATCGAGGGAAGGACTGCGAGCCTTGGTTTGCTCCTCAGTATTCCTGGGTGGCTATCAGTGACTAGCCTTGTCCTTATGAAACATTTATCAGCCTGTTTTATGTCTTAATGATCACGTTAGGATTCCCTGCTTGGTTATATAGCCAGGATGGGGGGAGAAAAAATGGACTGTTGAGAGAGTGAAGGAGAGGCGATGAGAAAATGACACTGGCAATCCAGAAGGGAGAGACTAGAGTGGAGTGAGAGAAGGGGAGAGATGACAGGGCATCACATTCCTCAGTAAACAACATCACATTATGCCATCCACTCTTTTCAACTCCAAATCTTTGCCAAAACATAGCTTACCTTTCTCCTGGAACAAGCTTCCTTGGCTAACACACACACACACACACACACACACACCATCACACACATATGCACACACACATGCATACACACACACACGCACACACACACACCTCCTCCCTCTTCTTCTGTCGTCCCCATTCCTTTTTATGTTTTTATAATTAAAACATAATATTTATCTTTCCATAACAGAAGGCTGCCTTACTCTGTCAGGTAGACTGTTTGCATATTAATATTCTTAATACATCAACAAGCTATCTTCTCCAGTGTCATTGCTAAAACTGAGCAAGAACAGAGAAAGAGAAGGTGACTTACAATACAGCTCTTTACTACAGTTTTGAAATGCTGGAGAAACTTAACGTGATTGAACAGGCAGTAGAAGAGACTCCAAAGTAACGAGGAAAGCCTTAAAAAAAGAAAGACAGACATAAATCAACATCACAGTCAGAACTTGTGCAAGCACTGGAGTGTGTTTACCCAGTCTCAACCTCAGGATGCACATATAAATGCACAAATCCAAACTAAATAAGCGTTTGTTCCTCCTTCATTCAAAAACTTCCAAGAAAGCTAAAATGTGTCTCCTCTTTTGATTGTTTATGTGTGTGCTTAACGGAGGGTTGGAGGGATGGAGGGGAGGGCAAAGCTGAATGAGGGTGAACGCCAAGTTCCTTTTCTCTGTCTGGTGACAGCTGTCTGACTCCGTCAATGTGGAATTCCTGTGAAATGAGGCAGGGCTCTCGGTCGGAGAATGCAAATGGATGGCACTGGATGGTAGGCGGCTGAGCCGGGCCCGGTGGCGGGGATGGGGCTGTGGAGTGAGTGGTGGACGGACGGTTGGGGGGTAAGGGAGGGGGGGAGTTTTGTTTGAACAAGTTAACTTGGGCATGATTGGGGTTCCTCCTGTGTGTGTGAAAGAGCAAGAGAATACATTGACCTTTGCCTCATTAAAAATGGAGGGCCAGCCATGTGATACCATGACTGAGGAATCTCTCTTGCTTGCTCTGATTTTCCCTCATCCTCCCCACTTTTTTGATTCTCCCTCCTTCTCTTCTCTCTCTCTTTCTGCCTCATGCTGTCATTCTTTAATTTTGCCGTCCTCCCTCCTCCCATCTCAATCTCCTCCTCTTAACCCCATTGACAGGTCACATAAAAAACCTTTTGTATCAACATCAGGGAGCTGACAAGACAGCAGAAAGCGACATGAAAAATGTGTTTTTTTTTCTTATTTGTAGCTATCTCCTCATCACAAAAGAGACATGGGAGAGGGAGAAGAGAAAAGGGAGAACTAGAGGGAGAGGCAAAAAGGGTGGAAAAGTGAGGGAGGGATTAAATCCAGGGATTAAGATCTCTGAGCTTTAGTTTTTTTCACTCTCTCCCCCTGCCACATTCCAATTGTTCTTAAAATATTTGGCAATGTCAATTAGTAAGTGAGCAGAGCTAGCTGATGAACACAATTTTCCAGGCGACTGAGCACCCTATTGTTGTGGAGTGAACAGCAGATTTCTGAGGTCATTATCATTCCCTGTTAGCCGTGCCCAGCTGCTCTCCTCATGGCTCCAGCCAAACTCTGCTCTCCTCTCTCCTTTTTCCTCTTGCTCTTAAACATCTCCTCTCCTCTCTTTTCCTCTCTTCTCTCTCTCCTCTTTCTCGACTCCCCCTCCCCCCTCCTGCACCATGTTCACCAGTTCAGAACTGGTTAATAGCAGGCAGCAACAGGGGGCCTTCAACAAGAGAAGGGATGGGAGAGCTGGCTGGGGTTAAAGAAGGGAGGAGAGAGTGAGATGAATATAGTGCAAGAGTGGGGGAATACAGTAAAGGAAATGAGTGAGGGGAGGAGGAGGTTAGGGATGAGAAGAAAACCAGAGGAGGGCATGGGGGCAAGCAGTGTGAAGGAGTGGGCAGGCTCGGATCAGGGGGCGACTGAACACAAGAGGAAGAATAAAAAGAGCAGACAGAAAGAGAAAGAGAAAGGAGGATACAGGCAGCATTTATTTGGTATCGTTGTTTAGACGTGTAGTTTGAGAGACGGCACCTTTGAAAAGTGGAGAACATTGTGAGCATAATAGGAGGAAGAAACAGGGCTCAACCTTTCAGGAAAAAGCAATATCTGTTTTTAAAGATGTGCTCACTGAATATTCTGACACTATGCATGACGGTTATCAAATGTACAAGGTTTACAGTGAGATTTTTCAGTGCATCTCACCCTTGTGTTCAGCACTTAGATTAAGCAACACCAGAAAAGCAGAGAATAGTTATTATTAACAGTTTTATTGTACTGAGAAATGTTCAGTTTATCAAAGAAAGACGTTATTGCCAGTGACCTTAATTAAAAACATCATACACTCTGTATTTAAAGCTATTTTCATGAAGGAGAAGTGTTTTTTTTTCTAAAACATATTGCTTTAACTTACTGTGCAGCGAACGTGATGCAGATAAGCTTTAAGATGAAAGACAAAAACACCTGCCTGCTGTCACACTTCTATTGAAGAGAGCGTAGTTTTCTTTCACAAAGCACAAAACATCTAAACACCAAAAGCATTCTTTTTTGTTCAAGAAATAATGAAAGATCTGTACAAAAAAAGAGAACATGAGTGGAGAAAATCAAAAATCCCTGACTTTTTTGTACTTGCCAGTTGTACAGCTTAATGTGTTCCCAGAGGCCTTTTCACCTTCCCCCCTTTTTTTCTTCTCTCCCCCCCACCATATTGCACCCCAATGCTACACTACCATTTCCCACCCATGGGTGAACTCCCTCCTACTCCCCTCACACCAACATCTTTTACGACAGCAGATTTACACATCTTGGAAAGCAGAAAAGAAGTATTTTTTCAGCCTTTTGTTTGTTACATTGTGCAAGTAGGGCATTTAAACAACCTGCCCCGCCAAAAGAGTAAAAACTAGTTGTAAGCAGTTAAAAGAAAGGACAAGCATGGGTCTTTACTACATGCTTAATCCACCTCTTGTTTCTCTCATCTCTTTTGTCCAGCCTGTAGAAAGTTTGCGTAAGTTAACACTGGTTGGTAGTAAGTGTCTAGGGTTCTTCTGAGTGAGTGTGTGTGTGTGTGAGAGAGAGAGAGAGAGAGAGCGAGGCAGAGAGGAGGAGGAAGACAGTGAGAGAG
The DNA here is from genome assembly GCA_029783645.1 of Ctenochaetus hawaiiensis. NCBI lineage: Eukaryota > Metazoa > Chordata > Actinopteri > Acanthuriformes > Acanthuridae > Ctenochaetus > Ctenochaetus hawaiiensis. The sequence continues at coordinate 2,392,427 of JAPZDY010000001.1, forward strand.
AGAGAAGTGAAAAAGGGTGAGCGGCATCAAAGCGTTGCTCTCAGCTGCAGCTGCCAAGCTTCCTCGTCCCCAGTTAGCAGCCATCCAGCTGTCAGGCTGCGCGAAGAGGAAGAGAGGGGGGAAATCTCTCACCAGCCATATGGTCCCCAGTTCTGTCGGAGACACTCCACGCTCCGTGGGCAAATGGCAAACTCATATATCTAATCAACACTCTTAATATCCAGACCTGAGACTAAGGATATTTTCAGTGTCTTGCCTTTCAACAACATGGCAAAAGGGAGTGTATGGAATTTGACCAGGCACTTAGAGTATGTGTTTATGGTGTTAATGTGAGCTGTACTGAGCATAGCACACAGATCACAGGAGAGTGTACTCTGTATGGAAAGCCCTTTTCATACCGAACTTTAAAGGTAACCCTGGTGTCATTCTATCGTTTTTAAAAAAACAAAAGCTGAATTATTTCCTAAAGCATCTGGGTACTATAGGTTGACCATCAACAATCGCTCAAACAGTAGTGAATAGTGAATGTACTTACTACTATTTTTAGTCTGGGATTAATACACAATGAGCGAACTAAAAAGTATTTATGGTGGCAGGTGAAGCAGAACAGCTTCAGGCTACTTCCTAGTTATTTGACTGGCTCAATTGCACGCAACCTTCCATTGTTTTTCTTTAATATAACTTTATCCTTCTTTTCCCCTGCACTGATTGGCTGCAAGTTGTTCCACAATTTTGCCAGAAAACAAAAAAAAAAACAAGAATTCCTCTGGCAAACCAACTTTGTTTCTATAGATCTAAATAAATGCCTACTCTTACCCAAAAACTAATGAGTGTATCTCAGTTTTTCTGGAGAACTGTTGCTAACTCTCCAAAAGTACTGAAATTTCCATTAAACACATAGAGCCATCTGAGCAATGCCCCAATTTAGTTGAAGGAACTTGTTGACATTACAAGACAACAATTTTAATGTGATAACGAGATATATCTGGCTTTTAATACACATAAAATCCTTTTAAGGAGGATAAATTAACTGTTGTTGTGTTTTTCCTTCTTTTTTGTAGCATTTGTTCACAATAAGAAAAATAAGAAGTCATTCTCAAATGGTATAACTTTTTAAGCAATGAAACTAATGATTTAAGCTTACATATTAGCATGTAGACTTCCCAAATGATACAAATCCTCCAAACACTCTCTGGTCTTTTTCCATGTGAAACATTATCATGACAGTAATACGTGCAATGGATTGACTTGAGCCCTTCTTTTAGCTGAGCAGAAGCTGTTAGCTGTAGCACAGCTAGCCCCAGAGAGCATGGGCTTGAATATGGCTTTGTGTTCTATCTGTTAGCGGGATGCTACACCTGCTCATCTAATCCTGGCAGGCCTCTGCCTCCAGTCTCTGCCGGCTGCAGAGTAACGGGCGCCTTATTGCGCGGCAAGCCGCACTGAATCACGGGGAGGTTTGTCGGTATTACAGCGACATCGCTGTGTAAAGCTTGGAAACAACCATCGCCCCCTCCTCATCAGGACTGAAGAGCGCAAATCCCTCCCCGGTTCAGCAAACAGCTATTAGTGTATGGATGGAGCATGTAGCCTGCAGTGGAGGTTGTGGATGTAGTAATTGGTATGTGTGGGAGAGCAAGATAGACAGAGGCAAAGACAGAGAAAGTGAGTGTTGTGGAGAAAGAGAGACAGCGTGAGAAGGAGAAGTGGAAAGAGATTTAAATAGAATCAAGAGGTATGGACGGGGGCAGCTGTGGTAAGAGGGGAAGAAGGGGAGTTATCCAAGTCCCACAAATCTTTGCTCAACCCAACAACCTGAAGCAGAGGCCATTAAAGCAGGAAGAGCTGGGTGAGATGGCAGCCTAGATGGATACGGTAGCAGCAATGGTTTGGAGGGACAGTAACTTTAATGGCCCCACTGGGTTTTTAATGAGTGTTGTGCCCAAACAAAACGAGCTAATTAGTGTTATCATCCATATATCAGACCCTACACACACCAATGCGTTTTCAGGCAGACACATACACGCTCTGCTGTACACACTCACAAAAACGTGCTCAAACAATTCTAAGCTTCTTACTTTTTTTGAGTGTTTTTTACACATCACTTTTCTGCTCAAAAACTTTTTTTTTAAATTCAAGTTTCCTCTTTTATCAAAAGCGGAAATTTAACCATCATCGAGTCAATTCATTCTTTTTTTTAAATTTAATTGTGTCAACCTATGCGGCCGCACTCTCTATTCACTTTCTATTTCATCCTATTTCATTCTGAAGTGAGTCTCCCCCCATCTCCTTTTCCTCCTACACACAAACACACTCTTTAAAGCCCATAAGGCCATGCCCTGTTTGTGAGAGGAGCGATTATGTCTACACTGGTTTAAAAGCAGGATAACAATGCCACAAACGGGCATTTGAAAAAAAAAAAAGAAGAAAAAAACAGAAAAGGGCTCAAGCCAATATCCCGGCATTTGGACTCAAGCCTCTGTTACCTGCGCATAAGCCGCGTGTTTGTCACGCCATCGCCTCTGGTTGACCACTCCGCCCCACCAGCCCCACACTTTATTTCTCTTGCACTAAGCCTATTATAAAATCAATAAACAATTGAGCTTTTTTTTCCCAGTCCTTTTAAATCTTTTTCTCCTCTATATATCCTCTGAGATGAAGGGGAGGCATGCAGGCAGCGGCAGTGTGGAGAGCAGAGGGGAAAAAGAAAAGAGGGGAAAAAAAGAGAAACAAACACAGCTCAGTAACCCTGCTTTGCATTGCTTTCACAATGCTGAAGTCAAGTGAGTTTTTAACCAACTGGCGTGCATGTCAGAGTTATTATCCAGTCATGTCTGTTTCAGCAGTGAGTTTCTTAGACCTGGTTCTGACCCTCGGCTCCACCATTTTCAGAGTCATGTGAAAGGGCACTTCTGATGCTCACATGAGAGCACGCACTTTTGTATTACAAACAGAAGTCTTTTGAACAGACAGAAAAATAATATCCCTGCTTGATCCGATATATAGGATGTGTGTACACAGTGTGATGAATCTAAATTTAAATTTAAATAAATCTAAATTTTGACCCCATGCTATCAGCTGAGGTTTAAAATTTTCAACTGGAGTTTCATCTACTTAAGTCACATCACTTGATATGACTTTTCAAGTTGGTGTGGTTCTAGAAAGCTCAAGGGAATGATTGAGGGGATTTTAATTGTCACAATCTTGAAATGTAATAACTCTTGAGTTGATAAAAATCAACAAACAGCAACTCTGACAGCTGATTTTCAAATTAGGCATCAAAAAATGTTGCGTTTACAGATTTTAATTCCCTCTGTCAGTTAAAACTCATATTTCAAACTCAGTGGTGGGGAGATGACAATATAAACTTCTTTTTATTCCACCAGTCACAGAGAAGTTGGAAATTAGAATGTCTGCTACAAAGCTGTGCCCCCCCCCCCCTCTTTTTTCTCCCTCGTTTTCCAACTTTTCACTTTGTTTACTCCTCAAGTCTTCTTGGAGTGCAGATCCAGTAATTACCAGTGATCAAAAACTGCGCAGGTTTTTCTGCTGATGCTTTTGATGTATGTATGACATTGTGTGTCGCCACATCCTCAGTAACAGAGAAAGCAAGCAATTTGTGTGAAATAAGCTTTTGCCAAGCGTGCTTTAGTAGATCCTTTGTAGAGAGGATAAAGTATATTCCACAGATTGTGACTAAAAGTAAAGATCTTTACAAACAGCTGCAGATGATGAGATATTGTCACCGCCGTGCTTTGTTAACATAAGATAGCGAAGCCTAGTTCGACATTCTTGCTCAACTCGTTCTCTAGGCGTCAGGCCTCTACTCATCCGCCATGCTTGCCGTATACAGTGGCCGGACTTTTGACTGCAACAGATTTCAGCAAGCTGTTGATTGTGTCATCTTGGACTTTATTCTTCTAGCGAGCCTCCATCTTGGCTGACCCTCCCCTCAACATGCCTGCTATTGGCTGACCCTCTGCTTAACCAAGTTCTCATTGGCCAGCAACTCCAACCCCCCTTCCTTGAGCCAAGCCTTGATTGGATGACTCAAAAGAACTCTGGAAAGCTCTCATCAGGATGGTCTAAATCAGCATCGATGTGGACTATCGTGGTAAATCTTCTGTGCTTTCCCTGGCTGCCATTTAGTCCTCAGAGACAGGGCCCACAGGGGTGTTTCGATGCTGGACGAGCATTTGGCCGGCTTGGTGCTATTCCCAGGGTTTGTCCCCCACAGAGACCCTGTGTGGGCCGCTGGTGGTGACTGTGCTTCAGGCAGCATGGTGTGGCCATGTGTGTCACATCCCCCCTTGTCATCCCACCAGATGGAGGGCTGCATCATGGCTATCGTCCTGTCACACTTGGATGATGCTTCTTCGCCTCAGAGTTTGACAGTGACTTGCCTTAGTGACAATTACCATCAGAACCAGCTTTCTTATCCACCTGGTTCAAAAGGTCTTTGTGCTGGAGATTGGCAGTCGTTTCATGTCTTTTTCCACTGCTGTCAGGCTGCACCATGTTTCTCTCTGCTCTTCCTTCATTACGGCATGTTAACCATTCGCTCCTTTTCACATCTTGATGCTTCTATGCATGTAGCCGTCCCTGTGCAGATAGCAGGCAACTCCAGTCCCTGTTTGCAGGGCCTCTTGCCACCGTATCATACCTCTATTCACCAGGAGAGCCAGAGAGAAAGAAAGACACTCTGTAAGCATTCGTGGTCCCTCCCTTTACTCCCTGTGTTTTGCTCCTTCTTCCCCTTATTTCCACTGGGAGGAACACTGACCTCATTTGTGAGGACAATAACCCCCTTGACTTTGGGGATTAAGACATGAAACCTTTGTGGATTAATTAGGTTCAGAGCTGAATTCATTTTGTCGCCATGGAAGGCAAAGAGAGAAAGAGGAAAGAGGAGGTTATGGGCTGTGGGCTCTATTATGAATTTGCTGTTTGCCCATATAGATACATTAAAAAATGAATGTTGGGTTCTGATCACATTTAAATCCTCCAACAGAATAGAACTGCATTTGTTCACTGGGCAAAGCATTAGCATGGGAAGTAACAGTAACACAAACTGTCAAATCACAGCAAGCATTATAGAGTCTTATGCATCAGTGCTGACTTCAAACCAGGATTTTGCAAGCGTGGAGACAATGTTAGCCCACTGAGCTTAACTCATTGGCAAGGTTACACATGCAAATATGGTTTGCCGGACTATCTTCAATCCGCAATAGGCTGGAGCCTGAATCTTTGCATTCACGCCTCTAGATCTACTCTTAAGCTTGTCACACATATTGTAGCAAGTAGCAGTCCTGACAATGCCGCAGGAATCACATTATCTCAGTTGTCTTGGTAACAAAGCAAAGTGTTTGTTTTCCAAGATGCGGTGCAATTGCAATTTAGACGGTTTACACCTATTGTGCTTTTTTTTTCAGTCAAGAGCATATGTTGTTTGAATGTATCTTTAGCTCGCAAAAGGGGCTGTTAGTTAGATGTTTTGTTTACAAAATAACAAAGGTGTTTTTTTCACCAAAGGCATAACAGAAGATGTGTTAACGCATGTTTCATGTCATCTTGAGCTCGCTGTAAATAAAAGCGACTGTTGTCTTCTTATTAGAGTAACACCTTTTGAATGTGACAGCCCCAGGTATAGCTCCCTTATGGACCAAGTGTTGAACATGTGCTTGATGAGATGCCTTCCTCACTTTCATTTACAGCTCTTCTAATGAACCACCGTCTCATCATGTCTGACGACTCCCTTATATTTTTTTATCTGCCCTCAAGTTAACATCGGCTGATGGCCCACACAGTGAGCATATGTTTATGTTGATGATAAGGTTGTTATGGAAAGTGAATGTCTCTCTTATCCTTTTGGTGTTGACTTGTAAAACATAAACCTCCATGTGAGGATCTTAGACTGAGTCATTCCCAGACCTAGATTTGGCCATGGATCTCTATATATAATCCACTTTGAGATACTGGATCTTCCTAAATCACAAGGCACTTAAAGAACCGGATTTACAACAACACACACATTATTCATAAAAACCTTGAAGTGCATGTATGTATCACATTGAGAATATTACAACTCACGTCTGTGCAACTCAACTGCATTAACAAATT
>JAPZDY010000001.1:2407807-2410307 GCA_029783645.1 Ctenochaetus hawaiiensis
TAAGAGGACAGGGGCTGTAGAGGCAGGGGGGTGAGGGTTGGGTGGGGGGCTTTGGTCTATTAATAGTTGAGTCATCAGTGCCTCAATGTTCTGAAATGGCAAATTGTTAGATCCCCAATGGTGATTATTACTTGCTGTCAATGACCTTCATAACAAATTAAAATTATGCGACTGGGACAGAGCGTGCTCTTTAATAGGCGTTATGCATGGGATTGTGTGTGTGCATGTTACTTTGTGCTTGTTTGTGTGTGTGTGTGTGTGTGTGTGTGTGTTTGTATGTGGGTGGCCAGAGGGCGAAGGCCTCTAACATTTAAAATCTCCCTTCCCCTCACTAATATTTGGAGCTTTCTCTCAATCATTCCTAAAGTGTTGCTCTATCTCTTGTGGTCATTGTCTCTTGTCCGTACACAAACACACACACACACACACACACATACACAGGGAGGATGTTTGCAGCTAGAGTATAAATCTTTTTATTTCATTTTCCAAGACACTGGACAAGTTCATAGAAGAGAAAAACGGGACACGTCCTTGGTCTGTGGATTTACTGCCTGACCAGGCTATAGTGTAGGTGCGATAGTCTCTCTCTCTCACCTTCACCCACACACACATAAACACACACACACACAGTATGTATGCATGGCGTGAAGCAGATTTACCCACTTTAGCTCCCCCTCCACAGTGGCCTTGTTAAAAGTGTTCATCGCCCCTTGTGGTAATATATGTCTTTAAGTGCACATTTATGCTCCCGAGCTATTGATCACTGTACATTCCCCACCCGATAATTACTCCACCTTAATATGCACCCTTAATGAGGCTTAATTGATTCATTTTCATTGATGAAAAATAACGCCACTAATGGTTGTGGTGTGCAGAGCATTGATGCCACGTACAGTATAGACTCTGACCAGTGCCAGGTGGATTGAAGGTGGGATAGAAGCGGTGCTACTGCAGCTCAGTATGATGATTGGCCTATTGTGCTTGCTGTTGATTTAGTATGCATGGGAATGAATAGGAAATCAATGTCGGTTTAGGGAGGTGTTCTACTTTATTTAGAGTTAAAGAGGCAGTGTAACAGGCTGGTTGTCATCTTAAGGTGCATACCTACCGTTGTTGGAGAGGATTTGTAATTGGACCTTCTTTTCTTACCATCCTATTTGGTTCCCTTTTTTTTAACCAACATTCATTTCTGTTATTTCCCATCACACTTTCTCTTTCCTCCCTCTCCTCTTTACTCATTTTTTATTTTTTCCTCTTTTATTTTACATTTAAATTAACTGTTAATGTCTCTTGTATGTAAGTATCACTTCCTTTTATTACTTGTTTCATTTTACCCAGTAATTTTCTTTTCTATTGGTTTATTTCCTTTCCTTATTGTTGGTTTTCTTCTCTTTTCATTGTCCTGTCATTTCCTTTTCACATTTTCTTTACCTTCATTTGTTTTTTCTCTCTTTTTTCCTTTTCCATTTTCTCATTTTAAGTTCCTCCCCTACTTTAATTTCCTTGCATTCTCTGTCCATAGAAAGCTAGCATTATCCCAGTGTAAGAGACAGCGACCTAGTCATCCTTCACTAATGGTAACCACACCACTTCCTGCCAACACAGACTGAGAGGGGGCATGATGAATATACACCCTGATTATTATAGCACTACACACACATGCAAACACACACAGGCACACACACACACACAGAGTGGAAAGTGCGCGTGTAAACAAAAGTACAGACAAACCCATTAGTAATTGCTCTTGTCTTCATGTCCTAAAAGACACCCACCTCTGTCCCCATCTGCCTTTTGTGCTCTCATGCATACATGCAGACAGTGGTGGACAACACACACAAACACACACACACACACTCTCACACTCATACACCCTCAAGCATCATCCACGGCCTCTCAACGGGGCTATGATCACCCTGCTAGAATGATAAAGTTAGTGAGACATCAGTGCTCCCTCAGACATTTGTATGTGCATGTGTGTGTGTGTGCCTGTGTGTGTGTTTTTTTGTGTGTGTATGTCTTTTTCCAATGCTCTTTGAAGCCTGAAACAGACTTGAGTAGGGGGGGAAACAAAGGTGGGCCGGTGCCAGGGAGAAACTTATGGCACCATTCCTCTTCCCCTAGCTGGGCAGAGGCATAGCCTTTACTGAGGGAGAGAGCCACCTTCTGTCAGTCTGGGGGTGGGGGTTGGGGGGGTTGTACGGAGAGATGAGAGTGAGGGAAGTGGAAACAGGGAATGGAGAAAAAAGTAGGCAACTATTAGGCATTGGTCAAACTGCCCATTATTTCCACCTCTCCAGTAAAGGAAACTTAGGCTTTGCCACTTCAGAAATGAATTTCTCTCTTCAAATTTTGCAAGATATCAGCTAGTATTTTCCCTTTTTTTTCCTTTTTTGCAGCAATGCCCTTCACCCAGTATTTTTGGGGAAATAATCCTCACAGCATGAAGATCATACTCCCTAAATAGATATCCTGCACATATCCCCCGTCATTCAAGAAA
>JAPZDY010000001.1:2415307-2429447 GCA_029783645.1 Ctenochaetus hawaiiensis
TATGCAGGAAATTTTCACTTATGATATTTTACATTACATTTGTGTTTAATTTAATTTGCCCCGAGCTCTGCAATATGTTGCATGATGCAGGCCATGACATTTGTCATGATAAAAAGAATTTCCTTGGAAATTTTGCAAATTTTAGGTGAATGTATGAAATTTTGATCCATTTGAAAGACTTCACAATTTTTTTTAAGCTTTCATTTAATGAGATTTTTTGAAGGCCTATACCCAGCCCCTGTCACTTTCTATCGTTATTGTTAACCTCATTAAACACCCCTTTGCATAGGTTTGTTTTCTTGCTAACTTTCTTTCCTAGAATTCTTTTTTTTTTTGGGTAATGTCACAAATTGTTTAAATGACGTGAAAAGCGAGATCATTTTATACCAAGATCCACAGTTTAACATCTGCTTTTAAAAACCTAACTGTCTCCCATCTTCTTTGTCCTCACTGGTACACAGAATTGAACCATACAATTGCCAAGCCCAAGTAGAGGCAGCTGGTATTTAGTATCTGCGAATTGTCACAGATTTACATTTCGGTTGCCTTTCAGTTTCAGTTGTGATAAATAGCCTTCAGCCTGATAGCAGCGTTGCTGAATGGAGTTGTGTGTTTAGTGTCAGCGTGGAAGAGGACTTGCTGACTTGGGTCTTTCCATTCTGTAAACCTTATTTGACTCCCTGACAGAGGAGGGGTGGAATGAGGTGGGGGGTGCGACAGAAGAGAAAAGATTAGGCTACTGTAAAAAATGTTCCTTATTGTGTGGCATGGTGGTCTTAGTAGGCTGCTCGATTTTGATTCTTTTTCTTTCTGTTTGGTTTCCCCTCCTCCTTCCTGCACACATACCAAATCATGTGCCAGATTAGAAAGTAAATAGCATTTTGTACTGTATTTGTGCTTCTTTGGGTCATGGGCTTCCTGATATGCTAAATATTTTATATTTTCTTTTTTTTTTTCACCATAGAGACCACAGACTTTACTTTATGGGTGTTTATAATGAAACAAGGCCATGAACATCCCACACAAAATCAGTTATGGCTGTATTTTTTTTCTCTGTTCATCTGTTGGTACATTTTTTTGTTTCTCTTCAGCTAAGAAGGAATCTGTGTCACTGTTGCTCTCGACCGCAAAGTTCATAACTTCTCATGGTGGCAAGTTTCTGTGCCTACCAGTGCACTCAGATGAAGAGATGTTGATATAGATATGGCAGCCTCCACAAAAAAAATAACAAAGACAAAGAAACAATATTTTCATATGAATTTTTACTGCTATGAAAACCGTATAATCTGTCATGACAGTTTTGTGTTGTGTGGGTTGATGTTGAACCTCCTGCACAGTGACGTCCATCAAATGCTATCGGAATTGGTAAAGATATTTTTAATTTAACAACTACAAGATACAAGACAGATCAAGCATCTGTTATGTGTTCCTTTTTGCTTCTTTTAAGTTTTTTTTCTCTTTTTTTTCCCTGTTTTTTGAACTTAACTGTGTTGCTCAGGCCTTTAAATTCTGCACTCCTGACTGTCAGCACATCACAGGCTCTTAACCATCCGTACAACAAGGCCAGTGTGTACAATCTGACGGTGACACCCTCACCTCAGATTATGCTGCTGTCAACACATTCCCAGGTTGTCGTCAGTCATTTTGGATTCATATTCAGGAGGTGATTATGTTGATAACAGACTGCTGTTGCACTAAACTGTGCATCATCGTTTTTTGGCGTGCGGAGGAAGCGGCAGAGGGCGGGGTCAAAACCGTTATCACCCTATCATATCTCTGACAGCTACCTGTCAAAATCAGGTCGCAAGAAGAGATGTGAGGAGATCCTGCAATGCTGACATAGCCAAATCTATCTCTCCCTTTTTTCTCTTTTTTTTTCTTTCTGTCTTATTTTGCATTGTTAATTTCCACTGCAATCCAGCATATGCTAAATAGGAATGATGATGGTAGAAAGGATAAAAAAAACAGGAAGAGAAAGGAGAGGGGAGGGTGGTGTTGAGGGTGTGTGTGTGTGTGTGTGTGTGTGTGTGTGTGTGTGAGTTGCGGGGGGTGTACCTCAGGACTATGGTGTTTCTAAAGAAACTGAAAAGCTTATGAACTGTCAGCGTTTTGTCAGGGAGGAAAATAGTGCGGCCCGTGAACCCGTTTGATGTGTCTGACTTTGTGTGGCGTTCGCACATTTGAGCAAGGGAATCAAGGGACAATGAGAGACAGACAGAGGAGAGGGAAAGAAAGAAAAAAAAACGTGTTGTGATGTGTGGAGGGCTGGTTTGAAGTGGCACTCAACACACCTTCCATTTCTCTCTCCCTCCTTGTGCTGTCTCTGTGTGCGCTCCAGATGTTGGGGAGGACTTGGGGAAGGCAGCGGGGAGCATTCAGCCGGCTCTGCCCCAGCATCGTGAGCGGAGTCTGGCCTCGTCCTCCAAGGATTGCCCCTACTGTGGGAAGTCTTTCCGCACCTCCCATCACCTCAAAGTCCATCTGCGAATACACACAGGTCAGTACATCCTCAGATATCACCTCTGCATTGCACTGAATGCTTTTCTCCGCCAATTAAACATTTATTGTACTTCATGCAAAATTTACTTCACTCCTTGTACTGACATTCCTTCTGGGGTTAGCCTGACATATTGGTTTATGAATATTGGCCTAATCAGATATTGAAGTCTGTTTGCCTCTGATATAATGGATATGATGCAAATTAATTGATCGCATATTAGTTTTCTAATTAACACTGCATTTGATGTCTCTAGGATGACCTTAACCTGGCTTTATATTAATACTTTACCAAAAAGTAAAATGTTAAAACAAATTTCAAGATAAAATGAATAAAAAGAAAAGAAAAATAAAAAAGACCAAATCAGAAAAAGAAAGAAAAATAAAGAAGAAAGACGTAAAGAAAGAAAGAAAGAAAGAAAGAAAGAAAGAAAGAAAGAAAGAACTTACAGTCCAAACTACCTCCATCAAAATTAAGTGCACAGACGGTCACAGTTTCCAAATCACAGTATCACAATGTCCTGAAATGAAGCAGTGCCATATGAACCCAGTGATCCCAGTTCATCAGTAACACACACTGTAATTCTCACCTACACTAAATCATTATCATGTTCAGTCCACACATATTTTCCATGCATTCTTATCAGATGTATAATTGTTACTCATCTTTTTTAAACTGACATAAAAACAAGCAAACAAAACTATTTCCAAGCAGGAATATTTGTTGCCTAACACAGTGCCTCATTGGGGCCTAAGGCCGTTATTATTCTGTGTCTTCATACTCATCATTTCATTGAGCTCTAATTAACACAACAAGGGTTCAGTGTCCTCCGATGACATCACTCAGAGGGCAATTTCACACTCACTAACTCTCAATAACTTTCAAGCCAAAACAAAGCTGGTCTGTCCACAGTTTAGGGATATGCGTGAGAGGATGTGTCTAATAGATTTAGCTTTATTTCTCAGTGAAGCATCCTGACCCTCTGAGCTCAGCCTATACATCTCACCAACCAGGGCTCAGGCAGTCCAGTGACAATCCGGTTGTTTCTGGGAGGTTAAGGCAGCAGTCAGAGTAATGATGTGGACTGTGGACAGTAGCCAGGATTCTAACCCTCTGCAAGGTACGAACGCCCCACTGACTATCCAGGTTAAAGTCACAATTAGACCACGCAGAGGTCACCTTACAACAAGGACGCCTGGTTGTAGCTGGTGGGCCTGGTGTGTAAAGAGTAAGTTTGTAAGGTGATTTTGTCTCACTGGGAGGTGGTGTTTTCAAACTGGAAAAAATTCATTTCAGTATTTGGAATCATTCCAATTAAAGTTATTTTTATTTATTTTTGATTCTGCAAAACCCTGGATTATGTTAGCACCTTTCCTTTTTTTGAAAGATCTAACTCACTTTGGTTAAAGTCAGGAAAGATTGTGGGGATGGAAAATAAATATGTTTGGGGCACAGGACTTCCTGTGAAGGCTGTGATGGCTGGTATTAGACATAAATCTCAACATAAAATTTAACATAAAAATAGAAATATAGACTTAATCTCTATGGATATTGGGCTGTTAATAAAATGTCAGGAACAAAAATCCTCATCAAATTCCCCACAGTGATTTAAGAGATTAATCAATTAATCTGATGTCCCATGTCTGTTCCTGCAGCCCACCAAATCCATATGTGGACTTTCTACATTACCTGAGTTCTTTTTTTTTTTTTTTTCGGGGACATTTGCAACTAAAATTACATGAGAAAATTAAATACTATGTTGAGATAACATGTGAAATGACTGAATTAGTGTATTATTTTTTTTCAAACATTTGGTGAGCCAAGGCTGTAAAACTACTTTTCAGAAAATATCATTGATTTTTTTTTGTCCCTGGATTCAGCAAGAAACATGTTAACACAAATATAGAAAAACACCCTAAAAAACTTAGACTAATCTTCCCTTCTGTCTATGAATGATTTGAACCCCTCAGTTCCTCAAAATGTTCTTAAAAAAATTATTCCAAATGTGCCAACCTTTACTGCAACTCATTTTGCTCTGTTAAATAAAACACACACTGTACCTCAGACTTTGAAAAAAAGCTAGAGGAAAAGCTTAGTGCTATAGCATGCTAATGTCTGGTGTAAACTCACATAATTGGAATTCCTTTGTTAAAAAGTGCATCCAGGTCACAGTCAGGGATGGTGGTGGTTTTCAGGGGGCATCTGTTCTCTGGTAGTGAGAAAGGGGAGTAATGTCTGCTTTGAGTAGTACAGTAAGGATACCCACAGGGCCATATTTTATCATGAAGGAAGCAGAGACCTCAACCCAAGCCTGGCATTAAATCATCTGGCAAAACACACACAAACAAATAAACCTATCTACTTTCATCCGCACTGTAAATTCTAAATGTTTCCATTCATAACTTTTTTGAAAATACAGTAAATGAAAAGCTTAATCTTAGGCCCTCAACACCAAGGAGCAAAAGTGAGGAAAGGTGGGTAAGGATGTTGTCTTTTGGAATGGAATGTATCTCTGGATGTGGGCCTAACTAAGCACAGCTTTAGCATAGTCTCCTGCATGTGGAGGGAAAAACAGCTTGATGCATCCTCAACATGTGGCCTTTAAATCATTCCTATAACCTAATCACACCAGCTCCACTGTGACATCCTGATTACATCCACGAGATGACTTTTACAGTGGCTAAAGATCCTCTCTGTGCTCTTGTGACAATGCACAGAAATTCACAGATGACAGCCAAGCTCCCCTTCATCCTAATGCAATGTGAGTGACACAATGGAGTTTGGGTCTAGGCAGCATTGTGCAATGCAACGCAGAGATTAATGAGCGGCTAACACCAGCTTGAAAGGAATGAAGTGAATTTAAATTTCTCCAAAAGTTAAAGAGCTAATGTTACAGTATTAATTTCCTCTTGAACAGTGAGTGGGAAAATATCCATTAGCAAAATTAACCACAGTTTTCTAGGTAGCTAACATTGTGCGGCTGTGGTGCTACAGTGTGGGGCCACAGCTAATGAACACACTGCAGAGGGTGATATTTCATTATACAAATTAATGCTCACATTTTAATGGGAAAGTCACATAATGAATCTAGGCTTCAGTGACAGCAATTAGAGGCCCAGATTGTCCCCTTCTGGACAAGGCACTATTTAGCAGTAAGCAGCTGTGTGTAAAAAATAAAAAGGTCCTCGCTCTTGACAATAGCCACACATAACTTCAGGCAGGGCCGCATAACCAATAAGAGTCCCTGCTCACCTTTAAACGAGGAGATGGGGAGACAAAGAGAGGGAGAAAGAGAAAGAGGAGAGGCACGACTTGCCCATGTCACTTAACCTTAACCTAACCTTGTAATCAGGATGAATCAAGAGGGACCTGCGATCTCTCTCCCCATTCCTCTCAGCACTTTGCTGTCTTCTTCTTCTCTTTTCTCTACTTTCTTTCAGTATCATCCTGCTAATAATTTTTTTTCTCAGTTCTCCCGTAGTTCATTTTTTTCTTCATATCTTATCTCCAGCAAACAGTGTCTTTAATACAACAACACTGCTGAATTTAATATATTTGTCACTCTGTGCACACTGAAGTTCATGCACACACTATGCATTTATGATTTTTCCCTCTGTGGCAATTGAACTGTTAATCCTAACAGTATTAGCACCAGGAATAGATTGATCTTGAATTGAAGGCTGATGGATGTATCTTATTTCTCTATGCCGAGTGTTCCACTGTTGTCTTCACACTATTAAAAACACATCAGTGGACACAATGTCTCACTGGGTGACATGCTAATTCATTAAAATGAACACAGTCTTTTTAATGTATTTTTATTCTCCCCATATACACCACTTCTGGTACTTTCAATTATCACCAGAGGACCAAATGTGTAGTAATCTGCAGCTGAAAGGAGTTTCCAACAAATGTACTATTTACTCTCGTTTGATTAACATTTGCCAAAAGCTACAGCTGTTTTTAAAGATTTAAATCTTCATTGGGAATGATTGGGCTTAGGGCTGACTGCCACAGACAGAACAAGAAGGTTAAAAAACACAGAGGGATAGATATTTATAGTTTGATCATGTGTTCTATACATGGGATTTATTGATAGCGAAAAGAATTTTAAACAACAGCAGTCTTATTCTTTAATGTAACATATTTGCCATTGAGAGGACACAGTTATAGTTCCTGCGTGTATTTACTGAGCTTGTATGGTGTCATTTTTCCCCTTTGAGACAATTGAACTGTTAAACTTGACAGTGTTAGAGGCATTTTCGATTCACCGCTGACCACTACTTAAGCAGATATACGATAAACAGATGTAAAACAGCTTCTATCCATTATTCAGTCTCTCAAACATCCAGCTGGTGTTTCTTCTCTTTTTTTCATCCTTCCGGCCAAATGGAAATTCATCTTCCAGTATGTCATATCTATTAAGCCCTTTTAATTGCCCCGCTGTACAAGTTTGGGGTATTTATCTTTACTTGTTTCTATGGCACTGTCACAATTCACACAAAGCCAGATGAAATCAGTACATGCAACATGAAGTGCAAACATAGTGTGGAGGAGCAGATCCCAGTACAGCGATCAGGAGAAGGATGATTTATAGCCACAAAGGTGTCACTTCGATGTTTATGAGCTCTAGTTTTTCAAGTCAAACTAAGAGCACTGCAGTGGTGTATTTCTTACCCTGCTATTATTCACTGGTTCTTGCACAAAATGTCCAAAGCAGTTCAACAAAGCTAAGATGGACAACAGGAAAGAAGTTCATCCTACCATTCTATTTTTAACTCCCAAATAGCAATTTTCTGGTTTTGTGGCGGCAGTGATCTGTCATGTGGCTGGGAGGTTGTGCTGTTTGCGCTGATATCAATTAAAAGTGGATTAACGGGTACATAATGACCTTTAGCAGTAAATTGTGTGTAATGTTGCAAGGCAGGATACAGTATATTCCCCAGATGTCACACCAGGCCCCTGACGTATGATGGAGCAGATGTCTTAGCCAGTCCAAATGGCCCTCTAAGACACAAACACACACATACATACACACAGGCTCAGGCCTACAAGCATGCATAAACATGTGTTCACACACATTCCAAATGGTGCTCACACACGTACGTAAACACAAGTAGATGCAGAAATGTACTTGTCGTCTGTCTCACTCGCTCAAGATTTATTTAAATGCTTAATTTTAATTCAAAACTGGAAAAACATGGATAACTTTCTGCAAGCATTTGTGTTTATGTTCAGTTAACCTTAGTCTGTTAAACATCTAATAAGAATGCAAAACAAACAATATCCTGCGCTTTTCATTCTCATTGTAGATCTGTAGAGGGTACATGGAAGACGGTACTCTTAACCCTCCCGATGAACATTAACAACCTCTTATAAGAGAAGAAAAGACAGAGGAGGGAAAAAAAAGATCAGATCAGTCTAATTTCTGTCTAATTTGGCTCCTAGAATATCATTTTGTCCAGTTAGAGGAATTGAGAATGATCATTTGCATCAGGGACGTTTCCTTATTAAATCAGCACTGAGCCTCTGTTCGGCAGCTCACAGGAGAAGCACTTATTGGGTTAAAAGCTCATCTCATATGGTTTATTTTAAATATACTCTATGCCTCATAGCCACTCTAGCGTAAGAGAAAGATATCAAATCACTGTCTTTCTATCTATAGTCAGGGCTATCTGTCTCTCTGCACGCTCCCTCTCCCTTTTTTGTCTCTCTTATTCTTTCTCTCTCCTCTCTTCAACATTTCCACCTTCAATTTTCTTTTGTATACCCTCCTATCCGTTTCTCTCTTGTATCAATATTGTATTGAGTTGGTGTTTGTGGCCCTGTATTTGAGAACTCTGCAGTAGGTCTGCAGATCGCAGAGTCTTTTTCTGGAATGGTGCCCTCTAAATAATGATAAATTACTTGAGCAGTATGCCATTTGCTAATTATATCCATGATTTACTACACAGCCCGACTTAAATCATTCAAACCAGCCTTGCGTAACAATGCCTTTTTTTTTCTTTTATAAAATGGTTTCCATGTGTATAATCTAAACATTTTATGGCCATACATTGTATATATAGAAATGTGCATACACACAAAACACTTCAACCATCCCTTTTTTATTTCTTTTTTCCACCAACCCCCCTCTCTTTTCACACAGTCACAGTTATCCCTTTAATAGAAATTCTACTCTGGGAACTTTTTATATGTATATATTAAAAACAATCAAGCTTAGCATTTTTTCCCTCTCTGTTCATTGTTTAATGATTCCAAATCTGGCTCAGACTCCAAGCCTATTATAATTGCTAGCAGGATGTGCTCTATTTCAACATAAGCATCATTCCAAAGGAAGATCCACTTCTAGAATAATTCAGAATAATGCTGTTCTTATACCATTATCAAGAATATTCATGAATATGGATGTGCAGCATAAATAAATATATGTAAATGTTACACGACAGATTCACCCCTCTTTTACCATAATATAAATCTCTTTGATCTGTGTCCTGTACTGAATCATATTGTTCTTTATCGTAGAGCTTTACAGCAACAAGCATGTGGTTAACATGTGTTGCATGCACGTTTCTTTCCCCCTCTTTTTTGCACCATAGTGTAGTATCCATATTTTGTTCTTTGTGCACCACAGTGTGGCAGTTGTGGGGGGAGATCTGATTTATACTTCTCAAGATAAACTGCAAATAGGAAATGTCCGAGAAATTGCACTCTCATAGCCAGGACACAGGAGTGACAGCAAAAAGGGGCTCGAAAAAGAGCCATGATGACCCCACCGCAGGCAGACATGCAAACTCACACATCTCTGCACAGATGCAGACACAGAGTACCAGTCACTACCTCAGCCCCAGCTCTTTCCAGTGCAAAAACAGATAGCATCGAAGCAATTTTGTTGTCAGTTGAAAATATTATCTCTTGTAGTGGACTGAAAGCACCATATGGTAAAATGTTTTTTATGGTGTTGATGTGAGTGATGGCTCACTTGGCGGGGCTGGATCGAGCTGGATCGACCCATATTCAGAAGCCTACTCTGTACCCCCACCCTGGTCCTGATACACATGCACACACGTGCATGCACACACACACGCACAAAGTAATACATGCACGCATCAAGTGGAGCACAGCCTGAGTCAGTGGAAAAGAAGAGACAAGGGATTTTGGTAAAATGTAGGATTTTATTTATTCTCACTTTGTTATTATTTATTTATAAAAGCTATATATTTATTTAGTTTGTATTTAATTTCATATTTTTTTTCTGTCTATGGCTTTACTTGCTCTATTTTGAAATGTTTCACTTTCTTCTTTCCTTTTTTCAGGAGTTAGATATTGCCTGTGTTTTGATGTCAACTAAAAAGTGAGGCAATGGCAAAATATCCTCTTTTTTACATTAGTTAATGAAATGCATATCTTTTTTGTGAGCTCTTTTCATTTGACCTAATTTTCCTTGTTCGGGGAGGTTACATGACCCTAGGGTCCACATTCCCTGCTCCAATAAATAGATTTTGATATCCAGTCAATCTAATAATCAGGTTAATTATTCACTGTTTTCCCTGTCTTTCCCTTTCTGTTTCTCTGTCTTTTTCTTGGCCTCTCAGGAGAAAAACCCTACCGGTGCCCTCATTGTGACTATGCTGGCACCCAGTCTGCCAGTCTGAAGTACCACCTGGAGCGCCACCACCGTGAGCGTCAAAACGGTTCCACCACCTCAGGCCCTTCCTCTGGCCACACCCCTTCTTCTGACCACAAAGAAGATCATGGGAAAACTGCTGGTGGAGGCATCTTTGCCCGACCTGATGTCCTCCGTAATGTTTTCAAGAGTATACCTCCTAACCTTGACTTCAGGGCAGGTCCATTGCTGCCACATCAGTGGGGGTCGGCTGGCATGATGTCTCCGCATGATCGAGATCGTGAGCGGGAGCGTGGAGACCGCCGTTTCGACTCCACCTCTGCAGCTGAAACTATGAAGACTGCCGAAGGCCCATCCTCCCTGGTCTCTACAGCTACAGACAGCTTCTCTGACCTAAGCAGGGCTTACCAAAGCATGATGGGAAATGGAGTTCACTTTCAAGGTTCTCTTCAGGCCTTCATGGACAGCTTTGTCCTAAGCTCCATGAAGAAGGATCTGAAGGACAACCCAAGTCCAGTCCCACTCCAGGCCCATTGCTACCATGATAATGGTGAGCCCAAAGCAAAACGGACTGTATCGACTGACCAGGAGAGAGAGGATAAGGCTGAAGCCAAACAGATCTCAGAGTCCGGCAAGACAGGGTCTGAGTATGAACCACTTGATCTGTCTGTGTCGGTCCGGCCTGAGTCAGCATCTGGATCTCTGCCCGGCTCTTCAGTCACAATCCATGATAATGTGGCATGGCACGGCTGCCTCTTCTGTTCCTTCTCCACCTCCTCATTGGAGCTCATGGCTCTGCACCTCCAGGCCAACCACCTGGGTAAGGCCCAACCACAGCGGTCTGATACAAGCAAAGAGATTCATGGAGAGGCTTCTCCAACCACCTCCACCATTCACTCTTCCAACACCAAGACTTCAGGTGTGGCTGTTGACAAAGATGGAGAGAGAGATGGAGAGAAAAGCCAGGGAGGCTGGAACAACCACCTGGACCAGCCCTACAACCCCTTCCAGAGTGACTTCTACAGGCGGTTTGGTGGTTTGTATGATGGGTCCCCAAGGGCCAACCAGGCTCTTCAAGGGTTTATCGCTCCAGCAGAACAGGATCTGGACCTTCCACCAGCAGGGGATGACCAAATCATTGAGAGAGGCTCCTGTGGAGATGCTGAAGAAGACCAGGTTGGATCAGATGAGGAGGTTGTAAAAGCTGGGGTGCGCAGTGCCAGTGAGACCCCGTCAACCACCCCCAAGAGACAGCAGCAACAAAATCACTCTGATGAAGAGGAAGAGGAGGGAGGAGTGGCTGAAGAGGAGGAAGAAAGACATGAACATGGGCCAATGGAAATGGAAAGAGAGGAAGAAGAAAGTCTAGCTTCAGACCACCTGCAAAACCACCCAAAACACCTCCACAATGATTCGTCTCTGCCCCCAAGGAGTGGACCTGGTTTGCCGACATCCTCCTCCACCATGAAACCACTCTCTCTGGCCCCCCAACCCAAGAACCAAGCTCTGGCACTTGAGAAGCAGTGGCAGCAAGGCCTGGGCCTCCTGTCTCCTGGAGGTCCTCCAGGACTTTTGAAGAGTGAGCAGCAGACCCACCTAGAGAAGCAGATGAACATGCTGTCTGTCCTCAGAGCCTACAGCAATGACAACCTTCCTGCATTTAACGGTCTGGGAGGCGGAGCATCCACGGGGGGCATGAAAAGGCCAGATGTACCTGGTGAGTGTTTTTAACTCTTACTGACACTTTAACTGCTGTAAGGCACATAAACATATATTCACAGACACCTATACCAGCAGAAGGCCACACACATAAAAAGTCATGAATACACACGTTTGAAACACAAATTCAATTTCCCAGCACTGCATAGACATAAACACTAGACACACGGACAAACACATATACATTTTTTTTCCTGACACCCACAAAGGAATCTCAGACACTCACTAAAGGTCTCAAGATTGGCTCTGAAGTGATTTCAGCCTTATTTCAAGCAAGTTTAGAAGCTATCAGCCTGGCGACTAGCAACAGATTAATCTTTATTACACGTTTATATTACTGGGAGTGCAGCGCCTCCCTCCCGCTCCACAGCATGGAGGGAATAACCCTGGATGAGTCAGAGCAGGACCTCAGCTCCCTGTGCCACCTCCTGCACATGTCTCTTAACTATCTTAGCTCTCATAAAGCTGGCTCCCAAAAGCCCATTACTTTATAAGACTCGTCGATCTATGACCCTGTGAAAAATGAACTGTCAACTTTCATGATTCTGCTAAGGTTACGGCCGCTCCTTGAGACTGAAGAAGGAAGTCCTTTTTCTTTTTTTTTCTTTCTTTTACAATGCTGTATCGCTGTTTAGAGGTGGTTGCTAAAGTGTCTCTATAATAAGAAAGGAAAAACCCAGAGTCGATGTTGAGCTATGAAACACTGACTTAGGCTACAGAGATAGAAAATACATACAAGACAAAGAATACTTAGTTCTGATTGTAATAGCTGAGATGCTGTCAGTAACAGCTGTGTCAGATTAGATACAAAGACATTTAAATGAGCGGACAATAGCTCTTATTTAATTCAACTGGCAAAAATCATAAAAAATAAATTTTGTTCAAACAACATGTACAATGTAGACTCAACTAATGTCTCCTAACAGGGATGATATATTATGGTGCTATGTCAGCTCTATTGAGAAATCACAGTGTTCCAGTTCCATGCGGTCAACAATCATATATATTTTTTCTTTTTGGTTGGTAACAAAAGAATGGCACATTTTGCCCTTAAAATGTAGAGCTCATATTTAGAGAGACATAAAAATATATGTTAACTTAAAATCACAGTGACCCCTTTGTTAATGAAGTAGTGCAGCTACACACAGTATGTTCATCTGACCTTTCCATCTCAAAAAAGAAAAAGATCCGTTGGCATGAAAATAAGGCTCTCTGCATATCCTAACATCATGAAAACATTTTAACTGCACAAGAATGACATATGTTGCATTTAAAAGAGAAATGCCTCTTTTTGAGAATGTCCTACTCATTGTCTAATCAGAAAGCCTGTGAAAGCAAGCTATGTAATGTGGGCAGTTCTCTTTGCTACTAGGAATGCTTGACCTTTGTAGATAAGGCTTTCTTTATGGAACAAAGGCCTTTTTTACATGTGGTTACTTTGTCCTCGTCTGAGTCAGGCATCCATTGTAATTAGAAAACCCAACGAGTTATTATGCATCCAACTTCCTGGAAATAAATGTGCAACATTCAGATCTCCAGGCAGCACTGACAATAGCAAAGAGAAACATATAGAAGATTATAGGAAACACAAGTAAAAGCTGAACATGCTGTGGTGTGTGTGCATATAAATATAAGTGAATTGTTGAACATGGTGTGACATTACCTCAGGCAACTTGCCCTGCAAAATTCCTCCCCCATCCCAGACACCGGCTATCTGTGTGTACTGATACAATGATATATCAGATAAAACTAAACTCTAACCTGTAACTGTAATTGTGCATCAAGCAAAGCTTTTAGAGCTACTGTTACTGATTTCAAAAGCTTTATGTGTTCATATCTGTGCCATGAAGGCCAAGTTGAATTCACTATGAACCTGAATAATACTTTGAAAGGAGATGGTAGAGGGGTCATTCTCAACACACTCTTCCTGTGGAAGCTCAGATTTCTTTACCCTAAATGAGCTGAGGACGCTTTGTTGCCTGTTGCTCTACGTGTTAGTGTATTTCTCTGTCATTGTTAACCCTGCAACACACTGCATGCTGTAGCCCCCAAGTAACCCAATCTGGCAATAATTGTGACTAGTATTAAAATTGTTATCATTACAACTATTACTCTACTGCATTCACAAGTACTGATGTGTTTACTACCATGAGGACTATTACAAAACAATGATATATTTTTTTATATTGTACTTAGTATTAAGTAAGTATTATATTATATAATATTATATTATATTATATTATATTATATTATTGATACTGATGTATTCATATGGAAGAAGAGTTCAAAGTTTGTAT
>JAPZDY010000001.1:2430027-2441311 GCA_029783645.1 Ctenochaetus hawaiiensis
TAAAATCAAGGCCTTATGTTATCAACAAATTCCTTTTTTCCTTAAATATAAGATCCTAGTTTGTAAAAATGACAAAAAAAATGTAGTATGGTAAACAGTATAGCTATCCCTGAGGTGTAGTATATAACTTTGCATTATCTAAATATGGAATCCCAAAACTGAACTTATGTTCAGTACTGTGGTAAAGTTACATCTAGCACTGCTGTTGATATTATCATTGTTACTGCTGGCACTGCTGTTATTGTGATTTCAGCCAGTTCTGTCTAATGCACTACAGTTGTATGAGCAAAGCTTGGATGAGAAAATAGACACACTTGTTTCATGGTAAAATGCACTTTTACAGTCCCTCTTTATGTGTCCACTTGTAAACCCCTTGTGCTGGGGGTCACCCGCAGCCTGAGGAGCATGGCTACACATTCCACTGTTATTCGGTGGGTGGAGAGGGTGGGGGTAGCAAAGACGTCCGGAAAACTCAATTCAGACCTGGCAAAATGTGATTATCTGGAGTGGGTTTGCATTAGGTTTGTATGCAAATACAGCATAAATCATTAATATCGAAATTCTCCCCTGAATCTGTGGGAGCTGTTGTAGGGCACGCGCCGCACGTCTGGAGTGGCCGTCTCTTCATTAGTATGCCCAGAGGAGGGGAAAGGGTTACAATGCGCATGAATCTACTTGCACTCTGACACATAACAGATACACACATATACACATCCACACACGCACACGTATTCACACGTTTGTATTATTAAACCACACCTCCCTAAATTGGCCCAGGAATTGGATTTATCAATAAATGTCATTAACAGCAGCAGTGGCTCTGAGGTCTCTGTAATCAGACAAGGTATCTGGTTACTGAGGTACAGTACACTGTGTAAAGATTGATATGAACCGGCACCATTTGCTGTACTGTAGATGTGCTTAACACAATCAATACTTGGCTGCAGTGCAGACCTATCTATAGCCATGCATTATCAAACATGAAGTATTACATTATTCAAACAGTGCTGTACATGCCATGACTGCTTGCGAACATTGCTCCTCACATCGTATTACTTACATTACCTCAACCCCCTTGTTCATTTAATATATTAAATGTGGACCAGGACTTTAGAAGGTTGAGATTGACAAGCTGGAGAGGAAGTGTTGATAGAAGTGTGGGACTTAGACGAGGGCGTTGAGGATTTCAGAGGAGAAAATGGCAGAGCTCATAGCCGAGCACCTCTCGCAATTTTAGAAGTAGGCTACATAAACAGATAGTTAGTGGATAGGAGAGAGAAAGAAGAGAGGGGAATGCTGTATGTTCTCACATCAATTAGACCCATCACTTCCAATTTACAAGTACTCTCACGTTGTGCTCTATAGTTCTCCTCATAAGTGCTGTTGTTTGTTGGTGTTGGTTGTTGACAAAATCTCTCTGAGAGTAACCTCCTGTACACACACTGGATGACAGTAAAATAGTCTTTTTTTGTAGACTTTAGAGGGTGAACATGTTTGATGTGCTCTAATGTCAGTATATAATAGCATAAAACACAGTAAAGTAGCAGCAGTGTGAATGTCTCAGTGCCTCGCCTGAACTGTGTGTGATGACTGGAAGTCTGCTCTTGTAAATAATTTAAGCATTACAAATGATTTAGGAGTTATTATTTTATTAACATTGATCAATGATTTGGAATAAAATTCATAAATCCCTAAAACATAGCAAAAAAGTTTTTGAAATATACTCAACTTTTTATTATCTATTTATTTTTTCTATTGTGTCGTAGATATTTCCTTTCATGACCGTGAAATGCACAGCACAAACATGTTTGCAAAGCAAACAAAACAGTAATAGAGCATCGCCTCACCGCACAACAGACACCCAGCATACCAAACGATTCTGAATGTAAGGCACTGTTCAGCTCAGTTTTGTGAAAAATAAAGTGACAGACGGGCTAGTTTGAAACAGGACACTGAGCAAACTTCATTCCCAGATGAAGGCCGTGGCATGTGGCTGATCACTCTGAGAGAAGCCTTGTAAGTGGAACATTTTGTCAAATAGACACATTACATTGTTTTCAGCTGAAGTCTGAATGTTTAAATGGGTTAAACTATATGTTTGAATCAATTATTTTCACTTAACACAGAGCCTTATTGGCAAGAGCTCAGATGCTTTAATATAGGCTTTGTTTTAAAGACGGCGTAATTCATCCTGTTTCAAACTATTTTTTTCTCTCACTTACAATACACTGTGACATTTCTGCAACAACAGACACAGCTCTGCATGGAGAAATTCATCAGAAACACCAAGTTTTCCACAGACCCTGGCTTTAATAAATTGGAAAGTGGTTTAGTTACAAGACTTTATGTTTCAAACAAGTTGTTGAGAATGCAGGAAATGAAGATAAAATGTAACTGCAGAGAAAAAAAAAATAAATACATCTCCTTGAGCGGAGAAAAGATTTTACAGCAGTTAATTACAAATTAATTTCTTAAAATTTGCTGAAAAGCAATAATACAGAACAATGATAGAATATCCATGGGTGCTTTTTTAACCTAAGTAAAAAGAAAGAGCTAGTTCGTCGGTTCCCTCAAGTCAGGACAGCTTTTAAGAAAATCTGCTGAAAGTATGAAGCTGAGGCACAGACACACGGAAAGCAGGACTGACACGAGCATTTATCGCAATTACCCACATAGTGTCTGCTGCGTATCTGCAGAAGGAGGGAACTTCTTTGGCATTTTTGATTTAATTTTAGGTTCTTTGCTTGTGACTAAAGTGCAAAATCCTGCACATTTCAATTGAAATAAAGAGTTAATAAAGACTTTATTTTATTTATTCCTTCATGTAGTGGTCTTTCTGTTTTACAACCATAAGTAAAAGCTGTAACTGTGTGTGTGTGCGTGTGAATGTGTGTGTGTAGAGGCCTCTGTGCTCCTGGTTAAGCAAGTTTGGTTTTTATCTTATAGCACGAGTTGTGTCACTAGTGCCCAATTACCTCTGTCAGAGGGAGGGCCATCCTGCCTGCATTCACTGCACCGGATTTGAACCCATGAGCGCTGAGGTCATATTACAACAATGTGCAATGTATAGACCACACACACACAGATACACACACAAACACACACCTATACGTCTGCATGCTCACGAAGAACAAGGCAAACACATGCTTCCAGAGTAAGTGTAGGCCATTGTAATAAAAGTCTAATAAGTGATGTGTGTGTGTGTGTGTCTCAAGCTCTGTAAAGCACTGATTGTAATTGAAGACATATGGTGGAATTGGTCGACTCACTGTGAAGCACAGATGTAGTGGATCACAGTTGGCATTACTAGTGTAATTTTCACTTTCTCTGGCCTAAGTGGAAAAAGGTAGGCATAACAAATGAAGCTACATACACACATATGTGCACCCATCCACACACACACTGCACATATGCTGGTGTCAGTGTAAATGTTCTCTTTATGTATACACATGAGCAGCACTCACAACTGATACACATAAAGAAGTCCTGGGCCTGAATTTATTAAACTGTGAAAGTGAATATTTTGACAAAATTGAAAAGTAATTCATAGTTCTTTACCCTTATTTACATTAAATTAAAAGCAACTTGTTGCATCTCTTTTTAATGCTCTTAAATTAAAAAGAGCTACAGAAGTCCCCTAAATAATGAGGACCCTGTTGCAGCACAGCCCATGAAAGGTGGATTGAAATGATTGTACAAAATCATTGGACATTAGCTAAAGCATGATGTTCACAGTAAATCTGATGAGGTCTTTTTTTTTAGCATATTATTTGCATTTAATTGGAACATTTGATAGGATGTTACACCACTTTTTATCAGAGCTGTAAACAACAAGAATAACATGTTTTGACACTGATTTTGTTAGC
Source organism: Ctenochaetus hawaiiensis (assembly GCA_029783645.1). NCBI lineage: Eukaryota > Metazoa > Chordata > Actinopteri > Acanthuriformes > Acanthuridae > Ctenochaetus > Ctenochaetus hawaiiensis. The sequence goes on from JAPZDY010000001.1 coordinate 2,433,894, forward strand.
AATCACTTCGCTTGCTTCCTCATTGTCTAAATCCTCGATTATATGATTTCTCCGATGTATGTCATCTACCGGCTGCAGATTGTCTTACCTTATACACTTTAGGTTTTTTAACTTTTGATTCCAATGCATTGTCATTTGTACATCCATTTTTGTACATCATTTATTTCTAGGTGTTAATTCCTGTAATATCTTTAAGGATTTTTCCACAAATTTGGCTAAATGTAAAAAAGTGAAAATCCAAGGATTTTTGCATCATTTCGTGTAATAAAAAGGTGTAATGAATAATAATGATGATGATATCGTTATCATAGCATTTTTCAATAGAAATTGCTCATTTAAAAAATATTTTACTGAGACATGAAACCAACTGTTAGTGTTGAAGAGACTAAACATCATTTTCTAGACTGAACTAACCTTCATTCTCTGATAACATCCCTTTCAACAATGTCTGACCTTAGCTCAAAGTTTACCCACAGGTATAATTTTAACACACACACACATACACACGCACACACATGTTTCAACTTGTGGCAGTGCAAAAAATGGTCATTTCCATCGATGCTGTCCTCATCAGGTGGTTGATTATCATGAATTTGGTGGCTGTTTGTCTCAAGCAAACATGCACACACACATTCACACTCACATAGAATGCTTTCACAAGTATAAAGAGCTTGCTTACTTACTGCTCCCACACATCCCTGTGATTACTCATGAGCAAGGCAAATAACTTACCTGCATAGCAGAAATAACCTGTGCACTTTAAAGTGCAAAAAGGTGATCCCCACCGATCCTAGTGGGAGCAAGTGGTGCTCATAGTCTAATTTTACAGTAATGTTTTGGATAGGTAAATAACAGGCCATGGAGAGGTGGGTTTCAGAGCTTTCATCATAAATACAGCCCGTTTACTCTGGTGGATTTATTTCTGATAGACACACATGCAGTGTGATAAATTTTAAAAACCAATGCAAACAAAAAAAAGGAAAACGTCTTTACTCTTTGTTTTACTTTTGTCCTTTCAGTGCAGCTGGCCCATTATTTCTGTTTTTTTTCTACACTCTGTGTACTCAGTTCTACAACACAGTCCATGGAAAGCAACAAGGACATACAACACTGTATATCTGTAAAGTTTGCATCTTATTTGACTTCCTTAATGTTGTGAACTTCAGTATGTTTGACTGCTAAATGATTCTTACAGCAACCAATTATCACCAACAATGTAGCAACACCATAGAATGTAAAACAAATAGTGAATTGAGCCACTGTGACATCAACAATTGGTTTTGGAACTACTGGTTTGAAGCCTTGCATTTGGCATTATGCCAGTCTCCATCTTGGCTCTTCAGAGCCAGTAGTAATTTGGATAAAAAGGTAGAGCTTGAGTGGATACGCATCGGATTCCAGGATTGTCATCTCTTAGTTAAAGAAAAAATATAACTTATTGCAACTTGGTTCTTATTTTTTGTGGTTTTGGCACTTGCTTTTATTGGTTATAGTAATTTCATATTCACCAGAATAATTAGTGATATCTGGAAATACTGTGACATCAGTACAACAGAGTCAGACAGAGCAAGAAAAGTCCAAATCTAGCTTTAGCACTGATAACATTTGAAGGCCAAACAGAAGTGATTGCGTCCAAATTGTTGGCAATTCTGAATTGCACAGGAAAACTATGCATGATCAACGACAGGAAACATGGTTGGTCAGAGTCAAAGCAGTAGATCTTAACCCTTGCATCTGAGAGACACAGAGGATTTTCAGGTCGCTCCAGATAAACTGAACCGTGGGAATCTTAGACACTCAGAGTAGGTGATGTATTAAAAAGAGTGTAATAGTTCTCATAGGAAGGAGGCTGAGTTTGATAGATGGATAAAACACACAACTTCATCCAGAGGACCGCACTTCTTGTGGCTTATTTAACTAATGTATGTTATTAAGCTCACTTACTGTAACAAACTTACTTTTTTTCCTCAACCTAACCAAGTAGTTTTGGTGCCTTATTCTAACCTGACCGTGACCTTTTTTATAATGTTAATCATGTACCAAAAATCATTTCTAGCAGAAAGTCTTTTTGAAATGTATTAATCTTTCAAAATAACCTCCACGGTCAGATAGCTGCTGACATGGTTTCAGGTCAGAATGTCATTGTCAGGTCATACTTCTCCCAAAAACTGGTGGACCAAACTGTTCAGTGAAATCGTTTAAGTGGCAAATTCAATTGCAGACTTGCAGACTTGGTTCTTGTAAACAGCCTAACCAGATTAAAAATCCAACCAGATATTGACCAGTATCTGACTGTGAGTGAAGGAAACTCAACCTCTGACATTTCTTTGTTCAGACTCATGCAAGCCCATTTGCTCTTCATCCTTTCGTTTTGGATCTCTGCATTTCACTTTCCCACACTTCAGAATCCTCCCTTTACTTTATCTCTTGCTTTCTTTTCTTTCTTCTTTCTTCTTTCTGTCTCTCCTTGTTGCTGGAGGGCACGGGCTCCTCCAGTGATTAAGCTGTCTGGAGGCCTGTCTCTCTGTCTTTTACCGAGAAGACGAAGAAGACTGTTGGTGAAACACTTCCCCAGGCTCTCATTGTGTGCCTCTGCCATTGCTGAGATGACAGCTTTGACGGCTGGTGAAGGCAAGGTGCTATTTCACATGTGCAACAATATTACCAGTTTAACTTGTGCAGAGGTGAATTATCACCTTGTCACCCAAAAGTGCAAATAGTGTAGTTTCGAAGAGCAATTAAGTGAAATAGCTGCTGTCAAGCCCCGAGGATGGTACCTGTTGCTCACTCTCTCTCTCTACGTCTCTTTTCACCTCGGCATATGTGATAACTCTAAAAATATTTTGTCCTCACTAATTCCCCAGATATTAGCAGCATTGCCTGCTGAAAAGTCCTTTTTAAAAGGTTTCATTCTTGTTTCACATTCACATTTCACATTCTCTCTCAGCCGTAGTCACTAATACCGATGATGATATTGGCCACATCGCGTTTCCTGGAAGTACAGTGCAGTGAATGAAGGGCAGTATCGAGTTGCCCTTGAAAAGGAAATGGAGACTGATGCTGGATGATTGCAAAGTTACACGACAATTATTCTATTCATTATTTTAGAAAGAGAATGGGGAAGTAGGAGTAAAGACAGCGTGGGAGCTGGAGATCACATTCATAGCAACACATGTGCATGTGTGTGTGTGTGTGTGTGTGTGTGTGTGTTTATGTTCAAATCAAGTGCTTTTATGTATATATGCATTCTGCATACCCTTTCCCCCGTGCTCACTCATAGCCACGAAGTGCACAGTGTATTCAATATTGCAAAACATGAAACAATGGGTTATAAATTGGCCTTCCAACCCGATATATTTGACATGATCTCTGCTTCCTATCTCGTTAGTTTGCTGTTTGTTTCTTTTCTTCCCTGACTCCTGTAGACTTTGTTCAGTTTGAGTTGCTCCTCTTAAGAATGCAACGTTCCCTTCCCCAGGCGCCCCGGAGATGTGAGAAGGACGCCTCAGAGGAGTTGTACTCAAAAAGCTCCTCATCCTCCGAGGGAGAGACAGCTAGAGACAGTAGAGCAAGAGAGAGAGAGAGAACAGTACCGGCAGGCAAAGACACACAGGCATAATAACTACACTTACACAGCTAGTCGACACATAATGAGACAATGCCGCAGCAACTTCAAGGAAAAACACAGATATATAAAAAACAACAGAGAGTAAGGCAGACAGAGAGGGAAACAGGGGGTTGAGGGGGGGTAAAAAAAATAAAAAATGAAGAAACTATGTCAACTTTTATTTCCTCTGTTATTCCACATCAATGGAGGCATGCAGTGATACTAATAAAAACAAAAAATATACACAGGTATAGACACATAGGCAGCAAGTTGGCGTGTTTGAAAAGCTCTGAGGCAATTAAAGACAAATAACTTGCATTATTTCCCGTAGTGAAGGATGATCCCGACCACTCGCTAAAAACATGTTTGATTTAAACATCAAAAAGCTGCAAGAAACAAATAAATAAGACTCAAATAAACAAAGTTGCGCTAGGAAAAAAAAAAATACAGAGAGAGAGCACAAACCGCGGGGGGAATAAGAAAAAGAATAGCGAGCATCGAGACAAATAAGCCAGCAACATTATAACATTAGCAGTTAGAAAATACACTTAATTCCTCGGCAGAGATGGATATAAACTGCATTGTTGCGTTGCAAATCCCAGCGACCGGATTTAAACTGCTGCATTGTTTTATTAGGAAAATATGGGGGTGGAGGAACACTGGTTGTTCTAATTACAGTGATTTAATCAGGATTAGAGAGGTTACCTGGATGAAGCTAGGAGGCATCCATGGCAAGGGCACATGCTTTTAGACAGACTGGTTACATGCACTGGGATGTTTCACAGAACTAGTCCTTATCAGAACTCATCTGCGACAATGACTTCAGCTTCAGAAACAATGACTTTCTTTGCTCTTGCTCGAGTAAACACTGGCCTATTGTTCTGCCTCTCTTTCCCTCCTCTCTCTGTCTTCATTTCTTTCCCTTTTTTCCCCCCCTCCTGCCTAGTTAAACAGCAGGCAGAGGGAATCCATTTTAATCTGATTAATAACTTGGTTGATCACATATAACCCAATTTTCATTCAGTGCCGCCCTTGTCTGCCCGGCCACACCCACGCTGACCTTTGGAGTCGCCACAGTAACAATAAAGTACAATAAGCACCATTGTCCTGTCAAAAAAGCTGAAGATGTTTTACATCATTACAAAAATTTTATATCCCCATCTTTTTAAAGAGGATGCTTTCCGCAAAAGGCCAGGCCTGCAAATGAGCGAGTGTATGTGTGTGTGTGTAAGTGGAAGGGGGGGGGGGGTATTACAAGTGGGATTCGAGTTTCCTGGGTCACAAGGATGGGAACAACTTTTCTCATGCATTCACAGTAATATGAATCGTCCTTTTAAAACAGATATGGTTACATATTAGTTTTGAAAGGTACAGTAACTGGCTCTGCTTTAAGCTGCCCTCCAACACTGGACTTCTTTGTTCTCTGGCCCAGCTAATAACTGGCCCCTGATCCTCATCTCTTACTGGTTGCGGAAGAACACTCTCAACTTCTTTTTTTTTTCTTCTCAATCTTTTTCCCCCCACTGAATGTATCTTTGATTACACCGTTATATGAGCTTCGTTTTGTCATTTCAATTTCACTCAATGTGTTTAGCGCTGAGAGATTTGTATTCAGGATTGGCAATTATGATTAGAATGCCACAAAGTAAGCCTTGTGAGTTTCTGCAATGACAAGTGAAAGAGAGAGAGAGAGAGAAAAAAAAATTACCCGTCCTCCCTTTCTCTCCTTCCTTTTCTGTCTTTCTTTCTTTCTCTCACACATACACACACAGGAAATATGAATCAAATATTCATGAAGTGGGCTGAGGTTCTCATACACCCATATGCTTCCTCATTCAAGCAGCTTGCAGTGGACAGAGGCATCCATCCAGCTTGTATGACACAGCCGCGTATGACAGAGAGCATGACAACACCCCTCCGCCACCTATCACCACTACTGCTGCTGTCACGATAATCATCAAATAGGTCATCGCAAACATGCACTCTTCTCCTCCTCTCCCCTCTTTTTTTCCTTTGTCCTTATTGCCCTCCGCTGTACCCCACGACTTCCTCTTTCGGTTAATAATCTGTTGTGAGAGAGATGAGTCCTCCTAGTTCCGTGATTCACTGGCCAGGAATCCTTGTAAAATCAGGGCGCCGTGCATTTTCCAGTTTCCAGAAATTGTAAGAACTTTATGGTTTATAGTTTTTTATTATCCTGAAGGAATGAAAGAGAGGGGTGTGGGGAGTGGTGGGTGGATTAAAACTGGAGGGATTAGCACCATACTTTAAGATAAATCTTTTTTAATGTGAAACCTCATCCCCGCTCATTCTGGGGTAACCACTCTTATTAACTGCTTTTCTATCACTCGCTTTTGTGCGGCCTATTTTCTTTTTTTTTTTTTTTCACTGAGCAACTTTAAGTACAAGCTTTTGGACACGGCCGTGCACCGCCAACTCTGCCAGTTACACAAACAACGTCCCTTTTTAAGCTTTTAAACACAGAACAATGGCAAAGCACATAGCTGTGCACATTAATGCTTTTGTATATGGGAGGGAAGGAAAAAAAGGCAAGAAAGCAGAGAAGAAAAGAGATAAGCAGAGCTTGGCTGCGCTGCCCCTCCATCCCTCTGTTTCTCTCTTTTTTCTCTTTCTCCCTCTCTCTATATCTGCGGGAAAAAAAAAAAAGAATCTCTCTTTCCATCATCAAATCCAGGCTGATCTGTATGTGTCGGGGGCTAAACAGACAAACATCATATTCTCAGTCTCCAGACTCTAATTGACTGAACAAGGATTGGTCACACTTTTAAGAAGCGTTCCATAATGGATTTCCATGTTTGTGCCTCTTTTAACTGGCAGCGCGAATGGAAGGCATAAATGTTGTCTTTATTACCGAAAACAACAGCCCTGTCTCTTTCTGTCTCTCTCTATCTCTTGCTATCTTTTTTTTTTTTTCCTGCCTCGCTGTAAAAGATGATTTCAGTGCGACGGCCGGCATTCATTGCAAGGTCAACACTGCCTGACAGATGACAAACGATCTCAAGATGGCCACATCATCTGTCCTGTAGTTGTTGGGCGCGGAGGAGATAAATGCATCTGTTTTTTTTCCCTGCTTTATTCTATTCCACTTCTTTAATTTCATTATCACTTCATGGGGGTGCGCAGTGACAAAAACAGCCACCTGATTATCCGTTGCACCGGCTAGAAGTGCTTCCGGGCCAAAAGCAAACAAGGAGTGTGTGTGTGTCTGTGTGTGTGTGTATGTGGGGGTGAACAAGAAAGGAATCTTTTCAAAAAATCTGCACTTATCTTGTTTCTGTATCAAGAAGCAGACTTGGCAAGAGACAAGGATTCAGTATTATGGACAAGCTGCTCATCAGATGGGAGTTGAGTTTATTTCTGTGGCTCCCCTTCCTCCCCCCAACTCCCCTCTATCCATCCATCCCTCCCTCCTTCCCATCCACTGCCACCCCTCTTGTTTGCTTCCCATCCAAGATGTGTCTCATTTTTCCTGACTGGACAGCCTCATCAGAAATGCCCAAAAGAACTTGGCATCCTTGTGTGGACAGAACACAAGTTTTCATTTAAATTATTTGATTGATTTTGTCACTGTTTATTGTTTTATTTTTTTCTTCCTCTCCTCTTTCCCTTCATCTCCTTTTCCCCCAGGCTCATTATCTGCAGTATGGAACACCGGATAAAAAACATGCACACACACTTACACACACACATATTCTCTCTCTCTCTCTCTCTCTCTCTCTCTCTCTCTCTCACACACACACACACACACACACACACACACACACAGAGCAAAAAAAACTCAATCTCCACC
>JAPZDY010000001.1:2443548-2460033 GCA_029783645.1 Ctenochaetus hawaiiensis
CACACACACACACACACACACACACACACACTCATGCGCACAGCCTCCCCCCCCCCCTTCGCTGCCTTTTCATCACTTTTCCATATTCATTTCTGTAATTTACAGTAAATCCAATAGCTGTCAGTCACGCACGCACACAGACACACGCACACACACACACACAAAAAAAGAGAAAAAAGAAAAAGGAAAAAAAAGCTGTAAATTTACAGCTTTGGGAAACAGCTGCTGCAACATTTACAGCAAAGACCACTCTAAAATATTAAAGATGTGTCATCACCGGCGCTCGGCCCCTGCATCTGTAACCATCTGCTTTCTATTAAAACATTACACCCAAAAAAAGCACATGCAGCCTGCTCGCTCGGCGATGCTATTTCCATCCTTTTTTTCTTTCTTTTTTTTTTCTGATCTGCTCGATCTGGGGGGAAACTGCACTGGCACAGACAAACAATCTTTTAAGTCCTGCCGAACTCAAAAAAAGCGAGTTCCTGAATATCTGCTGGAGCTGTTGTAGAGCCTCTGCTATCAAGCAGCTAATATTAAGTACAACAGGATACTGACAGATCAGAAAACACATGAGAACAGAGTTCACAGGTTCACAGAAGAGCAGTTTACCACCTGTTTAAACTGAGATACAATTTTCCAAAATCTATAGTGCATGTTGCTAGCATGTTATAGGGGCTTTTTATCTGAACCCCCCCCCACAATTGTATTTTCCTTATGATGAATAATAACCAGCGGTCACAAACACAACCTTCCTTTTGATTTATTTCGTTACTTTACCGGTCCCGTCCCTGTGGCCTTGAGCAAGACACTGAACCTTTAAGTTGCCATAACTAAAAGCATCAACTAAATGTCTAAAATGTAAAATTACTGTCCTCCCTTCCCTGATGTCCTTGGGTTACTCAGGGGTGTGGAGGCGTACAATGACTCAGACTGTTTGGGGCGATGACATCTGTCCTGTTAGAACAGATAGAGAGGAAAGAGAGGAGAGTGTGAGCTGGGCTTCTGAAAGCAGCGTCGCAAAATATTATGTTACAACTGAACAGAGAGATGGGAGGAGAGACTTATGGGCTGAGTCAAAGGTAAACAATTACAGCATCGTGACTCACTTTTTTTGGAGAGCGGCTAAAGGAAGATCATCTCTCCCACTTAATAGGTAATTTCCTTTGTCTCCCGAGGATCACATCACATGTTGTTGCCTTCAACAGGGTGGTCTGCCGAGGTAAATGGCGAATGAAAAAGAGAGAGAGAGAGAGAGAGAGAGGGAGAAAAAGTTACAGATTGAAACTTGGCTGGAAAACTTTCACAACAGCGTTCTTTGAGAAACATTCTGTTCAAATTAAACAAGTGCCTGTTTGTGAGGAATGTAACAACAGATTCAGAGGGACATTTTCCAGTTTTGGTCTTTTTTTTTTAATGTTTCATGCTTTCTGTCATCTTGTCTGTGCAAAACTAGCTGTCCATTTTGGGGCTGATCTCTTCTTCCTTCATTTGCAGCCACTTCACTCTCTCTCTTTCTCTCTCTCTCCTGTTTCTTTCCCTCTCTCTGCGTCTCTCCGTTGCTCTCCCTTGTGATGTCACTATCTCGGCGTGAATCATTAGGATATCAGTGTTCAGCCAGTGACAGAAAGCGCGTGATTAACAAGCTCTCTTGTTTTTCCTCTCCTCTTTATCCTCCTCCCTTTTTTCTGAAACGAGGACTCCCGCTGCTCCCAACGACGTTTCTCCTCATTCCAACCCCCCTCCCTCCTCCTCATCATCCCTCCTTCCCTTCTCTTCTTCCCTGTCGTGGATGGCAGGGAGTCACAGGTGTGTGACAATAATTACACATACACTCAGAAAAAAATAATGTCGTTTCCTCCATTTAATAAGTTTGCAGTAAAATAGGCAGGGAGATAGAGAGAGAGACGCAGAGAGCTCAAATCTTATCGGATACCCCAACCTCTAACTTAATCATATGGCTCTTAAGAGCAGCCCGCCACCAGCTGGGGCTCCGTAATATGCATGCAATGTGTGTGTAAAACGATACGCTTTAATTTTGAGCCCACTTTAAGCAGCAACAAAATCTGTTTATATGGGAGACATTTAAAAAGAAGAGAGGGATGGAGGGAGGGTGAACAGAGGATTGGGTTAACTCTTGCTCTCCAGGCCTGACAAAAGCCATCTGTCGGGTGTCAACTAGTATCACTGTATAATGTAATGTACAGAGACTGGAGAACACATAGGAAAGAAATTCACTTTTTAACATAAACACCAGTGTTTTTAAACCAGTTTTCTCTGCTTGTAAAACTGCTTTAAAGAATTCTCAAAAGCACTGACTGCCTTTGCTTCTACATCCCTTCAAGGTCTGGTATAACCAGTTCCAAAAGGTGGCTAATGTTAGCTTATGTTAACAGAAACTTTGGTTAGATATATCCCACTGACTGTCCTTTTAGTTTGAGGACTTGAGGACTCTTCAGTGTTCATTTCTGTTACCACAGTGTTTTGGTCTCCAAGTGCTCCAAACTAAGCAGCAAATATGTTGTTTGACATGACCTTTACAAAAGAACCCAAAACAGCAATCTCTTTATCTGACAGAGAAGTCACACAACCTCATTGGCCTGTGTCTTCTAAAAACTAAATTAATTTTACAAAAATTCCAAAACAACAACAACAACAAAAACAGTTTATATGACTGTTTTCAGCCACCATAGTGGTTTGGTTTAAGCTCAGACCGATCATGGTTTGGCATGAAATAACTACGTAAAACTGATAAAAAAAAAAAGGATTTGTTGTTGGGATAGCTTCTTGTAGAACTGGGCGTGATTCCGTCAGGCCAGGAGAAAGAGGGTAACATTGATGTCACATGAGGGCAGTCCTTAGCAGTACAGGAATATCATGCTACTCTTGCTTTTGAAGACAGTTATGTCTGAGCTTTGACCATTATCCCATTATTGTCACTGGCCTCACAGGGCTCACTGTTTAGCACAGCTTGCACAGGCTAACTTTAAGATTGAGAAAAAAAAGTGTAATTAGTACATTCTCATGCCTACTCCACTAACTAGCCAACCAGTATTTGACGGACTGGGAGTGAGACCGAGCTGGTTTCATACATACTCTTGTTTTGGCTCATTATATCTTTGTACAGAAGCTGATAATGTTTACACATAGTTAGATATTTAAACCATCGCAGAGTAACACATGTTAGACAGAAGTTTGCCCTTTTGTACTCAGAGGGAAACACTCGAAGCAAAGCTGATGATAGGTATTGACATGGGTTTTGGGAATCCCCAAGGGATGGAAGAGTGGACTTTGGACTATTTGCTTGAGTCACACCAAATCTAGTGTGCAGACCCGGGTATCACCAAAAAGTAAGAAAAAGAGAAGGAGGGAATCAAGCAACAGCAAGGCATTCAAGGACAAGGGAGGCAGAAGGCTTTCGGGGTAGGAAGGAGTGGAAGGAGAGAAAAGAGGAATAGAAATGGAGAGGAGGGCCGTGTGTTAACTTCAAAAAGCCTCTGACGGCTGCTGCTGCTGCCGCCGCCAGCCCTGACCACTCTACAGATGCTTTTGTTCCCCGCTCGCTTTTGCGCCCTCCTCTCCTTAACCCCCCTCCTCGCCTTCTCCTCTCTTTTCCCCTAGTGTCTTTGGTGATCCAGTGTGAGAGGAGCGGGGGCTATCAAAGCCACCGCTGTCTGTTACAGACTTCAAAACCCGGGGCCCCCGTCCGTCCGTCAGCCCCAATCATCATATCTGCGAGGCCCCAGCGGAAAGCCTCATACACTGGAGGAGAAATATTTGATCTGTCCTCTTTGCGAGGATCAACAGTCACACAAACGACAGGAGTGCGCCGGCGTTGCGAAAAGAGGGGGAGAGGGGAGGAAGAGGAAGTGGGAGGACTTGGGGGGGCAGGTTAGGTGAGGAGGGGTATCATGAAAGTAGAAGTAAAGAGAAAAAAAAAGAAAAAAACACCTGACTTCATTAATCGAGACTCTGTTCTTCAAATCCCCCCTTACTTTTATATTTCATACGTACACATTCAAACTGTATTATGATTAAAATTGGGGCAGAGCCCACTTGTGACATGACTTGCATGTTAGATATTAGGTAAAAATTCCAAGGTGAAACACCAACTGTTTTTTCTCTCTAATACTCTTCATATTCTTTATTTGTCTTAGCATTTCTTTATTGTTCTTCATTGTCATTTATCCATTTATGCTATGTATAGTTTTAGGGAATTACATTGCTAATATATGGTCCTGACAAAATCTACCTTATTTCAGGCGCTGTTTTTCATCCCAACATAAATCCTGCCTGTCAGAAATAAAGCAGCCCCTTTTCCGAGCTTTTTGATATTCATGAAATTACAACTTGGAGTGGAAAAAAAAAAAAATAAGATTTAGTTGTCGAGATCTGTAAAAACATTTGAAAACCTCAAAAGCCAAAATTTGAAGGAATTATGTAAATTAAGAAATTATGATTATATAAAATATTATTTTGAAAAAGGGATGATAATTAATATAATTTATATACTAAAGTAATTTATCGACCATTAATAAAAAGTTGTGATGGACATTTTCATAATTTCTTGTATTTAACAGACTGAAAGAGTACTGAAGAAGTGATTGACAGGTTATTTGATAATTAAATTATCCAATACATAGTTGATTTTCTGAATGTATAGTACATATTCTATAGCAAACAAAATCTTATTATTTTTATTAGAGGGTCGTTGTTTACCCAGTTTTTTTTGTCAAAACTTCATGACATCTAAGCACCCAGAATAGACTAATAGGCCTGTATCTATCCATGTTTCTATCAATCTCTTTGGCTATCTATCTGTCTGTCTTACTGTCATATGACAGTTATTTATAGACATCACTGTGTGTGTCTCCAGGAGGCGGCTGGTATAGTTAGCTCTTAAATCCTGTATGTGAGATCAGACTACATAATTACCTATCACATTAAGCCCTTTATGTCCACCAGACTTAGGCCTCTCTCTCTCTCTCCCTGGCTGTCTCTCTCTCTCTTTCTCTCTTGCACACACACCCACACACACACACACACAGAGCAGCAGCAGTGGAGCAGCTGGTAGCATTATTGACACACAGTGTGCCGGGGGGGCAGAGAGAATGAGAGAGAAAATCAAATGGGGAGAAGACGAATATGTGATTGGAAGGAGAGTCTATGTTAGTGTAGATGACTAACTTCAAAGCATTTTGTGTTTAATTGAAACACACACACACACACACATAGAGCATACCACAACTTCCCAAACACATAAACACACATAAACACATACACGTGCACACATACACACAAACACACCAGCCCCTTTGGAGTGAATCTATTCAGACAGACTGCTATCAGTGATGCAGGCATGTCACTCATCACCCCATTGCATCCAACAGAAGAAGCAGCAGGACATCGTGTCAGGCTCCATGGAACACACACACACACACACGCACACACACCAATGCACCACTAGATAAACATGCATGTGCCAGGCCGCAAGTCCAGGGTTCATAAGGTTGAATGTTTCCAAAGCTACTCAGTGTACGTCTTATGTATTAGCACAGTACATAGTGTGTTGGAAGATTGTAACTGAGTGGACACTGTTAATCTGACAGTGTGTGTGTGTGTGTGTGTGTTGGTCCTCCTGGTTGTATCTTATTGTATGACCGAGAACATAAGGGATGATCTACACAGGTATACACTGGACTAAACAGACATGAAGGCATGTACGTCACACACACGCACTCATATACACACACGCGTACTGCAGGAAAATGTTTCATTTTACTGGATACACAATAGTTTTTAAATGACAAAAGTGATTGCCTGCTCATTCTATTCTGTTCTATTTTATTCTCTGGATTGTTCCCATTGTTTATGCTCATCATGTGCTCCATTTCCAAGTCTATGAATTTATCATGTTTTACTAGAAGCAAATTTTGGCAATGAAATCCCCCCCTTAAGTTCAATATAAAAAATGCATGTCCATATGAATATCACAACAATTGTTATGGTTCTTTTATTGTGAATGTGCAAAATTATTTATGCATCAAAGTTAAAAACTATCATGCTGAAAACAGGTTTTAGAGTCTTTGATGATTCGGTTGTCGTCGTCGTGTCAGGTCTCTAACCAGAGCTGTGAGGGCTGAGATGATGTTTGCAGGTTGTGGATGGAAAAATGTGCAAGTTTTAGTCATTCTGTTCAACGGCAGGCATGGAAAAAAAGAATGTATGTTCATTGTGACAGTTAGAGACAAGTCCAAATCCGAGCACCGCAGTCTCCGAGTCTCGGGGGAATTGGGTAAAGATGGCAGGTGATTTGCACTCTGTGCGGTGTGTATGTATACATGGAAATGTGTGTGCCATTGTCATAGCTCTCAAATACAATAAACAAACTCATTGTCTTCTTCTTTGAATGTAAAAATTTAGGGTTTCACTGCATGCACGTGTGTGTGTTTGTGTGTGTGTGTGTGTATGTACCCATGTTTGTGAGTGCGTGGTAACAGATGTCCACCCAGTGGCTGCTGGGACGGCACTTCACATTCGACATGTGTTAAGTGACAGTGATGGACAGCAGGTAGTCCATTTAATAATTCAATATATTTTAATCTTCTCTCTCTCACACACGTTATATCTGTCTCTCCGTCAGAAGTCAAATAACACTGTTGACAAGGATATGATTACACGAATTAGGAAAATGTGAAAACACCGTCACGTTACTTTTTTCTTTTTTTCCATTCCCTGAAAAATTCCATTCTTTTATTTCATTTTCTCAGAGCTTATAATAAATCACACAGAAACGTGAAAATGCATTTCAGGACCACAAAGAGAGAGCTGAGAATACTTTGTGTATTCTAAACATCTCCATTTTAGAAAAGACCAATCAAAAGACAAAAAAAAAAAAAAAAAAAAGGCACAGGCAAAGACAATGAGCCAGATCCAGCCAGCCAGCCAGCCAGCCAGTCAGCTAGTCATTCAGTCAGTCAGTCAGCCAGAGACATAGACATTTCCCCAACACCAGGATGCGGGTAAGTGAGCCTCAACTGACCAGAAATGATTTGCCTCTGTCTGTTAGACACGTAATGGAGTCATTTAACTAGTCAAATTAGGAGCCGGCGAGATGCCGCATGCTTCATTACTGGGTTCCAATGGGCACCACTCTACATTTACGTCAGAAATGATTTCAGGGCAAATTAATGTTTTTATTGTCTTATGAAAAAAAAAAAAAATACACCCACACACACACACAACACAGATGTGGGATGATTCTTACACATGTATGTCTACATTCCTGTGCACACATAGCTCCGAGATCAAAATACAATTCAGCACACACGCAGGTTATTCGCACATACTGCTCTGTCTGTCACACTGGTGCTCATGTGCAGACCCGCACACAACTGAGAGTCACACAACTAAAATATCAGCACCATCTAGAGGTTAAAATCAGACACTGTTCTCATCTCGCTAATGTATTAAAGCTCTTATTTGTCTCCCTTCTTTGGATAAGCTTTTTAGAAATGTTTTCTGCGGCATGATTTGTTACACCAAATGATTGCTTCCTTAAAGCCATTTATTGAGAAAAAGGGCATTTGCAGCCACAAGTGTGCAGCCCATGGATTATGAGCAGGGCTTAACATTTGTTGAACAATCGGGACTTTTTTTTTTTTTTTTCAATAGGAAAGAACTCACTCAGTATAGGTGGAAAAATGAGCTGGCAAAAAAGAAAAAGGGGTTGTTTAGAACAAATTTCAGCAGCAGAAAGGCAGATAGTTAGCAGGGCTGATGATGTGAGTGACAGCTATTTAGCCCGGCTTGATCCAGCACTCCCTCTCCTGACCTCTAAATCAGAACCAGGTGATGACGGAAATAGGAAATAGAATATATCCACAGGGGAGAGATCAAAGACTGCACGTGTGTGTATATGTGTCTGTGTGTGTGTGGGAAAGGAGGAGTGGGGGGGGGGCATACATGTAGATCTGCTCCTTGTCGACAGGGAGGTCTGACAACTGGGATTATTGATGAGAGGCAGAACCCTGTTAGACCGAGCAGAGCACAGACCTCTGGGAATTGAAGTCCTCTTGGTGTTTACATGTCCGGCAGCCTCACAGGCCACTGGCTCTTCATCAGCTTTAAGCAAATGAGATGCAGGCCCGGCAGGAATTCAACCGGCAACTTTTCTCAGCTCTCCAACTTCACTCACATTCCAGTTTCTGCGCAGACTTGGTGAAGCTGCCTTTAATGGTCAGAACAAGACCAGGTTCACTCAACGCTCCTTCCTGTGGCAGTTTTTTTTCAGGCTGCCCGCAGCTGCTTGTATTTATGTTATCATAGATTACAGCTACATTGTTTGAAGTTGACTGACAGCCAGTGATATTTATGCTTATGCACGAGTGTGTATTTGGATTCCTTTGTTTTTGACGAAACACACACACACACTCACGCATGCACAAACACGCACAGACACACACTAAGATGCACTGGTGTAATCATGTTGCACACACATCCAGCTGTGCAGACACACACACACACACACACACTCGCTGTGAGTTGCTGTTGTTCTTGACATTCTGTCGATATCATTGTGTCCAAAAGCTCGGTTTGTTTGATGCGGCTCTCGACTGACGCTGGCCGGCGCTCTTTGACGCACACACACACACACTTTGTTCTAAGACCTATGCAAGCATCTCTCTGTCTCTCTTTCTCTTTGTTTCCATCCCTTTTGCTCGTCCTCCTTTTTCAGACTTCATCGCTGTCCCTCTGCGATAACAGGCAGCCCAGCCACAAGGACAGATCGGTTTCATACGCAGCCAGAGAAGCATGTCAACAAGGCCCTGTCAGGCTGAAATGCAAACATGTTACCATAATCTAAAGTCAGGGGGTGGCCATTAAAGATAAAAATATAATACAATATATTTAATTAGAAAGAAAAAAAAGCTGTTGAATGTACTTAAAAGTCATTTTGATTACATTTTTTTTCTCTCAAAATTCACATTTCTTATTATCCCCTTTGTATATTGTTTTTAAGTAAATAATTTTATAATTCTTATTATCTTGAGTTAGACTTGGATGTTTGCAACTTGCCAACTGATTGTAACCACACCTTCGGGCAGAACTGAGACTCTGGCTGAGTCCAAAATCATCTCCTAAACACAGAAAAACAAAACTAAATAATGACTCTCTTCCACAAATAATTTCTGGTATTTATGCACTGCAGTTTGTTGCTGTCTCTAAGTGAACTTACAGTGTGTTGATACCAATATATCCATAATAAATTAACATTCACTAGTCTTCAAATGAATACTTCTTTAAGTAAAATACCAAATCATTGTATCATTGCCCTTTGCACTTTTTTTTGACTGTAAAACTTTCAAAACAGTCATAATTTAGGACCAAGACTCAGTGGTTACACTGACATGCTACAACTGCAGGTGTGTGTATGATTTACATGTGATTATGACTGTGTGTGAGGAAATACATGTCTTATTTGTTTAAAACCAGAGACATACACACTGATTCCTTTGGTCACTCTACCCCTCTCTCCCCCTCCCTATCGAATAAACACAGGCATTTTATAGACACAGGCCCTGATGCTGAGATATTGTTTTTGACTCCCTCTGTTATGTATTGATCATCAGCTCGCCTGTTTATCTACACAGTTTTGGACACTTATAGATAAATACATGCGCACACACTCTCTCTCGAACACACATGAACATAGAGGCACATACACACATGGCCTTTCATTTGGAAAAAGAGATCTGTCGCTGCCACATTGCAGAGAAAGAGGAGGTGTGTGAGTGTGTGTGTGAGCGACATTGAAACACTGATGTCTGACTACTGATTCCTTGTTATCTTATTATTACCCCTCCATGCTACATGGAGGCACCACTTTGTTGTTGCATGTTTTTGTGCATAGTTGAACTACTCGGGCAAAGACTCCATCGTTAATTATAGCTTTCCACTTGAGCGGCGACACAGAGACACAGGCCCTTGTGTTAACTTCTCTGGAACTCAGCACTGTTGTGGTTTTCAGATATATGCATTACTGCATTGTGTTCAGCCATGTAATTTTAGTGTTTCACTTACTCTGGGCTGGAGTTGGTACGGTCCTCTTTTATGTGCCATGTAAGTGTTCATTTGTATGAACAGATGTGGAGGGAGGAGAGCGTCACAGCTACAGGGACTTCACTTCAAACTTTGTTACTTTTCACATACTTGTACTAAAGCATTAGTACTTTTTTTTTTTTTTTTCAAAATGCGAGAAATGCTCAAAATCTTTTATTTCACTGTTTACAGATTTTTATTATTCAAGGTGCTTGGTGTTTTAACACGAATATGTATAAAATAAATCTAACAATTTGAAAAGAGCCTTTCTGTATAGTGAGTGCACCATTCCAGATACTGGGAGTTCTGTAACTTTAACTAAATATTCATGTGTTAGCTGACATATTGGAGGTCCTACAAATATCCTGATAAGCATTTTTAGCTGTTCTACAGATGATTAAAAAAGTAGCTAATAATCCTGACTCATGGATACAGTAATTTAACTGTAAGTAAAAAGCATTTCTGTCTTAAATGCAGAGTAGAAGTCTAAAGTGAGTAAAACTAGAAATTCTCAAATACAACATGAGTATCTGAGAAGTTTAATACTTGTGCGAATGCATATCCACTGCACCTTTCCCTATAGCCTGTTTTTTTCCCCTGGCACAAATAGAACACTTCCTCGTCTTCTTCCTCCTTTGTCTTATTTTCCCTCATTTATTTTTTTGTTCTTTCTTCTTACATTATCATGCCTGTCAGAAACTCTGAAAGCTTCACCTCAGTTTAGACTGGAAGAACAGCTCTTTTATTGCAGTTTGTGGTTCTAAAGAAATTTCTCTTTGTGCCGTAAAGCAATCTGGCACACAATGTAAAACACATTAGAAATGCCAGTGAAAACTGCCAGTCTTCTTGGTTGTTTGTTTGTGGTAATTACACTAATGTCTACAAATGAAGGTGGTAATGATTTATTGATGTTACAGTGCTACATGTAGTACATTTAACAATCAGAGGTTTGCTGTAGTTATTACAATTCGATATAGAACCACCACCCTAACCAAAGAACCTTTGAAGATCCCTCTTTTTCTGGGTGGAGCAGTGGCTGAATACATGTTTGAGTCCAAGCACCGATCGAGTCCTGGCTCTGTTGTCCGCTCCGTCCAGAAGGCAACTCTGCAGGACGTTAGCCGGCTCAGCATTCTGGGATAGCTGCCCAGGGGTCCCGGATGACCTCAAGAGTTAAAAGCAAACAGCGGGAGAGATAGACGAAGGCATGGAAGAAGCATGGAAACTGACAGAGAGACAGAGAAAGGAGAGATGGAGGTATGTGGCTGAAGGCAGGGAGGGGGAAGGAGATGGGTGAGAAATGGAGGATGGGAGGTTTGTAGATTGAGAAAGTTGAGGGAGAGCTGAAACGACACAGTGACAAAGAGAGAGGCACGGAGAAACTAAAAGTCATCAGAACACATCGGCTTACACTGAGATGGCTTCTAGGAAAAAATGAAAAGATTTACTGACAGGAAGAAAGGACAAAACAAATAGGAAGGTAAGCCATGTTACCAAAAGTATGTGGACACCCTGTCTGTCTTTTGTAGTTCTTGCCCCTTTCTTCCACTGAAAGTAAAATCTAAATGCTACAGCATACAGGGCTTCCACCTTGTGGCCACAGTCTGTGTTTGTTCCCTTCCTGTCTCAGAATGACGATCCCTTGATGCACAAAGCCAGGTCACTAAAGAAAAGATATTCCAAGTCATAAACTGCACTGAGTCGTGACATCAAGCCCATCCAACACATTTGGGATGAACTAACAGGGTATGCTATTTGTACACAGTGTCTTCTGACCACGTCAGAAGACAAATGTTCTGAGCAGCCACAGATGAAGGTGGGCTGAAAGGCCTAAATAATGGTTTCAATATAACAATAACAGTATGTCACTTGGAATGCATTCAGTGTGCTGCACTTGGTTGTACACACAAAAGTTACATGATTGCTTGTGTCAGGAATGAAAAAAGAGAGAAAGAAGTTCAAACCACACTTCCACACCTCCACACACCTGGCCTATGGCTGTGCAAAGCAGGCGTTAATGGGCAGATTGTCAGAAAGTTACGAAAATTGTCAGACATTGGAAAAGTGTGCTAGGAGGGGGGATTCAGGTGCTGTTTGACCATTTTACAAACATTTCCTTTGAAAGACACTGACTCCCACAGCAGCGGCCCACCTCATTAATACTCCTGTGCCTGCAGCTGGATTCCAAAATCTTTGGGGAAGTCTAACACAAGCATTACAAAGCATAAAGATCATGGTTTGGCAATACAATGCTCAAGAATGACCCATTCTTGTAATGTCTGTCTATCCACATGTGTTTGTGTAATAAAAAAAAAGGGACAAAACCAGCCTTTTGTGTCTTTCAGGGCTGAACCCTGAGAAAAAAAATCTGAAGCCTATAAAGGATGAGATGGAAGAAGTAACGCAAGATAAATGAGTGAAGGTTTAAGAGGCATATTTAAAAGACAGTGTGAGTGTGTTCATGTGTGTGAGAGAGAAAAATTGAGAATGTCATCCTTCAGACAGACCTCATGTCAGATCTATCATTTCACTCATTGGCTGCCCCACCTGCTTTCCCACAGTCATCTTCTCCTTGGCCTGATAATGACGCTTAAGAAGGTAATGGTGTAAATGAAAGCTGCCCCCCCCCTCATCTATCTGCATGTCTCTCTACCTCTCTCTCTCCCTCTGGGGAACAAAGAGGCCTTAATAAACCTCCCTGTCAGCGTCGCTCTGTGTCTCACCACTGTACAATCACTGTTTTCAGCAGCACTATCAGCATGGGGTAAATGGAGAGAGAGAGTGGGCGAGACAGGTAGAGAGAGAATGGGAACGTCTGTCTCCAGTGGCAGTATTCAACACTAGTTATCTAGAAGTGCTTTTTTAGTTTGAAGCGCACCGCTCGTTTGTTGAAAATGTCTTTGTGTGGAGCTTTTTTTTTTTTCCTTAAAGCTTGAACAGGCAGTGTAATTTATTTGAGGCGTGCGTTCACATGACACACATAGGAACACATGCACACACACTCCTTAAGTCGAGAGATATCTTCTTATTGGGGAATCTTTCAATAAATCAATGTGACTTTAAACACATTTCCCAGGCGACGCGGCTGACCTGATAAGAAGTGAACTAATCTCTTTTGAGGCTGCCGGGAGAGCTTTGAACCAAATCTACTGTGCATCTATCACCAAGGTTATTTGTCAATGGCTGCTAATCCCAGGTAAATTTCCCTGGTTTTATATCAGGGGTTCTCATGCCTGAAGTTTCTCGGCCTTGGGAAAATAAGAGAGCAGGCTTACAGAAAGAAGGGGAACAAAAGAAATGTTATGGATTTCAGCAGCAAAACAATAGATCAGGGAGCAGAGAGTCAGGGAGGCGCGCAACCATTTTTATTTTTTTACACATCAAAATAAAGTGGATTGCAATGTGTGCATCTTTACAAAGTTTTTTGCTGTAATGCATACATAAGCTTAAATGTTAAGCTTTTTTAAAGAACACACAGTGTACTGTTCTTTCTCTTGATAACATCTAATCTTCTAAAAAACAATACATTTTGTTTTTCATCCAACCTCGCAGTTGCGTATTCTCCTTTTTAATCATAATCTTCCACCAAATGGTTTAGATTTCCACCAGTGTTAAAGCTGCACTTTTTACTGGCATAGATTTTTTAGATTATTAATATTAAAAATATTAAAAGTGAAAAAATAATGGTTCTGCCATTAAATCCCTTTTTATTAGCAAAAGCGAAATGTAAAAAATAATTCATTTTTGGCATATTTCAACATGAAAATATCCTTTAAAAAACAGTTATAATTAATTTAAATATAAAAAAAGAGATTAATGTCCATACAATTATCATAACATCATAAAAAAAGGCTGTGTAGTCTTTGCAGAAAAAAAAATTAGACTTGCTCACGTGTTTTGATGTAAGAGCACAACATTTTATTTTTAGGTGATAAATGTCCTTACAGTTTTCTGAAGAAAACATTTGAGTAGTTCACGCTCATTACAATCTAAACAAACTCTTTGGGCACACATGGCAGCCACTTTAGATCAGAGGGAAGTCAACGTCAGCATCTGTAAGTGTTCTTAAATTTGACTCTGTTGAGCAGTTTTTTTTTTCCCGAAGTATAACCCGAGGTTTACCTCATGTAAGTGCTTATTCATTAATTACATCAAAAACTTGTAAAATAAATTGTAGCGTACACTGCTTTTTACCTGAGATGCCTTAATCAAAATTAAAGCCAACAAACTTTGCGATGACATACCCAAATTCACTCCAAATGTGCTGTACCAAACAGAGGAGAAGATCATTTAGGGGTTAAATACATCACTGCACTATATGCTCGCAAAGTTTTAATGTCGTCTGTCATGTCTGCACCCACTCAAGGTCAGAGCAGCGATCCAGGGAGCCTGGCTTTGGTTACATCTGTGTAATTTATGAGCACCCAATTAGCAGAGCACACAAACTAATGATTGTGACCAACGCCTGTAACACAATGTGAAAAATAATGGCCAGCCTTCACCTTACAGGCAGCATCGTCCCACCGCGCAAACACACACACACACACATTGTATGGGAACAAATAATTGATGGGAAACATTACTAAAAGTGGGAAGTTTCTGTTTGTGCTATGTCTTGTGCTGCCCTACCTCATGTGGAAAAAAACCTCTCTTTGATTTTTTTTGTCTTTTTTTTTTCATTCTCATTTTCATTTTCATACCGTATCCCTCCCTCTTCTTTCTCTCTCTCTGTCCCTTGAAGCACCCCCACCTCCCCTCCCATGTGCACAGAAGATCATGGAAAATCTCTTGCCATATCTGTCATCTGTCATGCTCTCTGATGAACAGTTTTGATCTCTCGCTCCTCTGTTTATGGCCGTTGTCAAGCCAAAAGAGTCGTAGCCGTAAGTGCTTACACCAGCGCGTAAATAGTTTGACGTGTGGCTCTGTAACAAAGTTGTAGGAGTAAATAAGGAACCAAACAACCACACAGAATTGCAATTAAGTTGTACGTCTGCATTATGAAATGTTTGGAGCTGCGTGATTTCTGCTCGGTCTTTTACATTTCCGAGTCTTGATATCAAAAGTGTGTGTTTCTTTGTTCCATCAGACTCGTTGCCAGTTAGGGATCAAAGGGTAAGCACAGTATATTATGGATAGCACTCAGCAACACACACACAAGAAGAGGGATATGAGGAATTTAATGTGATATAATGTGCTGCTCAATTCTTCCATTGTGAGATCATGGTTTTTAGATTCAAGTAAGATGAGGATTTGCTAGAAAAGAGACTTTCACAGCTGAATGAAACAGGCTTTAAATGTTAACATTTAAATTTATACAGCCTTTATACTAAATCAGCACAACTGACACAGAGACTCACTCAAATACACTTATGCTTCTCCTTTATTTATACGGTAAAAGTAGGAGTTAGATTAATACTTTTCACTTTAAATATTTTAACAATATGTCAAATACTTTTATACATAGTTCCCTAAAAATAAGCCTGGCGAAGCATTTGGCATCTTATGACACTAGATCAGCACATGTATTTAAATAAAGTTATCAGGGTTGAAGAAAATATTTGTCTGCTTTGCAATTGGACAACAGGGAGAGATGATTCACCTTGTTTCCAGTGCAGCTTTTAAGAATCATCCACAACTTCCTGTAAAAGAGATTTTTAATCACAACAAAGCTTTACGAGTTTAAACAAAGAGAAGTGTAATGAGGGATGCAGTGGGAGGCAAGAAAAACACAGATTTTTCCAGAGCATATCAAATTGTTTCAAGTAGACTGCAATCATTACGATGCACATTTAATAAGAAATTGACAGATTTTGTTATATAAGGTCAAAGTGACATTTTTATTAATTACACATCAAACTGTTTTCATATGATTGAACTAACTTCTTCACACAGACGAAGAAAAAGAGCTAGAAAAGGCAAAAAGTACAATTAAACTTCCTGCACGTTCTTTTTAATTTTTTTTTTTTTACTTTAAAGTCATAATAAAACCTCTTTTTTTCCTCTTACCTAGATTAGATTACATAAATCTGAGATTTATTGAGTTAAAATATTTTTTTTTGTGGATGGACTGTATTTGGTGTCAGAAGCATTTCCACAGCAACAACTGATTTAGACCAAAAGTCGTGGTGTCAGAATTCGCCTTTGAAAACTTGTTCCAGTTGAAAGTTTATGGTTTTTCAGACAACTGAGATACAAATCAGTGTTGATGTCCAGGATAGATGGAAGGCAGAGGAACGGCCAGATAGGTAACGACGTGGAGTGAGAGACACAGAAAAAGAGAAATAAAGAGAGAGAAAGTGAACGATTCAGAAAAAGGCAAAGACGAGATGGAAGAGGAGTGGTGGTGGTGGTGGTGGTGGTGGTGGTGGGGGCTGATCTTGG
>JAPZDY010000001.1:2460119-2472598 GCA_029783645.1 Ctenochaetus hawaiiensis
AACGGGTCAGAGAGAAAAACGGCTTCCAGTCGGCAGGAAATCCTGTTTACATTTACATAATCATATCAACACTCACTCCTTCTTCTTCTTTGTCTCTTTCTTTTGGTTGCCTTTTTACAAAAAAAAGGAGAAAAAAAATGGGAGAGAGACAAATGAGGGATGGGTTTAGGCTGCTGCTTGTCGAAGTTTGTTGTTGTTGCTTTTTTTTTTTTTTTTTCCTTGCTCTTATTTTCTTAAAAGTGATGCCAATGTTGGCAAGACTGCTTCTTATTTGAAATCTCTTGCCAACACCTCCAACCTCTTCTCTTTGTCTTTCCACCTTGTAATGTCCTCTTTGAGTAGGGTTTGTCAGACCTTTTGGCCTCTTTCCCTCGTTTGGCTCGTGGAAAAAAGAGGTGAAAAAAAAAAGCTTAAGCATAAATAAGGTATGGCGTGCCCGGCTGTGTGAGTCTTAATTGAGATCTGCTAAGAGCAGGCAGCAGATGTTTGTAGCAGCAACTGTTGAATCATCAGAGACCACTGAAAGCCTGTGAAACCATGTCAAAAAGAAGCCAGGTGCTCCACATTTTTTATTTCTCACTTCCACTGCCTTTTTTCTCTCTTTGCATCATAGCAAAACTGAAGTGATGGTGCGTGTGCGTGTGTGCGTGTGCGTGTACATATGTGTGTCTGGGAGGTTTGTAGAAGGAAAGAGAAATAAACGAGAAACACAAATATATGGGTTATTAGCAATGCTAAACGGTTGCAAAGCGTCTGCACCTTCATGTATCTGCCAGAAAAGAAAATGAAGAAAGAGGAAAAGAAAAATCTGACATGAAGCTCAGCTCAGACATGGAGCAAAGACTGATTGCTAACATGATATTCTAAAGTGATGGCTGTTATAAATAGCCATATTGTAGGTCATCGAACTGCAGGGAAGATTTCTCTCATTACCCATTGATTTATTTTCAATGTGTTTCATTATACAGAACTACCTTTTAAAGTTTTACCTTTCTCTCCATATATTATAAAATTTATTTAGAAATGTGTATTACACACTATATTATGCATGGTGCTATTGCTTTTTCAAATTTTGGCCACTATAATTTCATTAATTATTACTTTTATATACGTATCTATATATGTGTATATATATATATATATATATATATCAAAGTAGAGAGCAGTTAAACCAGTATATTTAATTTGAATGCTTATATGTGTTATTATGAAGATTTTAATAATTTTCTATGTCAAAGGAGTCAAGATTTAAAAATTTGAACACTGACTACCATCCCTACATCCCCCATCTTGGGCTTACATTCAGTTACAGTGCAGCAAGAGACAGGAAAACTACATTTCTT
Organism: Ctenochaetus hawaiiensis; assembly: GCA_029783645.1. Lineage (NCBI taxonomy): Eukaryota > Metazoa > Chordata > Actinopteri > Acanthuriformes > Acanthuridae > Ctenochaetus > Ctenochaetus hawaiiensis. Next base: position 2,461,463 of record JAPZDY010000001.1, read on the forward strand.
TCATCTAAATTTCTCTGTTGAAAAGTCCCTCCCAATGCTCCGTGTCATTCAAGGCACAGATACAATACTTCGTTTTGAAATAACCTATTTTTAGCAAAAAAAAGTGAACAGACTGAACTAGAATCAGTACACACCCTTGAACCTTAAAGATATGTCCTGCTTACAGTGCAACAGTGTGTGCTTATGAATACACATGGCCTTTAAATACATTTCAGAATATTGCTTTTTCATCAAGAGTTTTTTTTAAATGATAAAATACAGTAATGATGAGTGACGAAGTTTAAGTGCAGCAGGTCAAAGTCTGCTCCAGCAAAGTCTGCACCAGCAGTGAGAGGTAATCAGGGACTATTTTAGCCCCCATAAATGTTGACAGTCTTGCCTAGAAGAAATTTAACATATGGCAAATGAACTGATATGCTAAATTGATGCCAATGTAACAGTTGTTTAGAGTCCATATCTTCTTCTCCTTTTCCTTTCGGCCGACTCTGACCATCTATCATGCCCCTGGAGTCTTCTTCAACCTCACATTTCAAACTGCTGCTATTTATTTATCTGTAACATTTGGCTGCTTAGAAGAACTCCCCTCATGCTGTGGAAATGCTGAGAACTAGCATTAGGTTATCTGTGTTTATAAATGATAACTTTTACAGCTGGGGCCCGTTTCTTCACTCTCCTGTCTGTCAAGCTTATTAATCTTCTTATGTAGACTTGATGTATTTTTAAATCAGTGTTTGCATCTTTTGGTTCTCTGTGTCTCTTTGTCCTGGTCTCTGTCTTTTTCTCTCCTTATTCTACTTTGGCCATTTGACTAAAGTTTAACTAATGCAAACTTTAGAATGGTATCTTTGTACTGAAGCCACTGGTTGTTTTGTTTCAAGAAAAAACCTCCAAAGGCACAAAACACTGACTCACCAGTCTCCATATTTAATATGAACTCTGACATTTTAACCTCACTATGTGAGGTTGACATTTATCACTCTATTCATATCCTGTATTTCCATGTGTCTTTCTTAATGACTTTAGCAAGGAGACTCATTCACTTTTGCCCTATATATGCATACTGCCCTATATAATATTGCCCTATTTGCTGCTGTGTCTCCTGTTCATTTTCTCATCTTTCTTTGATCTAATATACATACATCCTCCATACTGTGTCATCAGTCTCCTTCTCTCACAGTCAAATAAATGGGTTTGGAGACACATATCATGATCGATCAACAGTCTGGCTTCTTGCCATGCCAGATTAGTAACCAGATAAGTCACCACCACCGCGCTGGTGCGGATAACACCATACTCTTCTGGTAGGGCCGTTGCTTGCAGATTATCACCTACAATTAATACAATTGACTCATAGGAAGGCCATCTGCTCTCTTGTGTCGGGTAGTTTGATGGTGCTGCACTTTAAAACAAGGCGACAGCCAAGAAGTTTGCAAAGCCCAATACAGGAAACAGGAAACAGTTCATATGTGTTTGAGTGTGTATGTGTGTTAAGGTTGTGTGTTAAAGATGTGTGCTAAACTTCATGATGAAAATTGAAATTTAAGTCTCAAGGTCATGACAGGGTACCACATAATTAAATATCATGCATACTCTGCAACTAAAGACTAATCTAAAAACTAACTAACCTATCTGAAATAAATAACTAAAATATCAAGTTTTTTAGAAAAAATGTTATATAGTTTGATTGAACATCATACTTTTTTATAGTTTTAAATGACTTTAAACTCTCTAACAACTTATAGACTTTGTTCAGGCATTATATGGAATAAAGCAGCATATTCTTAGTCTTATACTTCATTATCATCATCTTTTTCTTCTTCTTTTTTTTAGTACTATTAGTACAGTCATACAGCTGGTTCTACAAACAGCTATTAGGCAAAGACATATTTAAAGTAGAAATGTGAGAAAGGTAAGAAATACCAACCAAAACAACATATTACCCAGAGTTTTTGTACTGTAAGTTACAATAAGTGTAAGTTACAATAAGTGTAACAAATAATCACATAAAATAAATTTAAAAGAAAAACTGTAGCCATAAATGCTGCTTGGGAAGGTTTTATTCAAAGCCTACAAGCCCACATAGAAAGACAAACCCAATTTGTTACAGTACAGTAATACAAACATCCAGTGGGCTGGCCTTTAGCCTGTGTCCATATCTCAGAGAACAATGTAAGTTCATGTCAGCACAAAGCTTTTCAAAGAAAAAAAAAGTGGCTGCAATCTGTGAGATGAGATGACCTCACCTTTTCCTGACCCCTGAACAAAAGCCTCCTTTCTAGAAAAGGATGGATGGCAGTGATGGTTAGGAAACTGGAGAACTTGAATCCTCGATTTCCTTGTGAGAACATGAAGGCGACATGGAGTTACAAAAAGACAGACACACACAAAGTTTTGAATACACATACGCACACACTCGAAGAGACAAAAAAGACAAAAAAAAAAAAAAGAAAAACAAGTTCTCCCATATAACAGCCTTCATTTGACTGGGATAGAAACAGGGCACATGGGTAATCTGGCAGTTTCATGATTTCTTTCTCTTTTTTTGCTCTTTCCCACTCTCTCTTTTACATTACACTACAGGCCTTTTTCAAAGCACAGTGTGTCACAAGCATTTAAGATGTGGCCTTTTTTCCCCCTGCACATTCCAACGCCATTATGTTACATTGTTGCTGAATAAAAGGCTGTATTATGTTCCAGCCCCCCCCAGTAAAAGGGCAGAAGTGGACCCAGTTTTTATCTGCTGAACGAATCAATCAGGATTATGTCAGCTGAAAAGAATCACAGACAGCAGTCGCCAGGCACTGTGTCTCTGAGTGTCTGAGTGTCTGTTGGTGTGTTTAAGGGTAGGAAATTTGCAATGGAGGAAAAGCACTTGTTGGTTATGAGCATGCCCGGCTTGGTGACAAAGATGTCATTTGGGGTCTAAAAAGCAAGAGGATTTTTTTTCTATTTATGTATTTACCCACTCCCCCCTCAACCCACCCCTTTCTCCTCCTCTGTGGGAGGATTGGAAGGGCACTAATTATCATTTCAGCAGAAATGATTAGGAGATCAAACAGGGATCGAATGCCATTTCCTTCCATTAATGCAGGGGGTTTAGAGTGCCTGTCATGGCTTGGCTTGTCCTAGGGCCTGTGGAGAGAAAAAAAAATAACAGGGGGAAGAGAAAGGAGGGAAGAATGGAGGATGAAGAGGCTTAATAGGAAGGGAGCGAGGGAGGGACAGAACGGGACAGGGGTTTGGCAACAGAGCGAGAGTGGCGCTATTCAGTTAATAGCCCAGTGGATTTTTGCAAGTTTAAGTTGAAGACCAGAGAGCCATCATTTGAACAGGGAATGATTATTAAACTGCTATTTTTCTTGTGTGATTTTATGAAAACCTGTGCTGACACTGAGCTCAGAGAAGTCCTGGAGTCACAGTGCTGCCTGGTCCCGTTATTGTTCCTGCACATCAGACAAAAGAACGGTCAACGTAAGGCAGCAGAGGCCGAGATATAGTCAACTCTGGTCTCTGTTAAGGATAAGGCCCCAAAATGCTGGATCACATGTTACAGCCATATTGCAGCTTTGTAACAGTGATAGCGCTGAGTCATGGCAGAGAGCACAATTCTTAATGATCTGTAAGCCTTTCTAGTTTAAAATACATATGTGTAATATCCACTCTTATCTCTTAAGTGTCTAATTCCTGCCCTTTTGGACAGTTAATGCAGACAGAGGATGTTAAGTAAGAGTGGATGGTGTAATAGTTAATACATTAAGAAGGCCTCCTCCATTTTGAGCTCTCATGATCCCTCTAATGACATCATCACAGTTTTCCTGAAGGGTTTTCGGGTTCTATGCTTTTTCGGGTTCTCCCCATGACTGGTCATGGGCAGGAAAGTAGAACATCCTTTAAACGTACCAAACAATTACTTTAAAACGGACCCCCCCTGTAATATGACTTCTAGTTAATATGTCTTACTTGATATATTTAGCTAACTCAGTATCCTGTAACAGTGCTTGCATCACAGTCTACTGTCAAGTATCAACTTTGAAAGTTTTAGTTTGAATGCGAAACCAGAGCGTAAACAAGTGACTCTGAATTGACATCGAACAAAGTTCGATGTTTCCATTAAAAGATCAAAGAGACTCGAGGTGGATATCTGGAAGATTAGCACAAAACAGTGAAGCAAAGGGGCAGAATGGGGAATGTGGATGAGGTTGTGATTGTTTCAGCACGTCAGATGAGAGAAATGTCAAAGAGAATGTGAGAGATGACCTCTGTGTTCATCGCCCATTAATGACCCTGCAGCTCCCAGCTTCATTTTCCCTCTCATCAAAAACATTAAAAAAAAAAACATTTCCTCCTGTCTCCAATAGTCATTTCCCCCCGCATTGTATTTATGTATTGAAAAAAAGGTAATAGATCAAGCACATTCCATTATTCTCTTATAAGATCATTAGCAAATATAATTAGATATGAAAGAAAGTAATTTGGAGAGGAGAGGGGAGAAAAGCGCTATCAGGCAGAGAAGACAGATTGTAGCGTGTTTGGGCTTAAATTGCTCAGCGGAGGTATTATCAAGCCGGCAATCTTTTAGCCTCAGAAATAGTTTTGGAGTCAGAGAGCGAAAGATAGAAAGAGGCCACTAACATTCACTTCATTGTGTTTCCCTAACTGCAATCTGCTTTTTTTTTTTTTTTTTTTTTTTTTTTTTACATTTTAACTTGCTTTCCTTTGTATCTCCTCTGAATCTTTCCATCCTGTCACACGCATCACTTCATATTAGAGCCAAGAGTTTGTAGCAAAACAAAAACTGAGTTTATAAAAAGAAAACAAGTTGACACGGAGTCATCACACACAAAAAACACATTATCATAGACAACAGAAAACAGATATCCTTTTTTTTTTACCAACTTCTTACACATATTGATTCTCTTTTGTATTATTTTTGTTACTTAAAAAAAAACAGAAATAACACAAATTGCATTCTGCCTTGAAGTCGCTTGCTGAGAAACCTCTTTGCGGCACATCTTGTCTCTTCTCAGGCGCGCACTTGCCTCCCCAATCTCCACCTGCTCACAGGAGTTTTTGTCACTCTTTGTTGCACCTTAACACCATACTATGTTTGTCTAATAGGGATCTGAGTCGAAAGCAGACTGAGAGCACAACAATCCTGCTGCGCTTCACCACAAATTTGCTTTTTTCCTCACCCTTCTTCTTCTTTAGTAGTGCTTTGAGGGATCGGGGGAGGGAGGGGGAGGAGTGTGGGAAGGGTGCAGTGGAGGGGTGGCAGGGTGGATGTGGATTTTTCTAGTCTTTTGTGCGAATCACAGGGAATGGTAACTATAAACATCCTGTATTCATTAAAACCATCTAAAAATACAATTTTGAAGTGGGGGGGGGGGCGCTGCGCTCACTTCCTCGCCGTTCCTCCTCGGTGTATACAAGCGGGCCGTGTTATGCCTGGTGCCGCTCATATTTACATATTTATAAATACTGGGCTGTACAATGAGACGGGGCTGTGCCAAGAACAACACTTTCTGCTAGTGCAGGGCTCGGAAGCCTGAGAGCGGGAACAAAGGAGCCACAGCCACCTTCAGTGGCACAGAGAGGGTTCACAGAGCCTGACTTTACACCCTGAAAAAAAAAGTCCACATGGAGGCTTTAATGCCTGTGGTTGAGGCTAAAATACTGTGTGATTTGGTATCACTTTTGATAAGTGCGTGACCCTCAGCTGTATCCCAGTTCAGTGGAGAGGGGCTGAGTTTGTCAGTGCAGCCTGCCTAACCCTGTCAAGAAGCTTCTCATTTACCTCCTGCTGGGTTTCTAAACTCTTAATTTTTAACAAAGCAATGTCTACTCATGTAAAGAGGGAGAGATCAAGAGTGCATCTTAACAAGCAATGAAGGCAGAAGGATTTTTCCTTATTTGTTAATCATCCTCACACAAATGTAGCATGTAGCCTTTTGTGGCCTTTTGAGGTTAAGAGCCACTGCTCTGGTGATATCAACTCATGCAGATACCAGTGACAGAGATGGGAACAAGTCACTGTTTTGAAAGTGACAGTTAGTCTCCAGTCCTCACAATCGAGCCCTCAGTCAAAACTGACCAGTTCCATGTCGAGTCTCAAGTCCTAAACTATAAGTTGTTAAAGTCCTAAACTAGTAGTAACTCTTCACAAAATGTGATGCCATTTTAACAACAGTGATATGACTTACATTTTTGGAACTTCAAATGTTGAATGTACTTGGATGTTGTTCTGTCTCTATTTATAATTTTCAGACCATTTTTACCACCAAATAGTTTTTGTGGGCTAACAAAATAATCTTTTATATCATTTTGTTAAACTGGAGCTAAGTAATGCCAGTTCTTAATTGTTTCCTCCTAAAACTTAATTTGATGGTGTTTGTTTGGTTCAAACAAAGTGAATCTGGGGAATTAAGTTTTGTCCCTCTGTGAAGGAATATTGTTAGCTGTTAGCTCATTTAGGAGATGACTCAAAACCAGGTTAAGTGACTCAGTTCTACATTTCTGGTCTCTGTATTCTGCCTTTATTTTGATACTATGGAGCTGAGGAGAATTTAATATCCATAATAATCTGAATAATCCACAGAACTTGCTTTGAAGAGTTTTCACAGAACTACTCCCTGTAACTACTTTACCGAAGCTATGATAAAAACTGTTAAAAGTGTGTTCTGTGGATTATCTGGAACACTTAAATACCAGCTTTTGAAACACTTAGATGCTACAAAAGCTTAAAAGGTTCAGTCCATTTAAAATACTTATTAACCTTCAAAAGTCTATGAAACCTGAACCCCTGCTGGTAGTAAAAAAGAATAAAGTGGGGAACTCATGAAATAGAGTTACTAACATTTTTTAGCCATTTGAATTAGCTTTAATATTAAAATAAAATGCTGCTGAAATGTGCCACACTACCAGTTTCTATAATCGTAGCATGTCGCACTGCAAAATGCCAGCTTCTGCTTGGTTAGTGAGTGCCTGTTGTGTGATGTTTTCACAGACTGCTATTAATGTGAGGTGAGGCCTTTGAGACTGCACTCTCACACTTGTTCACACACACACACACACACACATGCACGCACACACACAGAGTCCACCGTATCCCAAGGCGGTCTCCGACACATGCTCAGAGTGCAGTGTTATGCCATTGTTCCATCCTCCTTCCCATTTATCCATTCTGTTAAGCATGACACATGTATTAACAGTGGATGGATCCTGGAGCTGTGTGTCCTCACACCATATGTTTTCCTTTCCCGGGCCCTCTCCTCTCCAATAACCACCACTGTCTCCATCTGCTGTCTCACAACACACCACAAGAGGGCATACTTGTACTTTTGCATTATCCTTAACCGTCTTGTAGATATATAGGCATTTAATTTACACCAGTGCTTTACTGCTGTCCTTGAATATAATAGGTAATAGTTGAACATTAGTACTATCGATTTGTATCTATTAGTAGTATTGAGATTGATTCTATCAGTTTCATTTTGCCATCACAGTGCCATCATTTATGCTCACTGCATCAACCCTTAAGAGTCTTTAAAGGAAACAAATAAATAAGCCTTGCATGTGGACTTAACGTGATAAATGAATGCCAGGCAGGTTTTCAGTGTCTGTGAGGTGCATCTGCTGCCTGCCCGAATGGGAAATTAAAAACTGTGAGGGGAAGTTATGCTAAATCTATAAAGTTGGCCAGGAAATTTCTCCCCCTTCGCAGCGGCAGTTGTTTGGGGAGAAGGAGCACCGTGCTTAAATAATAACATTCCAGGTGGCTTACTTAATGAACAGTGAAAATCAAATATGGAGCCTAATCTGGAGCTCGTTACAGGAAGTTTCTTTACAGGGAAGTCAAAGGCAGGAAGTGCCCTGGGGGAGAGACTAGACTAGATTTTTTGAAGCTTCAGAACAAGGAAACTTTATGTAAGTTTTATTTTTGTCATGTTAATTTGGCTGTAAAATGGAAATTGTCATGGTAAATCTTAGAGACATGAACAAGTGAGTGATGTTTGATGGTAGTGTCTTTTACTTTTTTTTATTTAGAGTGTTTGATTAAATTAATTTATCAAATACTTATTACTTTCAATAAAGGGACGTTTTAAGTAAATTTCTACTGATCCAGAAATGCCTGCTTTAAATGTACTTAGAAGAATGCTCAGCTATCTCCACGCAGGCTTGATTGTCTTATTCATTGTCTTAGCTTGCCATCTTGTGGTGAAAAGTGGTAATCAAATTCTCTTCTTCACAGTAAGGAATTACACTCTAAGATGTGATACAAATTTAATAAAATAAACCCAGTTAGCTGACAATAAAAAAGGATCAGCCCTTAAATGCACACAGCTACACACTCACTGTCAGTCATGTTAATGATGCTTTGTATGATCCAGGAGGCTTTAAGTGTGCATGAGGGATCATATTTGATTTTATGTGTTTATTCCAGTTTTTCAATCAATGCATTCACTATTATTACTAGAATTCAAGAAAGCTATTTGTAATTTAATCTGAAGTGAGTAACATGGAGCATTAAAACTGAAGCCCATATGATGCACACAGGAAAGTAAATGTTGGTTGCAGTGATGCAGGGGTTGTTCACTCACTCACACACACAGACAGCTAGAGAATTATTACTCAGAGTTGAATCTAAGAGATGTTTTATCACGTTATTAGCTCTTTATTTTCCCTCTGTTACGGCGGCACTTCCTTTCATTTTGATATCCATTTCCGTCCTTGCGAAAGCACAGCTCAAATAAACCCGTGTTTTAATTTGGTTTTGTCAGATTCATAACGCCACTTTAAAAGAACATGACATGCAAATGTGTTCAGCTGTGTTTTATTGCAAAATAATTTTCTAAGAAGTTGCTGAGGGAATGAAAGTGTAGAAAAAGGAGGGGGACTGGGGACAAGTTGTATTATTTAGTGGCCGCTGCTGTGGGACCTAATTACAGTTATGCATTTGTTAGTGTCTCGCAGAAAACTTTTTTTATTAGAATTGCTCACTTCACTTTTCACCCACTGTCACACTCTCTGTCACACTTACTGAGGCAACCAACTTGCTTGTAACAAGTATGGAAACTACTCCAGTTGTCATAACCATAATGTGTCACAGAAGCGTCTCATATCATTTTAGAAATGATGATTATTTCGCTGAGCGTCGGATCGGAACCTCACAGTGGAATCTTCTGTGTACAAAAAGATGCAAACATAAAATTAAAATGAAATAAATGCTAGATTTGTACATTAGATGCAGCAGTCTAATGACAGTCTGCTGACCTTGCTTACGTGAAGTGCGGCTTCCTTGCTGATAGTTATTTACAGTGATGGTTGTAGTACATGACAGGATGGAGAGAAATAACAGGAAACCTTAAAGTGCAATACATATTAAAGCAGGTGACGCTTTAATGCAGAGATGTAAATCCAGTTAAATGGACATGGAGGTAATCTGTGGGATTATTGACTTTGCATGTGTTTCATTCTAAAGGGTTCCTGTTATTTTGTCTTGTGTGTCCAGACACTGACCATGTTTCATCAGCATATTAGCATGAACAACAAAACAACTGATGTTAAGATTTTTTTAAAAGCAAAAGGTTTTTCTGTTGCTGGTCCTGGTCGTCTCTGTATTTTTTTTCCAAATAATAAGCACAGCTCACACTAAGAAATGCTGATAGTCTCAAATATCTCATTCATCCAATTTGGCCCCACTGACCATATGATGCAATGACACTGGAGTGTGTTTGTGTTTGTGTGTGTATGTGTGCTGCAGGGAGGGTCTATGTGTTGGGTCCATGGTGCTAATCTGCCTCTTGTTCTCTCATTGGCCGTAGTGCATCTCTGGGTAGGAGAGGAGGACCAGCCCATGACCCATGACCCCGCGCTGACCCACGACCCCAACCATCTTAACAACGACCTTAACCACCCTAACAACAATAACCTAGGTGACCCCGAGGGGCTGGACGCCCACGCTGTAAACAAAGACTAACGGCCCACACCGGACAAGGCAGGATGATGATGATGATGAGGATGATGATGAAGGCGATGATGATGAGGAGAAGGATGAAGGATAAATGAAGGAATACACTATAACAAAGACTTTATTTAAGATGAGAAAAAAAAAAACACATACTACCGTCAGTGTCAAGAGAAGGCGAGAACTATATGAAGGAAAGTTTGGGACAGTTTGCCTTGGGGACGGATATGCGAGATGGACCTAATGACTTTTGCCAAGCGTCCTCAGACGCTAAACAAAGTGACGGCAACTTTCCTGTTTTGTCTCCTGTGGTCTGAATGCCCCTTGTCTTCGTTGTCTTTTTCTCTTATACAATGTTTTTGTTTGTTTTTTTCTGTTTTCTTTTGATGAAACTACCTGTCTGATTAGCACTTCCTGTAACTGGCACCGCATTCTCTGATACATTCCTTGAGCTAGAAAAGGTGTGTCTTTTTTTAATTAGGACTGAAGTGTAGTACTTAATCAAATGCTTTTAAAGACTTTTCTCTCCTGTTAAATGAAGAAGACAGTCGTTTCACGTCCACGGACCACCATTATATTGTACCCGGAATGTATTCTACTGTAGAATAGAAACTCAACTTTACCGGACTGTTGACAGAGACCAAGCACACTTACCTGTCATAGCAGCCACACCTGGCTCACCTATCAGCTGTCATAGAGTCACTATTTATGTCCCATGACCATGCATCACACTGATTGTGGTTAACAAAAGGACAGGGCACCATGTGACAATCTACAACATAAGTTGGTTTCCAGAAATATTATGGGATTGCTGGTAGAAAATTATACACATAGTTGACTTTGGAGTACGGTGGTGCTAATTATGATTGTGAAGAAGACAGTATATTCAAACTGCCCTAAATGTACCTATAATATTATACCCTCCCCTTCATAATCAGGCCAGTACAGGCCTTCACCCTGCTATATGGTTCCCTTTGTCTTTTTTTCTTGTTCTGTATCATTCAACACAGCGTCTACAGACGCTTAATGTACATAGAGAGATTTACAGTAGTTAAAAAAAGGTGAAAACTAAAGATTTAAAGCATTTGTGATGAGGAAAAAGCAAAGAAGTGACAGTATGGCCACATTCTCAAAAGGTAGGCATTCTTCTAGAGTTTGACAGAGAAGAATTA
>JAPZDY010000001.1:2478868-2492170 GCA_029783645.1 Ctenochaetus hawaiiensis
TATCCGAAGGGATTTTAGCTCCGTGGTAGATAATTCTGAACTAGAGTATTGTGTATGCAGAAACACTCTCGGAAAATGTAAAAAAAATCTTGATCGTGTTTACAAGCTGATCTCTGTGAAGACGGGGTATTTTTGACTAATGCTTTTATTACCTGCCATGCAAAACTGTTCATAAGAGTGGTTGATAAGTTCAGACGAGGAATATTTTGAAGTATAAAAAGCTGCACATAAGTAATTCAGAGTTTTTCTTCTTTTTTAAACCCATTGTTCAATCATCTGCATGTGAGAGAGAGGCATGCATGCACAGACACATGGATGTGAAAATTCCTCTCCTCCTGTTTTGCACAAATTGGATGCGTGTCCTTGAGGAGCACCTGGTCAGGGCAGTGCGACCCAAACACATACAAATACGCACACAGGTTTCACACACACTCCACACACAAACACTCACCACATCAGTCTGTGTGTGATAACACTTGCTGTTCTTCAGCTGCAGCTTGTCACACTTACACCTGCTACCAGCAAACAACACTCTATCTTTTGTCATTTTGCCATTTTATACAGGAACATTTGAAGTGTAAATATGAACTGCTTTCCAGCACAGAGCAGCAACAGCAACACACAGCGAAAACTCAACATCTTACCAAGTTAATTTTCTAATGTGTATAACTTATTACACTTTTCATAAAAATCTATTACTTAATAAGTAACGTTTTAGTGAGAGATAGGACTTTTTTAGATATCACATCTAATTTCAAGAAATCTTTACAAGTGAATTTTCACCTAGCTTTTATATGTATAAAAAATTCTTAAAGAAGCACTTTTTGTCCAGTCTTAAAAAATGCAGTTTAATATTTCCTCATTGAGAATGTTTCAGAACAGGAAAAAGACTTACAATGTTTCAGATTCTTTGATTTCCTAATACACCTCCATTTACTCTATTTGATTGATTTGATTGTTGCTGTGAAATTCATGCCTGCAGTTGTCACAACTCACTAATGAGGTTGATTTAAAGCTTGTATCCAAAAAAAGTGGTTACTGAGATTTTTGGCTCCCTCTGCCAATTTTTAGGACTTCTTTCAATGAAATAAAGATTACAAAATTACCAACAGATAAAGTTTTTGTAACATGCTTTACTTAAGTCTTAAGTCTAAAATTGGATGTGGTTTAGCTGAATACTTGTGGTTTGATTTATTTACCCATGCTTTTTTTTCTTTTTCTTTTTTTTGCAGGTGCACTAACTTTATTTAAAAATAAAGAAAAAAGTACATACGTTTCAAAGAGTTTGGCTTTTGGCCTTCTTTATGTTTCACATCATAAACAAGTCATCTATTACTTTTAACGTAAAGCATTTCATTGTTTTACATACCTTTGAATGTTCAGCTGCTCGCAGTCTTCTTTTATTAGGAGGATTAAAGTGTAAGCAGGGAAATGCTGCTTACAGAGGTTTAAACAAATTAACTCTGTATGTAACACTTACATGTATGGGAAAAGTACTCCGAACTTAAAGTAAGAAGTTGAAGAAATAATACAGTAATACAAAATCTTAACATTTAAGGTCAATGCCTTTCATTTGTACACACAATCTATACTTTGGACCTATTCTTATTATTATTATTATTATTATTATTATTATTATTATTATTATTATTATTATTATTATTATTATTAACTATTTAGAGTAATAGTTACAGTGTTATTTTTACTCTAATTTCTGTTTTTGTAAATTCACAGCTTTTCTGCAACCTGCAACCAAAGCTTAGGAAACCTCTGCATTTTGAAACCTATAGTGAAGGTGATGTGACAATTATATATTGTGTCGGTTTAATTTTGAACAGTGTATCAAAATTTAAAGGGTGAGAATGTGCTCTTTATGCCCTTGCTATGTGCAAAGTACAAGGGTTGTATATGTGTCTTTTATATTTTGTGAACATTTTCATTGAAAATGTTATGAACCAAACGTATCACACAGAATTTAAAGGAAATTAAATGAAAAGCCTGCACAGACAAGTGGAACTTTTAAAATAAGAGTTGTTGTTGAGTTACATGCAATTTGACATTGATCTTCAAATGCTGTAATAATTTGCAGTATTAATTGAAATACAAATATCAATATGGAAATATAAACATCTGAACTTTTTTAAAATGTTACTCTTGTATACTCAAACCTTGAATAACAATGCCCGTTAAATACATTTCTTTCAAATAAAGTTATGATTTTTTAGTTCTAGAGTCTTATTATTTTGTCAGACTGTTGCAGCCTTGAGCATTAGCTTCTGAGCAGCTGGACTTCAGTGCTTTGCTCAGTGGTATCTGAGTCAACAGTAAAGTCCTTAGTTTCATCCCACAGTCACCCTGCTGCTCAGACCTCCCAGTCACATTGTTGCCTTAACCTCTAAAGCAGTGATGGGACTCTTGGAGACACAGGGGCCCTCGAGGAGGGTTCTTTTAAGTCCTCAGAGTGTTTGATTCAATTATTTTAATTTTTTACAAATACAGATATTTAAATGTTGATATGTGATAAACAGTTTTTGTAGTTAGCAAAATCAGGAATAACAAAACACACAAACTCTTAAAGTCTTTCTGTATCTGATTGTCTTACTCTGTTTTTGGACTGTTTTCCTAACTTTAAGCTGTTGTCGCTGTGTGTTGAGGTCAAAGGAAGTTCATGATGATTAATGCAGCAGAGCAGCCCATGCTCTTTGTGTCAGAATGTGAGTGAGAAGCAGGTGGCCAGCATATCTATCAACCCCATGGCCCATCATTTTTTTTTCCTCTTTATTGCTGAGAGACATGGAAGACAGTCTGTGTGTGTGTGCGCACACACACACACACAAAGACACATACACAGAGAAACAGACACACAGTGCAGTTGAACATCCATTATCTGTGAACAGTGACAGATCAGCAGCGGATTGTGCCTCCCTCAGTTCAGCAGGGACTCTGACTAAGGAAAAAATGGCAAGGTTGGGCATCTACACTGCACTCACACACATACACACACACACTGAACCTTTCTGCGAAAGATGATAAAAACTATACAAATCAGTGGCTGAATGAGTTGCAAAACTTGACTAAAGGGAAACTTGACTGAAAAGCACATGACGGTTTGACTGTTAAAGTAAGTGGATGAGTGAATCAAGATAAGAAAATGAAAGTGTGTCAGTCACTGAGTGAAAAAAGTAATGAGCGAGTGAGATGTTAGGGGAACGAATGAGAGAGTGAAAGAGTGAGGGATAGAATGAATAAAAGAAAATAGTTATGTTTGAGTGTGTGTCTGTGTGTGAGTAGGAACCAGTCAGTGAGTGTTACTCCTGATGTCAGTGAGCCAGTGACTGAGTATGGAAATGAGTAAATGAGTGTGTGAAGCAAACTTTTAGCACAAGTGTAGAAAAGAGCAGCAGAAAAAATGCATAACCAGTGAAAATAGAGCGAGAGATAAAGACAGAAAGAAAGGAGCTGCTATTTTGGGTTCTTATTAACAGGTCCTACTGGTAGAGCAATTAATAATCTAGTTCAGTATTTAACATGGGACCTAGTCCCTTGTGGGGACGTTTTAGCTAGCTTTGATGCTGAAAGAGCTCTTTCCCCGGCACCCCGCTCCCCCCACTGTTGCTCCTCTCTCCTTAAGTGCCTCCCCTGGTGTTATTTGTGTGTTGGTTTTCTCTAGTTAAGCTAAGAAACAGACCAAATCACTATTCCCCAAACTTCAGGCCAATTTTCTATCAACACTGTTCTCGTTGAGGGAAATGCTCTTAATTCATCTGAGGGAGTCTAGAGAAGGATAAATTCCCTTCAGGCTGTTTGAAGTAATGTAAATGTATTTATTTTTGGAGGAAGTTGAGGATATCGAAGAGTGCACACATATATACAGGCCACATGTGACATATATCTTTAACATGAAAGACAGGCATGCCAAACTCAGATAATTGTATTTCAACTTAAGCTTTATTTCCTGTCAAAATAATTAATTTTGCACTAATATTGATTTTTTTTTAACCACTGAACTTTCAACTGATACAATAATAAAAGTCACAAAACCTACACCACTTTTTCTCAATAACTCCACCATAAATCACTTAGAAATAATGTACAAAAAGCTAATCCTGTGACTTCAGTTGTGTTACTTATTGCAGCCACGTTTAAAAAAAAAGAAGAGTGAGTTTCATCCTTAATTCCTCCTCATTAGTTTCTCATCGGATATTTTAAGTGATGCAGGATAAAAAAGCCTGGCTGATGCACAGGTGTTTTTTTAATTTTCTTTACATGTGTACATCTGTTTAATTTTTTACCTCATTATTAGTTAATAAGGCCTGATACCCAAAAAGAGCAGCTGAAAAGAGGGACTGTTTCTGCATATATATGCGTCTCAAAATATTCCAAATCATTTTATTTTGACAAATGCATGTCAGTTAATTTCAAAATCAAAGCGGTCAAAAGCCACTGTAATTAATTTTCTTCTTTCTATTTTAATTTTCTGTTTGGTTCAGTCACTTCTGTTCAACTGAACATCCATCCACCCTCCTCCAAATGTATGCACAACATCTAGTTTAAAGCAAAAGCATGCAAATATCCCACTGCATTTCTGACATATTTTAAAATCTCTTAATAATTATTATTTTATTATTGCACTAATTTTAACTTGCTTTTTTGCTCTTTTTGAATGTGCTGGAATTATGTATAAATATTCTTCAGATACCTGGTTAAGATATATTTTGTAGCAACTAATCTTAAGCATATATGTTTTAGAACTAAACCAAGTATTTAAACTTACAAATGTATAAGAAGAATAAATTTAATTAAGTATAAATTGGATATAACTTTACCAAGAAAATGAAATGGTAAAGACCAAATACTATAAAACATCTTCAGGTTAAACCCTGCTCATATAAAGCTGGTACTGATATTTTTTTGCAAAATAAACATATGCAAATTTACAATTAGTAGATTTACAATAGATAGAGGGAATAGAGGGAATGAATTTGGATATGGAACACTTCTGAAAACAAGTTTTCATAGTAGATGCATTGTAATTTGTGTGCGTGTGAGTGTGTGCGTGTGTTTGTGTGTGTTTGTGAGCGTTGCTGCAGTTTGCTGAGTAATCTAGGAGCCACAGCATGCATGCAGGTTATTGGACAGATGGTTTAGCACATTTAATTGCTCACACCTTCTGTGTGTCTCTCTGCCTACAAACTCTCTGTCTGTCTATATCTCAGTCTACCTCATATTCTCACTGTCTTCACACTAATAGCTTACTTAAATAGCCATGAACTTAAATGTGTATCTTCCTGTCTAATATACAGTATGGACCACATGCATGTATGTGTGTCTCACTTGATGGAGGGTTGAAATTGTCAAATTTTGGTGTTTGTCACATATTAAAACATATCCTCCACTAAAATGCACATGCACATATACAACAATCTTCTACTTTCTTATGTGTCTCTTACACTTACTAACACAGACACACTTAATAACATACACACAAACAGGCTGTGAATATAGTCACGTGCATTTACTTAAACACACACAGCGCAGAAGCATTAATGCACATATAGAAACACATGAGAGAATATAATAATGCATATGCAAACAGTTGCACACAGAAACACACTTCCACACACATGCACATTTACGAAGGCACATAAAGACAAGGAACAGCATGCTGGCATCCAACCAAAAGCTTCTGTCCTGAAATGCCATTTGATGCCAGCACTGCCATCTGTTGCTGTCTTAAGATAGCTCTTCTTACAAGGCGCAGGCGAGACAGCCCTTTTCTGAGAGCTGTGGTTTGCTTTTCACATATGGCCACAAAACGTTCAGGATAAAAACAGTTGAGGTAAGTCGGAACTTCAAAGCAATAACCACTTCTCTTCTGCCCTTCCTGTCATATAATGCTCCCTCCCCACCAGAAAATGAACTGTTCATGTTCAAAAATCAATTTTGAAAAAAAAAATTAATAATAGTAATAGTTTTCCAGACACTGACATGCAAATCAACAACATATCGGTGTACAAGGGAAAACCAAAAATCATAGAAATAAGCTAAACATTCTTAAACAATTGTCTTGGCTATCGATGTGGATATCCATCTCTGTCAGAGGAGTGTATTGTTAAAATTACAGAGGAATAAAAGATGCAAATATGAGGGACAAATGAGGATGGGTAAAAAAAGAAAACAAGAGGAAGGAAAAAGAGCAAAATCTCGAGGGAATGAAAACAAAAGTTCGAAGGTTCCATTTACACTTTACCTTTAGTAGAGTGCATGAGTGGGTGTGTGTGTGTGAGTGTGTGTTCATGGGTAGAGAAAAAAAAAATCACGAGAGCAGGCTGCAGGGCTGAGTAAGGGGTGGGGTGTGTTAGTGTGTGTGGGGGGTGTAGCTGTGTGGCAGGTGAAACATGGCCATGTTTGTGGCAGCAGTGTGATACAGCTGCGTGTACCCAGGCACACACACATTCACACAATGCACATACACACACCTCCACCCACAGAATCCTCCCCTCCTGCCCTCCTCTTCACTTCCTCTCCCCCTTTTCCTCTGATCTCCATGCAGAGGGCCTTAGGGGGTTAATTAACAGGCTTAGATAATGCCACACTAATGAAAACAAGACCACTGTTTCTCCTCTCTCTCTGTCTCACTCTCTACATCTCTCTTTTTTCTCGCTCTTTATTTCTTTATCTATGTATCTTTTTCCCTTCTTTCTTTCATACTTAAAGGCTTTTGGCAAGGCAACCAACCAAAACAGTCTGTGCACTTGATAAAGACAAAAAGGAATTACTCGTGAAAATGCTGTACATAGATATGCTGTGCACAATATCATTGATGAACAACCCACAGAGCAGGCAAACAGAAACATGAGAACTTTGAGTATTGGTTAAGAAGATATCTTACACATCTTAGGGTTGACTTAAGATAAAATCTAAAATAAGTTGAGCAGGCTCAGCTACAGACACATTCATTGTACTATAGATTTGTGCGTTTGCGAAACTAAGACCAATTTCCTTGTTTGCCAGCAGCTATGGTCAGTGTACATTGACAAATTTTATTTCACCAGCTGTTCTACTTAACTTTAATTGTATGTTTTGATCATAATTATTAGAATGCTGCTGTTTTCCAGACAAACAACAGAAAAACCTCTCTAATTATGATGACTGGCCCCGCAATTTTTTTTCTTCTTTTTGAACTTTTAAAGGGTTAAAGGTCCAAGTACCTACAGCCATTAAATCTTTTAAGTCGCCACCTTGGATTTATAATTTTGTATCTCACATTTTTTGGGTCCTCTAGCTATACACAATTGTACTCAACCTAAACTAAGTGTAAGTAGTAGCAGTGTTGTAAGGGAGGGGTTTACCTAAGCATACATTGTAGTGGTCCAGGGTATAAAGACTACAAGGCTGATATGGCACATCGGCAGACATGTCT
Source organism: Ctenochaetus hawaiiensis (assembly GCA_029783645.1). Classification (NCBI taxonomy): domain Eukaryota; kingdom Metazoa; phylum Chordata; class Actinopteri; order Acanthuriformes; family Acanthuridae; genus Ctenochaetus; species Ctenochaetus hawaiiensis. The sequence goes on from JAPZDY010000001.1 coordinate 2,486,292, forward strand.
GGACAATATATTAAAATGCAACTCACTGGTCAAAGATTTAAAAACAGCTAGCAACAGTTAGCTGCCAACGCAAGTCAAAAAAGCAGCAACCAAAAATGTCTGCAAATTGAGGAAACAACAGGGTCTTGGAGCTCCTCACGCACCTTAGAAGCAGAGGAAGACAACAATACAAGGGGCAGGGTAAACATATATCATTGCCAAATTATGCTGTTATTGTTTAGAAAATGCTGCCTGACGTATAAGATATACGTCACACTAGACACCAACACTATTATCTAACACCTAAAAGCTGCAACTCCTCTCTATGTCCCACAACAGCAGCCATCTTTTTTAAAATCACATTTTGTTTATTTACACTAAACCAAAAGCAGTTTGAAAAGAGATACTGCAGAGCTGTTGCACAGTTTCTGTACAAACAGGGCTTGAGTGAGGCTAGTCAGGCCAGGTTTCACTGCTCTTCAGCTGGAGACTGGAGTCATTCAAACCAGACATAACCTTTCACACTGGGGATACTTCTCCTGTGGGGAGATTTGATCTTGACAATTGATGGGATGAGCTAACTTTGACCTTATGGGCTGTAATGGTGGATGGTGGGTGTAGAGTGTGGAGGCTCAACAGATTAAAGTTATGGAAGTCTGATGAATTCAGTTTGATGTCAATTAATATTATTTGATCAGGGCCTGATCAGCAGGACATTCTGATACAGCAACTGGTAGATCCTTCAAAACTGCTACATTCTTCCCATTTTAATAGGCTTTTTTTCTCTGCTTCATTGCTGAAATGTATCACATTAAACTGAGAGAGAAATTCACTCATCAAAATTGGAAAAACAAAGTGCAGAATTTGGAGCAGCAAATTTTGAGACAGTTACTGCCCATAGTACCTACTGACCCTCTGGAGAAGAGGGAAGAGAGCTAAGATAAGGCCCATTAGCCCAGCTTGGGCTCAGGACTGTTCTTGGCTAACCCCTGGTTGCAGGAAAATGAAATGGACCAAATGGGACTCTCACTGGTCAAGCAGTGGAAAATCAGAGGCTGTTGAGTCCACATCTTTGCAGAGACCTGTTTCCACCACTTCATCAAGGATTAAACTGTCGCACTCAATGGGAAGACTGTTTTCTGAGCTGACAGAGAGCAGGATTCTGGCAGGAAGAAGGGAGGCAGACTCTGTGTTTCACATCATGCTTGATGCTCAAACAAGTTAAAGTGGATGGACAGTGTTTCCCAGATATCAGACTCTTAATTAGAAGTTATGACCATATTATCTATCATCACCATCTTGTTCTTGCTGTTCATATTCCACCAGTCGCAAAACAAGAAACAAACAAATAAACAAAACAATACAAAAAAAACAAAGCAAATTTATTTCCTTGGTGTATAGGTTTATGAACATAAATGTATGTATTTATGTAAATAACTGTGTATACTACTTTTTATCATTTTTATTCTATTCTCATGTATCAGATTGTGTAAAGGACTACAATATCTATGTTGTGCATCCCTGCAGTGCACAAAAAGGAATCAATAAGTATGAAAACTCAACACACAAAGAAGACAAGGTTGCAAGTTTGGGATCTTTTTGAATGTGCCTGTATTTTCTTGCCTTTTTATTTTTTGTTTTAATGTCACTTAGCTTGTCTTTGATTTACTTGTAAATAACATAACTTTTTCTGTGCCAGTCTGGTACATGTGGTTACAAGTTGAGTTCCTGTTATGTGATAAAGACCAGCAAATCATATGTTGATTGCCGAAATTGGAATTGTAACAGCATATGGTTATATCCCCCAATTTTATTCATCAATTAAACATTATAGCTATACATGAGTTGTGAAGAATGTGACAGAGAATAAATAGACATAACAGACAAAAAAAAAAGGTTGTAGAAAAAGGGTTCATTTTACAGAGCCGTCATTAGTGTGATGCTGTTGGGCCACAGTCAGTATGTGAGAGGCTTGGTTGGTGGAATGGACCAGAGATGTGGATTAATGATGGCAACTTTGGTTTATCACTGCAGTTGGGCATGCAAATTGTTTAAGGCTTGTGAGCGAGTGTGTTTGTGTGTATATTTGTGGGTGCATGTGTGTGTGTTGAGTCCGTCAAAGAGAGACAGAACCTCTCTTTAATTCTTAATCCATACCAAAGTATAGCCTGTGAGTGTCTAAGTTGCTCTAAGTTGCTCAGCAGAAGTCAATTTCAATTTCCAGCCTAACTCAAGTTTACACATTCTACCCAAACTTTTTTCAAGTCGTGCAATTCAAGCCACAATCTTCTTCTTTTTTTTCTCTTTTTTTAACCTAAACATCTCCCCGGAGATAAAACCAAGCTTGATTTGTATTTATTTTTAAAGTCCACGGAGACAAACAGTAAGTAAGCAGGGAGAAATGGGGAAAAAAACGAGTTGAGTTGTTTGGGGGCATAACTTGCTCACTCTGAGTGTAAAATGGGATGGGATATTCTCCCTCTCGGACTTAACGTAATGTAAGAGAGTGTGAAATTAAACTGCACACGAATAAAGGGGACCCTTCATTGTGTGCTGCCGACTAGCTTATCTGGAAATTCAGACAACTGGAACATCCAAAGCCTCCAAACTTGTAGCAATCCCCTTTGTGTGGCTCCAGAGCAAACAATGTAATATCAGAAAGCCGGAGAGGCTCCAAATCCTGTGTCAGATTGCCAAACACAAAGTAGCTGCTTCCGTGCATCCTGCGTTGCCTCGCTGCATCCTCTCATCATGCCTGTGTGTGCGTTTGTGTGTGTATTTTTCAGTGTGCACGTGTCCATCTTTATACAATATAAGTAGACTGTACACTCGCTCCCTCTGACTCCACGTGTATGCCAGTGAGTGCTTCAAATAGATTGTTTCCTCTTTAATTCTTGGCCTTTTACCTATTGATATTCTTTGCACCTATCTCTATGCCTCTTTAAAACCCCATATGTTAATTTGATTTAGAGCGTCTGAAATTGAATAAAAGATAAAAAAAAAAGGGGGGGGAAGAAGAAAACGAGGGTAACTGCACATGTACTGTTATTAATAACCTAAAGCACCATAGAGGGCTCAAACTCTCTCCCTGTATTCTGCCCCTCCCTCTTCCTTCCTCCCTCCCTCTCCATTTTGTTTTGTCCTCTCTTTCTGTCTGTGAGTGAGTGAGCTAAGTGAAGTGGGTTATGATGGCGGTGTAATCGGCATCCCTCAAAGAAACGGCTGGTGCTATTAAGGGCCATTGTGTTTGCTGCAGTGATGATCAGATTCAATCTAGGGAGAACATTCTGTGCTGGAGCTGTGGCAAGAGGGGGGGATAGAGAAAAATACCTTGCCTCGTTCCGCTCTGCTATTGTGTTCAGGGGACTAGATGTATGCACACTCTTCAAAAGATGCATATCGACTCGGGGAGCTGCAAAAGTTTAGTTCAGATGAATTTGTAAGAGCTCCCTGACTGCACAAAGTGAGGCGAGTATTAAGTGTTGGGTAATGTTTTGAGCATAGTATTTGTTTCAATGAGGAGCTGTGCTGCTGGGGAGGCGCAGAAGAGAAAATCACTTTTCTTCCGCTCTTTGTTCTCCAGTTTACCCTCTTCTCCCCGGTCCCTGTGTTCCAAGCAAATCTTTCATGTTGTTAAACATCTTTATAAACCTAAAGGCCTGGGAAGTTGACTTGTGGCCAGAAAGGCTGAAGTTTAAGTTTTGTTTAAAGGCATCTTGATGAATATCAGTCAACCATGTTGTACACTGTTGATGTGATAGAGGTGTAGCAGGAGGCTATTAAAATCATCAGCCATGTTCATCAACACATCAGTCAACTGGTGACTTTTTGTGGAATTTTAATGGCTGTGTGGGTTTCCCCCTTCACAGTCCAGAATCATACAGCTTTGATTATTTAGAAACTAATATCCAAGCACTGTCCTGTATAAAAGTTACAGAGTTAGAACAGGGGGTCATTGTTGTTTTGTCCATAAAGTGACAAGGGAGGTAATAACTGGCCAAATATATACAGTATGTGTGTGTAGAGCAAGACTTTGTAATGTGACCAAGACACCTGCAGTGGGGTGTAATGACTTGAGTGCATATTTATGGTGCGACTGTATTGTGGGAGATTTACATACAACTGTTAGCAGTTGAAGAACAGCAATCAAGGATGTCTCAGACTTTGGGTGACACTGAGTTCTGGGTGCTCCTCTGAGCAGAGAGAGCGAGATCATCTGCCACATCACAGACACTGTAAATGACTGTAAATGACTGCAAATGACTGTAAATGACTGTAAATGACTGTAAATGACTGCCATGCTACTGGCACATTATATTGGCAAACACAACATGTGAGAAATCACTGGTCAACATTTCTGTAATAAGTCACGCTCAACGTCAGTACTATCGTCTGGCACGTCATGCTTGTTTTGCCTCTCTGTGTTCCACAACAACAGAAAGTTATTTTAAATCAGACATTCGGGAGACATTAGAAAAGGTGGAATAGAGATGGAACCCTGGCACGTTTGCGAAATCTCTGTGTAAAAGGGACTAGATATACTAAAAATTGAATTTGGACTGATGTTAACTCAGTCACTTGGGACGATGTGTACTGTATGTTCAATTGCCCTCTATAAACAGAGACTTCCAAAGGTGAGAGAGAAACTTCTGATGAGGAAAATCACCTTTACATCTTCTAACTCTGTGTGTTCACACCAAGAATGCTCACTTCATTTGTGTGTATTTTTCAGAATGGCTTGTGTTCACTCACTTCATTCGTGCCAATAACTTGCACCATTTACACGTTAAATTTGGGGGAATTCAGATTTTTCAACTCACACGAATAAATCCAGTAGGGCGTTGAGCACATTGTGAATTTGCATCACTGGCACGAGTAAGTAGTTCCATTTGCATGTACATGTAATTTTACTTGAGTTTAGTGTGAACACAGGGTAAAGGGAGTAAACTTTACATTTACAGTAACACGCAGCCCCAACCCACTGTTTCAAAATAAATTGGTAACAGTATTCTTATGTTCTGTTTTTTTCTATCCAGGTCAAAGACCATTCAAGTGCAGTTACTGCCCCTACAGCGCCTCCCAGAAGGGCAACCTGAAGACTCACGTTCTGTGTGTGCACCGCATGCCCTTTGACAACAGTCAGTACCCCGACCGACGCTTCAAGCGCTCACGTCCCGAGTGTGACGTACCAGAGAAGAACCCTGACGACATTGCTGGTGTTGTTACATCGAATCAGCCAATGAAATTAGCAGAGGGGAGCCAGGGGAGTAACACAGGGTTGTTTGACATCTTGTCTCGTCACAAGGAGTGAAGCATTATAACCTGGTTTGTTAAACAAGGAGGGAGGTTTGACTCTGTGTTGGACAAACGCTCCCTTATGCACTTGAATGTTGATTACGAAAAAGACTCATTTCAAAAAGACCTATGCTGACTGAACAATGACGAGACAATGAGATGAACAAAAGTGCTGGAGGACAGCACTGTGAATAGACCACAATGTCCTACACTTATTAACACAAGTAAACATACTCTCTCTGTGTTATTTGAAGCCTGTGAACATTTACTAAAAAAACAGTATAATCTATAAATTTGTGAAAAGGTATTACAGCATTATTTCTAGTGAGGACTAAAAAAAGTTACAAACTGTTGATGAAATTATAGTTTTTTTAGACAAATCAGAGAGGATGGAGGCTATAAAGCAAGAAGGAATCCAGATGGAATAATCCAAAATTGTTAGAGCGACTTTTCTCCAAAAATAATGCTTTTATCAGAAAATGATCCATGTAAATGATTTTGTAGAAAGGTTAGTGCGGGGAAGATGAAGGAGAACTTTTGAATGGTCACCACCACCAGCACAGCCACCCAGAACATAACACCAGTGGCTGCCATTTTCCTAGTGC
>JAPZDY010000001.1:2526662-2540779 GCA_029783645.1 Ctenochaetus hawaiiensis
TACCACGAAATAGACACCAAAAAAAAAAAAAAACTTTCCAGATAACTGAATGAAAACGTAAGTAAATTAAATCTTGAACAACCATGAGTGAAAACTGAACAATATTTATATAAATCCTATGTTTTGCTGTGGCGGTCAATCAGAACTTAACAACATAATGAGAAATCTAACAAACATTTCTGATGAAATGAAAGCAGAGGACCACAAAAGAGGCAGCTGGGACTACAGGACCCAGTCAGATAACCTCTGTCTTAATGTCTCTTTTTGTGGATATATTCTAACTCTTCCAGGTGTAGGCCTGGAGGGGATCATGTTATCGGTCATGTGTGTGTGTGCTGTCGTTCTTTTGTTGTTCTATCAGCAGCTCATCTTGCATACTACTGGATGCATTAACCTAATACTTTTTCTGCCTATTTATGGCTGTATGCTCACATACTGCACATTTTTTTGACTGCTCAGTTTTATACCTCTATCATACTTCTATATACTGACCCCTCACTTTAGAACAGCTGCTTTAGTTAGGAATTTTTTTTTTCTGCAAGGGGCAAGATATGTGTTGGTCACTTTTAATGTTTGCATATTCTTTTGCTAGTATTCTCACTTTGAAACTGACAATTTATTGTGACCAATCGCTGGTGTTTTGGAATTCAAATATTTTTTCCCCATTTGTTTTACTCCATTAATGCATACACTCTAGAAACACAACCTGCCCTCCACAGCTTGTTCCTAACCTTCATGCCCCTCGACACACCTGAGGGAGACCTGCACTCAACTGAGTGCTCTCCTCTAGTTTTATTGTCAATCCAGTTTGTGTAGTGGTGTACCAGGAGAAAAGACTCGGGCACTCCTGATGGAAACTCTGCCCTTACAGCACCTTACCTGTTTTAAGTCTCGTCTTCAGTGTTTGTCCCTCAGCAGAAAAACATCTAATTGATCAGGGCTGACTGTACAGCTAAGAGCACCTCATCTCTTGAAAACATTTTATCATGAACTGATAGAGTAATCATGTTTGCTTTGAACACTGCAATGCCACGCATGACTCACTCTGCAAAGGGCACTTCATCTGAGCTCACAAGATTCAATAAAACATGGTACAAGCCTCCGTAATTGACCACAGTAGGTAATACAGCATGGAATATTCACAGCTTTTGATGTAAGGAAACTGTGTGTGTGTTTGTTAGTGTGTTTTTGTATGTATGTATGCGTGTGTGTGTGTGTGTGTGAGTGAAAGAGTATCCATGTGTGAGAAGAAAAACAAGGAGTGGCCTACAAAAGGAGCACTGTAGGTCATGTAGCAAATCAGGCCTCAAGGCTTTATTGTGAATCAGGTGTTACTACCAGCACTCTATCCAAAACAGAGAGAGGGCGAGATGAAGAAGAAAGAGAGGGGAGTGATTTATCAATGCAAAGTTAATAACTTCCATTTGAATCTAACTAAAAATCAATATTTCATTACCAAATTGTTAGCTGGAATGAAGAAGGATTGGGGAAGTTGGGGTGGCTGTGGTGGGAAGGAGGCGTTGGAGAGTTCGATGGGGAAGACGGGATGATTCATGGGGCCATCAGGCCAAGGGGGAGGGAGGGAGGGAGGGAGGACGAAAGAGGAGGGTGCTGGAAAAACTTGGATAGGGGTTTAGTCACCAATGACCTTGGCAAAGAAGAGAAAATATATAGAAGAAAATGAAAGCGACTGTCATGTGCCCACAGGTCAGAATCAGCCTATAAATCATATGAGAAAGAAGATTCAAAGTGTGGTTGTGCTTGGTATTTTTGTGTGTGTGCTGATTGGTGAAGGCAATTTGTGATAATGCATTAAGAAACCTACCCCCACCATTTTTTTGAAGTGAAGTATAATTTTCTATCCCAAAAGAGTGACCGAATCTGGTTTTATCTTTTGTTGACCAGGGGCATACGCACTGCCATGGAGCATAAGAGCACAGTCTGGAAAAAGGTCATGAGCAGGATGAAGACAGTCATAAGAGGTAGAATACAATCCCTGCTGGTGGAGCTTAGAAATTGCAAATCACATTGGCTCCTCTCACCAAGTAAATGCTGATGCAGTCTTCTAATGAGCTGAATAGATGGTCCGGCTGAAATCTCTAAAAACAATCACCAGACATCTTGGCACTTACAGACTACATAAAAGACTGTAATTGTGCAGATACAGCAGAATGGGTGTCACAATGGGTAGATGAGTGTCTAGATAAGGGTAGATACAGTTAAAACTGAAACCACGCTTTATAAAACTTTTTGAGCAATTCAGTCACCATGTTTTCTCTGCACAAGACTGCAAACTAACATTTTAAAAGACAAAATGTTAGTAAGTTGCAACCAGGAAAATACAATATGATAAAATGTTTCCATTTCAAATTTTCCATTGCTTTAGGTTTAATCTGTTCACATCCACTGGATAACCAGTGATCTAATGAAGCTATGAGTGGACCTACATGCCCATTGGGCTCTTTAGACAAACACCTCTATATTATCACCACAAAAAAAGCTGTCAAATGACCCTCAGCTCACTGAAAAAATTCTGTTAAAACTGACAATCTTGATGTGGTATGTGTCACTGGTCTGATGCTTTGCATCAATTCCACGCAAGTGTTGGGACCCCACCAACCCCTCCAATCTTCTCCAGAGAGCCTAAAAAGCCCTATTTCTTATCAAATCTGCATAATGTTGATATAAAGGGGGACCAGGCTGTGAGTACCAGAGGAAAGGCCAGCTTTCAATCAGTATTTTTTTTTAAAAACCATTTCATTCATTTACGTAGTCCAAACAAATCTCCTGTTTGCCAGACAATGTTAGCTTATGTTAGCCTGCCAAGTCACATGACGATTTGTAGTGAATGCTGACTGGATATTTGATATGGTTCAAGGGTGCTAAAGAGGAGAGTTACAGCAAACACCATGCAAACAGTTTGTCAGATATTGGAGTTTGATGAGCAGACTGATAAGCACATTGACACAATTTGGTTGTTTTGCAGCTTTAAAATGAACAGACTGTGCCAATTTAAATAATTTAAAAAAACAAGCAAACAAACAAACAAAAACAGGAAAGCTAAAGTAGTGTTAACTTGACGTCGCCACAGTGGCCAGTCAGCTGCTTGGCTGATCAGACCTAGCTGAGCTGCACAACCTTATCACATAAGAGTACAGACATAATTTGCATTTCGGAATCAGCTGACACTTGTACAACACCGCTGAAACCCACAGCGATCGCTGCAACCTCTGACATAAACTGAGATGGACCATACAAGCAACACAAAACAGAGAGAAAGCACCTTACAACGGCAACATATGTCAAATATTATTCCTTATATATTACAGTCAAAGTTATGCTGAAGCAGCAAAAGTTTCTGTCTATGCCTGTAAGTTTTTTTTTTTTTTTTTTTTCAAGATGACTTTTCTCAAATGCTCACCGGCGAAACTTTTCTGAAATAAGACTTCAGACGCATTCTTCCTTGTGTTGTGTTTAATATGCAGCCTCATATGTACCTGATGGGAGGCAGAGCATATGGATGTTTATATCATGATTTATATAGTGATGATTATACTGAGCTTTGTGTAATTACTTTTACGAAGACCATCACTCTTGACAGATGTAACAATGTTGGAAGCGAAAGTGGATTGGGAAACAACAGGCAAAGAGTGATTAAAACTGACAGCTATTTCAGCTCAACACTAATTGACCATTTCTTTATGACAGTTTTTTATGAGATAAAATCATTGGTATGGTGGTGCTTTCTGTTGAAGCAGCTTAATTGGACTCTGCATCAAGATTTGTGCATGTCAGGTTGCAAGTATTTGTGTTAGAATGCAAGGTGGGGAGGTGTCATGAATTGAATGATCCTGTTGTGTTGGTGGCATATGGCTAATATAGCTGAAATTTAATGACAAATAAGAAGTCCACCCATTGTTCAGTCACAGATGACAGAGAGACATCGCACTCAGATTTGGTCATGAGACCTAAATTGGTCAAATCCACCTCACTGTGGGTTTGATCAAATGAAACTTTTATCTTCACACCTCATCCCAACAGTCCACGAGGAAGAGGAAGTGTCGTTTATTGTCAGCGTTCCAGATTGCATGCGCATCAGGTGACAATTAAGACATAACAGCATAAATTGCCTGCCGTCACATCCAGTTACCTTCACTCCCTGACACCTTTCCCTCCAATACAAAAAACACACACACACACACAAAAACATACAGCTATCTGCTTTACCTTGGCCAAAACCTGACAGTTTGTAGTGCATTAAATTAACACCATCTCTCCCTACCACTTCCTCATCCTCTTCGCATTTACCTGTAATGAGCAATTGTATCACGATGGGCCCCATCTGTAAATTTTTTTTCTTTGTTGCCTTTTTTATTCAGCGTCTATGAGATCATGCTGCGACTTTCTTCACCCCACTTACCACGGCACATTTCAAACAATCCAAATATGGCACGTGTGCTCTAAATAATTCAGCTGCTGCTAACATTAAACAACTGTTAACACGCTAGAATAATTAGTTATGCTTGCTTGACATGTTTGCATCATTAATAATTAATGCATTTGTCTTAATTAACAACAACAGTATTTTAGCCCTGTTTCTTCTCTCTCAAGAAAATAAAGTAGAAAACAGGCAATTACACTATAAATATTAATTAGACGCCCTTATTAAAAATCCAGATAATGGGCCATGGGGGGGATCAGTGATATTCTAAAGGAAAGTGGGAAGATATATAAATCTTTCTTGTCACACATTGTGAACAGGTATCTTGAAAGCAAAGCTTCTTAGTTTTTTCTTAGGAAAGATGCAGATTTAAAAATCATTCAGAGCTGACCACACCGAATCAGTAAAGCATTTTCCTGACAATGGAATCTGCTGATTAATGTAATAATTATGCTTATGTTATTTAGCTGAATTATAAATGCAATAGCATTAATCACAGATTGGACCCTTTGTGCCTTTGAAACCAGTTTCTCTCTTGTGGGAAGCGTTCAGCGCAGCAAGAGAAAAGAAAGTATCTTCAAAATGATCAATGCTGATCAATTCAAAGAGTCTTGCTATAACAATCCATAGAATTGTCAAGTCTTTAAGCAGCCTGTGGTGCGGTATTCACAGGGTATGCACACACAATGGGGCCACTTAACATCTCTTGGATCTGGTAAACTAATTCATCACTGTCAGCAGTGTGTAATGCATCAGAATCAAAAATGTTATTCCAAATGCAACCAATTTTACTGAAATGCATTGAAATATTTATCATCTTCTTAATTTGTCCCTTTCACGAAAGAAGGCCTGTGTGCGGGTAAGCGATGAGATGGTGTTGTATTTAAATTTTCATGGCTGGCGTCCTTGTTTTGGCTGAAAGAGAGGCTAGACGTGAAAGCGCTCAGCCACTCGGAGATGAGCCAAAAATGCAGCTGTCAATGAGAGGAGAGACAGGCGACAGGCATGACGCCCTACAAGCCGGATGACTTTGGGAAGACTTTGACAGCCACCCAGGAAGGGAAGTTATTTTCCCTCCTTTTTTCTCAAGCTGCCGCATGATTAAAAGCCAAATGAGTGACACTGCTCGACACCCCAAATCAGCCCACTGCATTAATATTTCACACAGATGGCAGCTGTGTATCAAAACAACATGCAGCTAAGGACAAGAGGAGGAGAGAGAGTGTTGGAGCAGGGTAAAGATCCTTTAGGGGTATGGCTATATTTTGATAAAGTTCTGATTAAACATAATTATATGTGCAAAACCAGAAAAAACAATGCAAAAAGTAATGAATGTTTAAAACTTGCAAACACACATCAAAGGCTTTGCTTGGCATTTTGATTTTACTAGCATACTTGCTGAAGAGTCAGGAGAAAAGACAGATATCTGATGCTAAAGTCCACAATCACGTAGCATATTTTCTAGCATAAAGGCTGTGAAAAGAAAAGATGATGTCGTTCTCTTAAAAAGTAACAGTATCAGCTTGCAAAGTTGTTCAACCTGCTAATTAACACATCACATAATAATGAGGATAATGATACAATAATCTATTGTAAAATGACAAATTGTTTTTCTTAGATGTTTTGTCCATGAAAAATAAGAAAGTGATGATACTTGATGGGTTATCTATTTTCAGGAGTTAATAGACAATGTGCCATCCAATAAACAGACTGTTCTCCTTTTATCTAGTTTTCAACAAGAAAGCATATCAGCTTAAATACCAAACTTTTCTTTTAATGGAAACATCTAAATGGACTAGAAAATCACTTTCTTTGTTTAACATGCGTTGCAGTGGTGTAACATCAAGTAATGCAGTTTGCAGTGTAACCACCACTGATACAAAGCTAATGACAGCAGCTCAGAACAATTGAACATGGAGGTCAGGAATTAACTTCATAGCTCTTTTCTGTTGCAGTGATGGGGGAAATAGGGCTGGTAGGGGAATAAGAGTCATGGAACACACAAACACACCATCAGCAGTAGAGGGACGATCTCAATTGGAAATGTCCATATTAGGCAATACGCAAATGCTGTTGATGGTGTTGTAAATTCAGTAGAGGTGACAGCAAACAACATCTCAGTGGTGATGATTAAAGTGTGAATGCTAAAAGAGAGGGAGGGAGGGACAACTAGGAGGCGGGGGGGGCAATAATGAGGGATGCAGAGGCAGGAGAAAACCATCGACTGAAGCGTCTGGACTTCAGTCAATGGCAAAACAAGCACCATCCCTTCCAATGTTAGGAGCTGCACTGTGGCTTCCTCCCCTCACAGCTGTCGATAGCTGTCAGTCTTTAACTGCCTGTCTGTCACTGCATTAGTACACTCTCACCACAGCAAATTCAGCAACCATCATCCACTGACCTTCCCACTGGTGGATGTCCTCCCAGTCACCCGCCACACATACAACCAGATATCATTATCAAGACCTCAAAACACAGATGGATATTGCACTGAAAAGGTTACAGGCACTCAGCAGCACAGTAAGGTAGACCTGAAATAAATAAGTATACTATACGTATATTAATAATGAATGAATGGCATTTGAGGAGTGGAGCAATGTGTGTGGGACTGTTTGTCTGGCGTTGTGACTGCATGGGTGGTTTTAGCTATAACACCCGGCTTTCTTCACACACACAGTGCAGCGTGCCGGGGTTTTTTGAAAATGTCACAAAACCTGATTTATAGTCTGTCTTCTGAGTGCATTATTTGAGTTTGACAATCTTAATCATTCACACTTCCCACCTCCCTTTTTTTTTCTTTCCTCGGCTGTCATGGATTATTGAAATATAAAAATAAGTGGTGGAAGGGGCCCCCGGAGCGGTATCAAAATGTCAGGTTTGTACTTACAGCCCAGTATCGCCAGACAGGGTCAAGGGCTTCAATTATTTGTGTACGTACAGTCTGGTGCTACATGAAAGGTTATGTCACCCGCCGGCTGTTTACTCCTTAACACTGTAAGGTAAGCGACACGCCGCTATACTATAAACTGCACTGATATGGAACTGATGTAGCAGACTGGGAGCAAAAGGCAAGAAAAGGCTTCATATTCAAAGCCAATAAGTTTAAAGGCCGATCTCAAAGGTACTGTGCACATTATGTTTTATAATTCAGCCTTTAAAGCCATAAAGGCCTTTTGTTATTCTTGAAGTCTAGGCAGCGTCTGACTTCTCATATTTTAATTGTATTAAGACATACTCGCTTTATTGATTTACAAAAAAACTAGTGGCACACAAGAGACCGGACAAAGGAATCTGTGATGACCAATAGATCATTCTGATACACAATCAGAATGATGTATTGCTCTTTATACCATCCTGATTTTAAAATGATGACATAGAAACCAAGTGACATTAATGACAGGTTGAGTTCCCTCTCTCTGTGTCTCTCTGTCTCTGGATATCTCTCTCTCTCTTTTTCTCTCTCTTTCTTTCTCTCTCTGCCTCCTTTGCCAACACCCACCTGAGTCTTCAGTGCCAATAGAAGAGTTCCTGTAAAAAGCCTCAGAGTTATTGGGAGTGATATGAAATTTTCTAAATGTCATTAATTGACACCTTTTTCTGTAGGAGCTGTCAGTGGGGAGACAGAAAGGTCACAGCTCTAGGGGTGAGATATATATATGAACCTCCCCTCCTGCCAGCCCAGTGAGTTATGGCTGTCGTTAACGCAAGGGAATGGATGGAGGAGCCGCTTCTGAAAGCCTCTATCGATCCCCCTCCTGCTCCAGAGGAATCAAAGGGCCTAAATGTGGCGCAGGGTTTCCTCGGCAAACATAAAGGGGCTGATGTACAAGTTCCTTTGAACAAGGGCTTTATATTAACTTTTATAAAACAATGTTATTGTGACAAATAAATATGAAAAAATTTTAGCACTGCCAAATCTTTAGATTTGTTGTCCTTGGCTGAGTTAGAGGAAAGACTTGCTTTGTTGCCTTTTTACAACTAATTTGCTTGTTTTTCATCCTCTGCTTCTAATCCACTTCATGTTGGGAAATGATTCATTATAATCTGGCACACAGAAAGAAGAAACACACGGCCATGGGCAGAATTAGACTTTTTCCTTTATGTGTCCTTTTAAGGTTATGACAGGTAATAGCAGAGGTAGGTAGAGTACTGCAAATCTGTACTCAAGTACAAATACAATAACTTACCCATTACAGAAAAAAGAAAAATAGCTTGAATAAAGTAGTAGTAGAGGTGCACCTAATGGCCCCCTTCTGCATTAAAGCCTGTATTTGGAGCACATAGTTTTAATAAAAATATCTGGCAAATGCAACAAAGAAAAAGGTGGACTGCTGTCTGAAACATATTGAGCAAAAGTAGAAGTACAGCTTTAAAAAGTATAAAAAGTAAGTGTGCCTAAAAACTTATGTGTCACTTGTAATGCTTTGTCATCATCAAATCAGTGTAACCAGTCTGTCAGAGCTCCAAAATTAAGTGTGAAAAACAAGACACATATTGTCAGTGTCAGTCTGACTGTTATAGACTAAATTAAGGTACTGCGTTTGTGGTTGACCTTACTCAAACATATGTATATGTGTATATGTATATCCTTAAATTATCTGAATCATAAAACTATTCAGACTTATCAGTCTATCTATTTGAAGTTGGTCTTTTTTTGTTTTGTTCTCCAATCATCTTTTAAAGGAGATCGCAGAGTACTTCTCTAGAATCTGAGGTTCCATTTTGGCCTACCATGGACAAGCAGGATTTAGTGTGTGTTCCATGTTCCATCTAATGACAGCCGTCTTGATGTGCACTGCTTTCTCACTAGTTAACCTAGTACAGGAAGGGGTGATGGTTGGGGCACAAAATAAGTGATTGATGGATGTAGAATTTCCCAATGAGAGAGAAAAGTGGTGTCTTCAGCCCCTTTTA
Organism: Ctenochaetus hawaiiensis; assembly: GCA_029783645.1. Taxonomy (NCBI): domain Eukaryota; kingdom Metazoa; phylum Chordata; class Actinopteri; order Acanthuriformes; family Acanthuridae; genus Ctenochaetus; species Ctenochaetus hawaiiensis. The sequence continues at coordinate 2,536,018 of JAPZDY010000001.1, forward strand.
ATCTGTTTTTACTTATTACTTTTTTTTTGTCTGAAAACCATGTTGAACAAAATATTAATCATATCATAGTATTGTGTGTATAGAAGGCCTAAGTTAAAGTTGCTTAATAAAATACTGAAGTGTGCAAACTCCATATGACTGGCAGTCTTGATGTGTGTCTGCCATCAGCCACCAAACAAAGCCAGTGCTGACAGTTCAAACTCAGCCCTGGTGGAATCTACACCTCCTTTAGCCTCAGTTGCTGCTCTCAGTCTCTACGTCTTGACAGGCTGCAGGGGAAAGATGGTTAATTTCTGACTGAATATTATGCTACATAACCAGTTGGCATTTAAACTGAAAAATGGGTTTCTGCTTCGCCTGTCGCCACCACTGTTTCCCCTCCAGAATAAGAGGGAAGAAGTAGGAGAAGGATCAGGGTGTGATAGGAGACAGAGAGGAAAAGAATGAGGAAATGTGAGGTGGAGGAAGATAATTTAGAAAATAGGACAGAAGTACTGGAGAGAGAGAGCATCTTTTTTTTCTTTTCTAATCTATTTTATTGTATTCTATTTTGTTCTGACATTGTAACATTTCTGAACTCTGTTTGTGATGCAGAGACCATGAATATTTACACAGAGATCAGAACTGGCGGTGGAACACAAATTCTCATAAGCACATTCAGTCGCACACACACACACACACGCACACACACACATAGTACCTATGCCAAATGGATGCTGCCCAACCTAAACACCAGTTCATTTTAAACCCTAAATCTCATTAGGCTTGTGAAACAGGAAGACTGCTTGACAGGGGAAAATGTTGAATCACTTCCTGCCATGTTAACATATAGCTTTCATGTGGTTCTGTGGCCAATTAAGGAGAACAAAGTTGAATGGTTAGTGGCAGTAGAATGAGTTGAAAGGCCATCATAGAGTATACTACTGTATATGTGGAATTAAGTGGTATTTTCTCAAATGTAATGGCTTTAAAGCTGCAGTGTTGGCATGCCTTTTCTCTTTGGTGGTCTGAACTGAGCAGTAAAAAAGTCATGATTCAGTCCAACATGACTGTCATATGAAACATAGCATTGAATCAGGTTTAATTTAATAAATACCAAATTTTGATCAGCCATGGTAAATGAAGAGTAAAGAGAACAGCCTGCAGTGTATGAATGCCAATGATGTAACAGAGAGAGTACGATGAAAAGATTTGTGTTTATTTATTTATTTATTATCTTCTTGTATGTAGGCATCAATTTTCTCTGCTTGTGTGTGTCTTTGTGTGTTTCTGGAGTTCTTGGGGCGTCCAGGCAGTTACAAAGAGGGTAATTCATCTGATCAGGCTGATTGGTCTCCAGTAAATAACTCACTACAAGATTAGAGGGGGTAATTCCTGGGCCAGAACAGAAGCTGGAAGTGCTAATCAATGGAGCTGCCTCACTGACGAGACGACATTTTGGCTGCTTGACCACTAATGTATAGAAGGAGGATGGTGTGTGAACAGGAAGAAAAAAAAGCAAAGTGTGAGCTGTTTGCGAAAACAAGTTTTTTATTTTTTATCTTTTGCATGTGTGTAGTTGGTTGTGACCATGCACATATATGATTGTTTTTATTTCTCTATTGTACACACAAATGTGCATCAGTGCGTGTGTAAGTTTTCAACACTTGACAGTTTGAACTCTTTTCAAACGTAATGTGTGATTAATGAAGCTGCTTTATGGTGGTGAGCGAGAGCAGGGGGAGAGCGAGCAAGTAAGGGGGGGTGGGTGTGTGAGTGGGCTCCAGAGTCACAGGACCGGGACATTATTGACATCTCCATTATTTACTGAGTGATCGGAGCAGCCAAAGGGCTGCTGATTAGAAAACAATAAATGCTGTTATTGGTGATCAGGGCCTTAGTAGGACATTGCAAATGCATGTCGCAGCCTTTCTAATTACTGCAGCCACTGATCACTGGACAGAAATAAACCAATAGCTATGCTGTTTGTCTGTCTATCAAGCTATCTGTCTATGTCTATGAATTTTAAACACAATTATGAATATTTCACAATGGCATATAGTACACAGGTTGATTTTTTTTTTGCGGAATTTGACAATCTTTTTTTACATTGTCATCTGTTAATTCTCATTCATCAGCAATAAAAACAAAGCAATACTCGACTTACTTAGTGCCTAAATAATTAGTAACTCACCAGCTTTTAGTAATACTCCATGTAGTAACTCAAACAACAATAATAGTAATGAAATCCTCAACTATTACTAAATTTAAAACCAGCTTTAGCACAAAGTTTAGCCTTTTCCAAGTTACAATGCAGCAGCTTATATAATGCTTCTACCACCAGCAAAATTGTAGAGCGGGAATGCAAATTACAAGCGTGCTTTTACTTTACTTTAGTGATATCAAACTGCATTTGATTTGATGCATCTCTCCACTGTGAATTGAAATGGTCGAATTGGGAAAATTTATAACCAAAAGGTAAAGCAGCAGCACATTCTCTATGATAAAAAAAGACAGTTTTACTCTGGTTTATGTATACACAGCAGTTTTCATTGTAACTACTTTGAGCTGTGCTGGTGACATGGCTTTAGGGAGGGTAATGTTGGTTAGGGTAAGCAGGAGACTGTGTCTCAACATTTTAAGATTTGAGGCCTTTTTGTGTTCCATAATGAACATTAACTGTGCAGTATGCATATATGTTAGAAGGTTACTTGCTGCATGAAACAGGCAGCTTGAAGTGTACTCAGATTTAAAGAAAACAGAGAGACCTCATAAGGCTGAATTTGTCTGCCTGAATAGAGAATCAGAAACATCAGCATTGAAACTCAGCTGTCCCCCAGCTCCCTGTCCGAATATATGTGTGTGTTAATATGAAGTGACAGCACTGTCCTTGACTCAAACACCTGTCAGGGCTCTATGAGCAGTAGGGCCCAGCACCTCACATGATACAAACCGGGTTATAAAAATACACCGTGTTGACATTGCAATGAGCCACTAATCAGCTGGCATGTGTCACTATGCTGTGAGTCTGGATGGGACCGAGTGGACCGATGCATGCTGAGTCGACAGTTATGTGTCTGTGTGTCAGTGAATGTGTTTCTGTGTTGGTAGCCAAACAATGAAAAGCCATATTTCTGTTTTCAATCACTGTCTTAAACATCTTGATGAAGACCTGCTTTATTTTGTTCAAATAGCAGTTAACTTGCATATGATGGAGTCACAACAAAAACAGCTGTGTCGGCTCTGTCTGTTTTAAAACTTAATATCATAGCAGACAGATAAATGACTGGCATTAACTTGTCAAACACTTGAACCATTGGTCATAAATTTTGCTCATTTTTTAAGTAGTGAAATATCTCTCTGTAGCTGAGCAGACCATCGAGGCCAACAAAAACAATCAAAGCTCTTATTCCTAAAGATTTTTAATCAATAAATCATTAATGCGCAAAAATGTGCAGTGCTTTATCATAAAACATTCACACTGACCGACTTTCTGTGGTCCTTGAGCCTATCAGTAATATCACAGTGTTTGGTCACTTTAAACTTTATTCCACAAGACTTTGCTTCCTGGATTATGGTCTGAATCCCAGAACAAATCTGCCTTCCATTTAGTTTAGGTTAACTTGTTTTTACATGAGAGAAGCATTTTTTTTTTTTAAAGAAACACAAATGTGTGAAGTAAACGTACCTGTAAAAGCTAAATCAGTGGATTTGTTTCAAGCTAATCCTCAAGAGAATTCGAAACATAGTGTTGAATTAGATGCAAAAAAAGAAAAAAGCATATTGGGCTGCGTTCCATCAAATAGCAAATCAACTACTGTAGGCAAGCAGAGCATGGCTGTGGTAAACAGGATGGAAAGAGCAGAGCTTGTTAACTTCAAACCAGTTACTTGCCAGTGGCTTATAAACTTTAACAAAGAAGTAGAACCAGAATCAGTCACCTCGGTGATCTATTGAAGAACATTTGACAAAAATATCAAGAACTTTTTTCATCTGGTTTTCTTCATCTTCTTCTGTTCTCAGAAAGGAAACAGATGTTCCCCCATGTGAGCTGGATGTTTGCTAAGTCAGAAGTTAATGAGATAAGTTGCTTTTTTCTTTTCACTATTTGCCTTTGCTCCTTTTTGAAAAACAGCAAAACCCACCTTTTTCTGTAGTGTAAAGTATCCTCAATGCTTACTCTTCATTTCATTCGGAACCAGGATTGAACTCTCATCTCTGTTGCAGCCTCATGGGCATGTGAAACTGGTGTATGCTTACCAACCAGCTTTTACACTGACCAGAGTGCCCACTCTGCTCACTGTTAAACATTGTAAATGTAAAAATTGGCATGAAAGCCGACTTAACAGCTTTAAACCCAAAGTGTCACACTTATCATGCAGCGACTGCAAGACCCAGTCACATCAGCCATCCTGTAACTCTTAAACCAAATCAGTGCCTGGCAAAGAAACTTGATAACACCTCAGAGCTGTGAGCTTACTTTATTCTAAATATCTTCAAAGACGTGCATCTGTAGAGTGACGGAGAGAAAGTGGGAGAGCAAAGTGGAGGCAGGAAGCAAGTCTTATTATAGTCAACTGTGAGGAAAATCAGACATCAGATGAAGATGGGCCCTTTAGAGTGCTTTAGAGGTGACTGTGGAGAAAAAACGGTCGGAAAACAAATGGGATCTTGACCTGAGTCTCTCTCTCAAACACTCACACACACACCCGTCACACACACACACACACACACACACACACACACACACACACACACACACACACACACACACACACACACA
>JAPZDY010000001.1:2542331-2555505 GCA_029783645.1 Ctenochaetus hawaiiensis
ACACACACACACACACACACACACACACACACACACACACACACACACACACACACACACACGCACACACACACACAAAAAACGTTGTTAAACTAAATGTGGACTGTGTAGCAGTAAACACAGGAAAAAAATTAGAAACACATTTTGTTTGAGAAGCAATGTTTGAGAAATACTTGGTGTGTCAGATCACACCTTATGTCCTCTTTTTGCAAGAAACCTGGAAAAGAATCCTCTGCAGATATGTCAAAACACCCAGCATTCACTGAGTCTGAGAGGAACATCTGATTGTGTGGTGGTAATCAGTAATAGAAACAGTAATATATAATATAAACCATTATTTTTGATGATTGTTAAATGTAAAAACTTGTGTTAAGCTAGTTTGCCTTGTACGACTGACAGTTCCACCTGTGGTTAATATGCAAACATATCTCACAGCCCTAAACTCTTCATTAGAGTTTAGTTTTCTAGTTCTTGATAACAGAATGAGAAAAAAATATGTGTAATTGTGTTGTTCTGCATCCTCTGCTTCCACCAAATGTAGCCAAAGAATGCATGCTTTTGTAATGAGGAAGCATGTTGACCATTAAAACACAGTATTTAGTCTTGTTTGACATCTTTGTGTTTGTTTTCTGTTTTCTTTTGCAATTCTGTAGTGATTGCCCTGAGTGAATAAAGGTGTGTGAGTGCATGTGTGTATGTGTGTGCGTGTGTGCGTGCACTTCCATGTGCATGAATGTATGTGTGTCTGTGTGTGTGTGGCAGACAGAGAGAGGATGAGTGACAGTGTCCCTCCTGTCCCAGCTCTCCATATGGGTGGGCGGGACCTCATGACTGACGAAGCATCGTCCTGAAATCACCCATCTGCAACTTTGCAGGTGTTCCCAATGATTATATTATTAGCTTTTTGGTGCCTATCTTTGATTTTTTTTTCCCCTTTTTTTTTAATGAGATTTTTAGCATCCCGAGTCTTTGAGACTGGGCAGGGTAAGAACATAAAATATATTCATGGCGTGCAGAGCCATCTGCCTCCAAGATCTGCCACACACAACATCTAGAGAATGTCTACAATAAAGCAATTATGATATGTTTGAGTTTGGGAAGCAGCAGTGAGAATGTGTGAATACTCACAGGTGTATTTTGAGTGTGTGTGTGTGTGTGTGTGTGTTTGTTCATGATACAATACAAATTTAGGCATGGAATTTCTGGCAGGTGAGGTTTTTTTCCATGTGTCTTGGGGAACAGAGGTGTGTGTTTGGGGAGTAGGGTTGCTGCTTGAGCCTGCACTCCTCACTAGACTAGCAAAAGCTGGTGTCAAGATGCTAGATTTGTTGGATCAGAGGAGCCACCTTAGCTTTACCAGCCCCCCCACCCCCAGGTAGAGTCTCCTCTTGATGGGCTGATGCTCTCTTTTGTTATTGGTAATTCCTGTGGAAGCCTTTTATTTGTTCAGACTGTCCTCACCATGGTTAGTTTTGTTGTGTAAAAAAAGGTTGTCACTTGAGATTTTTCCCCCCTCAAGGCCAACTGTCATATTAAGCATTACATGCATGTCTTCTATCATTTAGTTTGTATATATTTTCATGTTCCATGCAAAGCTCATCCTGGCATCACATGCTGCCCAGATCCTGATTTTGTACTTGCCTGGTTTGCTTGGCATATACTTCTTGCATGAAAAGAGACCTTTAAACGCGACCAAGTTCTCATCTGCTGTGACTTCAGGGCTTTGATGCAATAAGGCCAAGGCCAATGCTGCTTTTCAGAAGATTGTCACAACACTGTTTATGTCTATAAAAGCTACCAAAGCCACTTCTTTTTTTTTTTCCTTGGCTGAATATTCTGTGATTTGAACTTTGAAGTTAATTGTTTACTTGAATATACAGTTTGTAATAGTCTTTTGGCCATGGCAACAGGACAGCTAGTGCAGTGATTTTGTGGTTTTAATGGAAGATTAACTCTGGAAGAAAGTGCTACAACCCGAGACTGCAGATAGCTTTTGTGTTGTACAGGTAGGCAGAGCCATACAGAGTGATGGTAGTCATCTGTGGTGCTCAGAGAGAACGATAGCATTTAGTGAAAGGGGGCTTATGATGACTAATACTATATTGACTTGAAGTCAAACTAATTTTACTTGTAGATAATAGAAAAAGTGTCGATTATCTCTGAATCAGGTCCTTAAATGAGATGAATAAGTAGGTCGCGGGAAAGTGTTTCCTTTCTGGTCCCTTTGTTAACGTAAGAGGAGATTGGTTGAACTAAGCAGGATGTACATGCATGTGAACATTTGCTCTTTCACCAAGCTATGAGAGTCAAAGAAAATAACGTAGTTTCAAAGCAACTGTTGTATTTGATGTTGAATCAATAAAGGGTATATCAGAAATTTTAAAGCTGAAAAAAAATCTGCCTGCAACAAAAATAACTAAATTAAAAACCTCTGTTTTTCACCAAAAAAATGTTTTTTTATTTGTGTTATCATAGTAGAACAGAAAAGAATGAATTGCATCAGACGTGGACAGTGAAGAGCTTTAGAGCTATGAATACAGCCTTGCTTCTCCCTAATCCTATCTGTTTGAATCTCTTACTCCATCTCTCTCCATCTCTCAGATTCAGATGCTGTGTAAGTCTGTCAGCAGACAGCAGCTCAGCTTTGTTGCGTTGTCTTGTGCTATCATGGGGGGATTCTCGGGGGATCCCGTGTTCACATCACTCTCCTACTCCACATTCTACAAGAGTGCCTTGTTTGTACACATACAAAAGTGCTTGTCATTTTTATTGTTTGCTGTTGTTTTTGCAAGTGATGTTTTCTCCTCTTTGGTGCTATTTCCTTTTTATCCTCTGTCGCCCGGCTCTGCTATCTTTCAGTCTGTCTGTCTGTGGGCTGCTATCCTTTCCATCCGCTTCAAATTCAACCTCATGATGATTTTGCCTTCCTCTTTGTCAGTGGTTGCCTTTGACTGAGGCGGCAGGCTCGGATGTTTGGTAATGGCCACTTAGAGTAATCAATGGGCCTCTTTGAAGTTGTGAGATGAAAGAGGGGTTTGACAGCTAATGTGTGCTTGTCCTGTGACGTGAACAGCATGGCAATGCCTGCACGCTTTGAAGGCACACGGATGGGTGCATATCAGGTTGGATTTATCCCACACTGAAGAATCACCTCAGCTTCGGAGCTGGCACAATGGCAAGTGGCAGTTGCTCTTTCACTTTCTTGTACACACACGCACCCACAGATCCACACAAACACACACACACACACACAAACACACTCACTTTCTGAGTCCTCCACTCTCATCCTCCGCCTTCCTCTCTTTCACCCTGTTTTATATATCTGTCAAATCGACGTTCCCCCTATGCAGCTCGTGCCAGCTCCCATTCCACGCTCTCCCTCAGAAATGTGTTCAAGTAAACATTTCACGCTTGCTTATGCTAAAGGGAAGTGGCAGCGGCAGGTATGTGACAGGCAGAGAACTGTCTGTGCCCAGGGCTGCCATTGACAAACCGAGCCCCTCTTCTTTCCATGCTGCTTTTATCTTCTAAATAATGGATGTGCGTGATTGGAGGGAAGCATTTGATGATACATTTGTTCTATTCATCAAAATGCTCAGAGAGGACACCCCCAGTAAAGGGAAAAAACAAAGCAACACTGCTCATGATTGTAATGTAAATGATTTGTGCTAAAATGAAAATGAGCATAGCCGGAGCGGTGCACTGCAGTCTATGCAGCTGTTGCATTTGACTCATTTTGGTGTGCTATCGGTCCTGCGTATCCTGATTCGCTCAGCAGAAAACGAGTGAAGCATATCCTTTGAAGCAAAAGGAGCAAAAGGGGAAATAAAAGGAAAACATTTAGAGAGGGGGATCATTTCCCATAAACCACCAGCAGTCTTTGAACAGGCTCCATGGTGGTCCACAGAGCCTCCATGGAGGAAGACTGGGATGAATTCTGGTCAGTGTAGGCCTCCCCTTCACACACACACACACACACAACACACACCCACAAACACACACGCACAAGGTGGGGGAGGCTGGAATATGTACAGAAAGTGATCTTGGAGTCTGTAACACTCTTTCCCTCCCTCAGGGGGGTTGTTAACTCACTGCTGAGCTCTTTGGTGTGGCTGAGGTGTGTGTTTGTGTGTGTCAGGGAGGTTAAGGCACAAACAGCAGAGTGACTTCTCTCTCTGTCTCTTCGTCTTTCTTTCTTTCTTTCTGACCCACGGAGTCATGCTATTGGCGTCTCCAGCGTAACCCCACCACATGCTCCTTTAACGGAAAAACACATAAAGTGTGTTCAGACGGGCTCTACAGCCAGCAGGAGCTCTTTCTCTGAGCCTGCAGTTCATCTGTCGCTCCTGCTTTTTGGAAGTGATGTAACTTTAACTGCAGTTTCTTTTCTTTATGTTGAAGATATAAAATAGCGATTATAGCCTTTGGAATGATAACCAATGATAACCAGTGACAAATGAAAAAACAGCTTGTTGTAATTTGCTACATCCCTAATTTACAGTAATACATTCAACATGCAGGTATCCAGGTAACCAAAGTTATTTTTTGGTCCTGGGAAAAGAAATTTTTCAACAATAAATACTTGAATTTTTAAAATGTAAAACCTCTCGGTCGCACAGTTACCTTTTTCATGCAATAAATCTGTCATTCGTACATATGAATGCAGATTCTGTCACCCGTATTCAGCCGTATCATTCACACAGGAAAAAAAGCTTTGTGAAGCATGGCCGCCTGTCCATCTCTCGCAGATATTGCAAATACTTTATCAGCCGCCTTTGCTAAAGTTGCACATATAGATTGCAATAGAGGAAAAAAAAATATTTGCACAAAGACATAGGCTGTGCTTTCAGCCTTTGATCACGCAGAAATGAATGAAATATGCAGCTATATCACTTACAAAAGAGGAGAGCTTTGAGAGGAAATGAGAAACACCAGTGCTTTGAAAATGTCTAAATGTTTTTGCTCCTCACTGTCTGAGGCTTAAACTGTTTTGGCAATAGAGAAATACAAATCTAACCCCTTTATGATGTCCTTTGGGTTTTGGCTGCGGACTCATATAAAGACAGCTTTTCCTAGTCACCATTAAGAGATGGATACTTTGTTATCAAAAACACAAAGACGAAAAGTTTCCTTTTTTAACAGCGGCTCTTAGCTCTGTCTGCATATGCATTACAGGTAAAATCTACCACCAGGATGCACGCCATGTTTGCACTCATGTTAATCCATGAAAATTGGTACGGCTCTTATCACAGATGCTGGTTTGTTAAAAATAAAAAAATAAATAAAAAAGCCTACATGCTTATCCTAGCCAAGGTTAAATCCAGAGAAAAGGCTGTAAGAGCTCAGTCTCAGTAGAGTTTCTGCATACAGAAATATGTGAATAAATAAAAGAGGAGTTTATAGAAGGGACACTTTTTAGTGTCCTCCTTTTCTCTGCTGTTCTTAATCAGAGACTCTTTAAGTCGTTGGTTTGATCCAGCTTCTTTTTCCCCTCTCTTTGGTAAGCTCCTCTGTGTAAAATATCTCTGCGCCAGTAACACCACAAAGGCTTACTTATCTGGGCATTACCTATTAAAGGTTTAAACCCCCGCGTCTCTGATAAACACTGCCTGTAAGGCTTTTATCTCCCCCCGGCCTTATCGCACTCTTGAAGGTCCTTCTCCCGAGGCGCAGTAATTTGTTTAATTAAAGTGTCATTTTGGGAGGGAAATATAGCCGCGACTGTGGTATGAGATGCAAAGAAGTTTACCAGTGTGTTGATGTTAAGCATTTCTCCTTCTGTCTGTCTGCCTTTTGATTCTTTTTCTCTCTTTCTCCTCAGTCTCTGTCCAGGGCTTAGATTTAGATTAACTCACTTGTGTTTTCTTTCTGTTTTTTGTATGATGATTTTTTAAAGATATTTCCTGATAGCAGCAATGGCAGGAAGCAAAGGAACTGAAAAAAAAAGACAACAGAATCCAATTGAGAGCACCCCCTTAAGCTGCTATCTAAATGGAGGCCTGGGAGGATTGGCTCTCTGGCCTTGAAGCTTGTGTTGTCAGCACTTTGGGTGATTTGTGTGTGATTTCATTAGGAACCAAAATAACAGCCAGATGAAGAGGAAAATAGCGTATGCAAAGTGCTGCTGTATCACTGGAGCAGTATTTGCTCTTAACACTCACTCTCGCATCCATACTGGCTCTCAAGAGCACATAAAGCATTCCATCACTGTGAAAGTCACAGGCACAAACACTCGTCTGTCTGTAGATAAATGCATGAATGCATACTTCCTCAGAAAGTTAATGAGTGAACCCGCTGCAGTGTCACATAGGTGCAGAGTGTTATTCTCTGTTTCTTTCCTTTCCGTCTTTTCCAATAGAAACAAAGATGTTAAAAACAATGGGAAAATAATGATTTTTATAAAGTTTTTTAAATAAATGCACATATTTACAATTATAGGTTTGGTGGAATATTTTTTTAAATTAAAATATTTGTTTGTTAAGAGAAACTATGTTTTCTGAGAGCAATAATCCCCTGGCTAAAAGAGAGGCTAATGCAAAGTGAAAAAAACTGCAGTTCTTCAAACTACCACTTGAGGTTTGCTTCAGTCCCAGTAGGCTAGTCCCTTTAAACCACAGTATTAAAACGCAGAAAGAAACATGCTCACAGCCTTGGCCTTGGTCTTGGTTTATGATAACAGTGATGTCAGGTAAAGACTTCTTTGACCACTCTCAGTTCCACCCATGCTCACCTCTACGCCCATTTTTGGATCATCTGGGAGTGAGGCGCAGTGAAGCCACTGCCAAGATAGAGTTTCACAATGGCTCTTCAGAAACCTATGGGTGACATCCCACAGACTACATCCATGTTTTATACAGTCTGGACTACTGACCTAATGTAAGTTGCTTATATTTATGAGCATAAAAGTTAATAAGTCACATACAAGAAAATGATATATAAAATTGTGTGTATATTAAAACATGTTACATGAGAGCACATAGACATACATGTTACTATACCTGAGGATTTCATCTTATTTTGTTGTTCAGTGAGGAACAGTCAGTCTCTCCCAATTCAAGACAGGCATAATGTTTGACAAGGTACCTATATATAATTTTTATAATTTAATTTAATTTATCATGCAACTTGACAAATGAAATGAAAAAGACTTATCTTTATAAAGAATAGGTGCAACATTTTGTTGTTGGTGTTGTTATTGTTGTTGCGGTTCACAGCAAGGATAAATCAAGCACCAGTGTTTTAAGCCTTAATTATGACAATATTACTTAAAACAAAATACTTAAATAAGCAAATCAATTTAATTATATTCACTGCCATTATAGATTATTATAAAATTGCAAATAATTTTTTTTATAGCGCTACATTAATAAATACCTTCAATTCAGAGCTTTGAAATGCTTGGCCAGCAACTTAGTCTCATTGCTGTCAATACAGATCTTGTGTGCCTCAGGTACTCAGAACAGTATTGTCTCCATTTTACAGGCCTCTCTTTTGGGGACCATTTATACCAGATTGGCTAACAACAGCAACTTCAGCTTTGTTGCCACATCCTTCAGTGAACACGGGGACAGGGTATGAGAGTGAAAGATTTATGAGCTGTTGCATACACAGACATAGCACTAAGCTGCTTTCAAAAGAAGAAAAAGAAAAAGTAAAATTAAACTAAAAACAGAACAGAGGCAAAATATCAAATGGCAGCGCATGATAAGGCATGAAAAACGAGTCAGGGAGCTCATAAATTAATGGCAGGGAGGAAGGTTGTCATTATCCACAGAGGGGCCTCGGGACAGAGAGGTGTGGCATCCAGATGGTAGAAGAGAGGAAGTTGGGGCCAAGTTTGAGTTATTGATGACTTAAAAAATAAACCCCTAGCTTTCATCTTAGGAGGTATGGAAGAAAAATTGGCCAACAACACAAACACATAGCATCCAGGTCAAGAGTACTTCTATATATTCCTTGTACAAGTTTAGGGATAGGAAACGTGAAGGAAACAGAGCCACAAAGGACACTCAACTTTTAGACTTTATTACACCTTTATTATAATTATTTAATATTAAACTTAACATAAAATATGAGCTGTTTCACACACATATACACACACACACCTTGTATATGTTCATCCTTGCTGTTTTGTGCTCCATGTCACACTTAAGCTTATTTCTTCTCCCCAGAATTAAAGCATGATCTTTAACTTACTAAAGATTTAAAAAGTCTGTAATACAAAAGTGAAAAATCCATTGCAAAAATAATAAGAAGGGCCTATATGTGACTCAGCCAAACACAATGCAGTTTCATATTACAAGTATGTTGCTTGTTATATGTACTGATCACAAAAACACAAAACCTTTTTCTGCCATGAATAAAATTTTGACAAAAGATATATCATTTTTGAACATTTTTTAAATATTTTACATTTTTAATTCATTAGCTGATAATTATTTTCAGTACCTACAGTTACATTAGCTACAATATTCTGTTTTTACTGTTTTTTACCTGCACCTACCACACCCAAATTAAAAATTAGACAGCACAGTTACTAATCACAGTAACTTGTTGTTTCTCATTACATGGATGTGAATTGGCCACAGTTCTATTGATCTGCAGCTGAACATGGATAGCTAGGTGGGTCATCTCCAGTGTTTTTGTGGCAGTTGAAGCAGTTATGTTTCTGGAATGTTACGGTACCTCTTCCCTTTTTCCAGGGACAGCTACAGCAGCTGGAGACTGAAGTTTTCCAGGGAAGTGTGACACTTGGATGGAAATTTAGCCAGGAGATTTCTTTTTTGCAGAGCAGCAGGTTCAAGGCAGTTTAAGTAGTATATAAACTCATTTATCTTAATTTTTGTCATACTATATAGATATGCATTTATTTCATACACGATATTAAAAAAATGAAAAGGATTTTATTCTTTTTTTTTTTAAACAATTCTATTTCCCAGCTGCTTGCTGCTCAAATTTTACCAGCCATTCAGCTAAATAATGTATTCCTCTGCAAATAAATGACACAAACATTTCTTATAAAAAATAAGCACACTTAATAATCTATTTCAGTTCAGGCTGTTTTTATTATTTACGTACATAAAGAAAATGTTTTAATTAGTCTCTTCTAAATTGTATTTTTGTTTATTTAAATATTCATTTTGATGTACATTGGTGAACATTTGATGGTACGTCCCCCTTTTTTTGTAGGATCATAGTTTTCCTCCTCACTCTCCTGTTAGAAGATCAAAGTAAATTAGAATTGTTGTATGGAGGCTGAAATATCTAACTTTTTCAGAAATTGATGTATCACAACCAATAAACAAGAAGCAAAAGTATTATTTTTAAATCAGAATCGGATTTCACTTATTGGCAAATGTGTACACACAAGGAATCTGACTCCACTTTTACATTGCTCACAATGCACTGACACAGAATTAGACATTCAACTTAGAGCAGCTGAGAGGCGTCAAATGAACCAGCATATGTTTTGCATACTCTATGACTGGTAAACTGATTTTATATTTGCTAATTTAATTAATGCATTAATTATTTAATCATCACTGAGTCAGTGAAGCAAAATCTAAAGATGGAAATTGCAAGACAAAAAAAGACTTTCTCTGTCATCATTGAGGATTCCTGCACCTGCCTGTCTTTCTCCCCATCTTTCTTTCTCTTCTGTTCTTCTTCTCTCCTCCAGCAGCTGGCTTTAAGGCTGCAGGTGCTGGTTGCTGCCTTTTGAGGATATGTGTCTGCAACTTGTCTGATGATAGATAATGTTTATGTAGTACAGTACATTGTATCCTCCTCAAATTCTGTGCCTGTCGGGGTAGAAACAGTTTTGAAGCATTATTTAACTGGATCACTGGACGTTGCAATATTCCAGTTAAATAAAGAGTTGCTTTTTCTTTGTGTTTGCACTGAGACAAGGTGTCTAAATATATTATATGTCAAAGAAATTTAGAGTAACAGTTTGGAAATAAAATGTATAAGTACAGTAAAAGTGATAAAATCCTATAGGGGCCCTCATTTTAGCATTTGCATGTGAGCCAGTTAATACTAGAGAGTGAAAATCCAAACTAGAAAGGGGGATATAGAAGGCTAAATTATGCAAGAGAAAAAATAATTAAGTAAATCTGTTTAAGTGTGAGGGTGTAAGAGCTAAATGTAAAATCTGTCCATCGTCTCCCTGTGATTGGCTATCTCTGAGATATGTTTTTAAAGCCCTGACGCGTTATTAATAAAACAAACTCTAATAGAAATATCATTGGGCTTATTTTTCAATCAGGCCCAGCATTGCTGCAATCTGCAAAGCGTGACATTAATTAAAGATTGATGGCCGGGCTGTTCATCTGAGCCGCTGTTGATCCGGTAATTAAAATGACAAAAAAAGAGATTTATTTATAGAAATTTGCCCAACTTGTTTCATTTCCTTGTCAACGCGGCTTGATTTTCTGTCTTTTAATGTAGGGAAGGAAGTGCATATGTTTTTCATTTCTGTCTCTCTCTTCTCCCATTGATGGACGTCGTTGGAACAGGCTTGAGGTTGTGCACACAGCTTTAAGGTGGGGAGGCAAAATGGAGGATCACATCTGGCCCCCCAGGCTGATGAGGCTTCCCACGTACTGCTTTTACCCTGCTCAATCAAACTTTTCAAAGGGATAAAAGTGAAAGTTTCAATGACCTTAGTTCAGCAGTTATTCCAAAAGAAAAGCAAATACAAATGAAATAGCTTTGCATTTTTATTTTGGTAAAGTAATTATGTAGTCTCTTGGAGTTTGACAAGGCTTCTAATGAGTTCTCCCAGGACCTCTCTTTTATTTGTTTGTTTGTTATTTTTAAGCTTGATTAAGTCCCCTTGTATTTAGCAAGCACAATCAAATCAAAGGGGAGGAAGATTAACTGTGTACATTTTTTCAACATCTTTAAGGAGGTGCGAGCATACTGCTTTTGCGCTATGCACTGTTATCTCTCCTGCAGTCAGTAGCCATCTGTTCTCATTGCGTATTCCGCCACATACAGTGAAACAAAAGAGAAAAGACACACATGCAGTGACAGACACTTCATTGTCATTTATTTATGTTGAACCTGTGTGATACTTTGAGTTAAAAAAAAATCAAAACACTTTTGAACTGAAAATATTGCACACACTGTCAAATTGTTCTGTGTTTGTTTGCCAAATAAAGTTATGATCATGAAAGAAACTGATAGAGTAAGAGGAGGAAATCGAAACAGATGTCAGGTTTACATCACTTAGTCCTAGAACATATATTCATATACTTCAACACCTGTGGTTTGGAAGGACAATGTAATTAACGCTTCATTACTGATTACTCACTTACAGCACAAGTGCACAAACTTTGCTAGCTAGACTAGCTAGCTGACTGACACCTGTCACCATGTCGCTGATCATGTGATTCTTGTCTTCCAAGTCATAGTGATCCATCACTGTCAGTGAAAAAAAAGGAAAATTCTTGGTTTAGATTAGGTGAATACACAAACATTTCTTGTGTCATCATTGACTTTTTTAAATATTTTCCCAAGACATCTTCCACTTGCCCTAAAAGCTTTGAATAGTCCAACTCCTCTAGCTGCAAGATTAATTTTTCCTTCATTAATGGGGCTGTAGGTTTCATTGACTCATACCAGTACTACGAAATTTAGTTAGGTCTACTTACATAACTAGATTCTTAGTATATGTTTTAACAAAATCGAACATTGAATAAAACTGAACATAGCATTTCAGACACACAGATAAATAGATGTTTTAACTTTCTAAAACGGGTCCTTTGAAATGGCAGAGGCAGACAGCCAATTGTAAACTCTCTACAGTTTACAAACCAATGAATCAGAGGCAGAAACTTTTAGACAAAGTGAATTAATGACACACACACGTCCAATTTGTAAAACTCTCCTACTAGCTTTGTAAACAGTCCTATTCCCCTCATATCTAGCCCACGTAGTTGGCAAGCAGCCCAATTTCACTGCCTGGTGGTGAAATGCATTTTATGAGGAACTACTAGATACAGGATTTGGCACCAGCATAGGAACCACAAGCAAGAGGATGGAGAGGAAAGAGATGTATTAAATGATTATAATGACTGATGATATTACCTATTTCCACAAAAAATGACTTCAATAGTGTAATGGTCAAATGGTGGGTAAGGATGACAGAATTATTAAAAGAGAAAGAATTGAGTAATTCCAGCACATTTATCAATCTGCACATCACAGCTTCACACTCAGTTAATATATATTGTAAATCTTACTGATCCCATGGAGGTCTTTTTTATATTTCTTTATATTTTTATCCTATTAAGTCAGAGGCTTTGGAGTGCAAGTTAATTTCGGATCCAAGATGGCAACAGAAAGGGGGAAGGGGTGTGAAGTGAAAAATGGATGAGATTCTTAATCTTTTTTTATACGTATTTAAGATTTGGACAATACAACAGACCTTGCACAGGCACAGATAAATGGGATCTGGCCGGCACCATCTTTTCCCTCTGCTGACATGATAAATACATAATGTGCTTCATGATGAATGCTCTTTATAATATGTGCCTGAGATAAGATTCTAGTATTCATATTTTTCTATCGTGTTAATGTGTGGAGATAAAGCATTGCATCTGGTGTGCTGTTTGGGGCCAGTAAGCCATCCCATTGCTCTTAGCTGGTGGATGAATGTATGGAGGTGTGCTGAGGTGGAGACAAGAGGAAGTGCATCTGCAGCTGGTGTGGGGCTTTTCTTCGGCCAAAGACAACTTATTCTATTGACTCTGCTGGTGCATCTTCTGGCTTTCATTATGAATACTGCCACTGCAGTTACTGCTGCTGCTAGGGGCCATAGTAAAACCCTGATCACAACCGCTGTGAACTGTGATTTACTTTCATTGGAATATTTTTTAGCCTATACACTCATATCCACGCATCTTATATATTTATATATTTATTTTACCTTTACAGTCTATATATATATATATATATATATATATATGCACTACCAGTCAAAAGTTTGGACACACCTTCTCATTCAATGTTTTTCCTTTATTTTCATGACTATTTAAATTGTAGATTCTCACTGAAGGCATCAAAACCATGAATGAACACATATGGGATTATGCTTTGATTACTGCTTTGCACACTCTTGGCATTCTCTCAATGAGCTTCATGAGGTAGTCACCTGAAATGGTTTTCC
>JAPZDY010000001.1:2555596-2571139 GCA_029783645.1 Ctenochaetus hawaiiensis
CCATGTACGGAAGTGGCGGTCTCAAGGCAAGTTCGATTCCGGCTCTGAGCAAAAAAAAAAAAAAGCGCTTTTGTTTTTTCCTATCCAGAGCTCATCTAACCACCGCTACTCCGCTACCACCGCAAATTCAAACGGGAATGGGACAGGAGTGGGAGTGGGATGGGAGTGGGAGTCATTCT
Organism: Ctenochaetus hawaiiensis; assembly: GCA_029783645.1. Lineage (NCBI taxonomy): Eukaryota > Metazoa > Chordata > Actinopteri > Acanthuriformes > Acanthuridae > Ctenochaetus > Ctenochaetus hawaiiensis. Next base: position 2,555,776 of record JAPZDY010000001.1, read on the forward strand.
ACGGGAGTGGGACAGGACAGGATTTTTTTTTTTTTACTCCGGCCCGGGATTGGGACGGGACAGGATTTTTTCTCTGGGAGTGGGACGGGACGGGAGTGAAAATCTGCTCCCGTGTCATGCTCTACCGTACCACCAGACTACAGAGCAGCTTCTTCCCTCGGGCAGTGAGACTACTTAATGCACCATCTGCATTCCTCCATGTTAAATAATTTTATCTTTTTTTATACAATCAATTAATCAATCGAGAGGGAACCACATTTTAATCTCATTATACAACTTGTTGTATAATGACAAATAAACTTCCTTGTATTGCTTGTAAAACACGTGATAAATACTTTATTGATACTTTCTGTGTGATTTCGTCCATGTCCTGGTATGTCTGGTTACGTTTACATGGTTAGAGCATCTGGTCAGCAGAGGGCGCTGTGTGTGAATTGGATATCAATAGCTATCGCCAGTCACTAGTAGAGTGAGACGTTAAACAGTTCAGAGTAATACAGAAGAAAACAGACGCCAGTGATTGACATTCGTATGTGTTTATTACTGTTTCAACCATAGATGTATATATGTCTTCCTTGTCTAGCTTGTCTACCTTACCTTCAACAGGTAAGCTGCCCTGAAATCATAACCACAATGAAATATGAAAGTGAAGTAACGTGTAATAGCCTTAGACTGTGATTGTGACACATAGTGATTTTTGATTGAGTGATTTAATAAGCGAAGGCCAATGACACTAATGCTAACCTGCTAAAACGAGCCCGCGTTCATACCGGCGCAGCTTGATTGCAGGCTAAGACAACAGTAGGTAGTTTCCTGTGGGTTTTTCAGAATAAGATGCTGCACTTAAGTTTTCCTGTTGTGTACCAAAATAAGAGTTTGTGTGAAGGAAATGTATTGAAGTTTGCTGTTTTATGTGAACACAGAGCCAGATGATGACAGTAATAAATACTGATGATTTAAAATGATAATAAGTTAAAAGATAAAAGAGGTGAAACAGTGATCTAAGAATAAAGAGATATTAAAAAGGAAGTTCATGGAAGATAAATACATTTGGTTAAAAAAGGTGTTTATCACATGATTATGTGACTGTAATTTGAATGTTTTTGATATGTTTCATTTGTAATGTGTTGTACAATATGCCAGTCACTAGCAGAGTAAGATATCAGACCGTGCAGAGTAATACAGCACAACACAAACGCTAACAATTGATATTTATCTGTGTCTATTACTGTTTCTACAGAAAATTAAATGTGTTACACCAGAGTGAGCTGCACATCATTTCTATCTGTGTAACATGTCATCTATGAGAGCGTCTCGAAGACCAAGCAAAGGAAAAGAGAAGTAATGTTGTTGGTGCTGCCAGATGAAACAGTGAAGCAGTTTACAAGCAGCTTCTTCCCAATCATGCAGGTCATGAAACAACAGAAAACTGACTAATCAGCATCCAAGGTACCATGTCTCCCAACCAAGTCACAGCAACAATTTGTGCCTCTATGATCTCCCAGTCTGACCATCTTGAAAGGTGTTTTTCTAATAGTGTGCTTTTACTGTAGTCCTTTATAGTGGAAAAGCTACATCTATGACTGTAAAACACCGAATTGTACTAAAGGCCTGTTGTTAGTTGAGAGGTTAAACCAACTCCTTGCATTAAGTGATCATAGTGATCATTATGTCTCTAGCTTCAGCTTGAATTTAAAGAGGCTGCTGTGTAAAAACCAGATGAACTTAATTGCTAATATCATTTACAACTTTTGCAGCTGCTGTTGTTATTTGTTCTGCGTCTGCTGCATTAACCAGTATGGTTATCTATGTTGTTTGTCTGTTGATTGTTATCCTTAATGAATTTCTGTTACTGAATGTGGCTCTGAGTGTGACACTGCCAGCAGAAGGATGGACAAGTTTAAGTTTGTTTCTCTTCAAATTTAAGAAGGATAAAGGATAAATGGTAGATTGAGATGAAGATGTGGCAGAGGCAGAGACTCAAAGTTCTTTATTAGTTTTCTGCTCTGGGTTATGACTGCTCCACTGTTCAGTCCTTTTACGGGTCCCAGGTAGAGACATTGACAGATGTGAGCAGTAAAAAAAGCATTTCAATATAGCCAACGTGCAAATGTAAGGATATGCACATCAGTGTGCACAGACACTAACCTACTCACACTCTCTTTGTTACACACCCTGCCAGGCCGGCTAGTCGGCACAGATGTGTGCATGCCCACCTGAGTCCAATAATGTCACCTCATTCAGTACCAGCATATGGCTTGATGGGCTCAGTTCTGTCTTTCCTCCTCTGTTTGTGTTTTGTCTTTTACTTTCTATCTTTGTCTCTCTGTCTGTAAGTGTCTCTCTTGTGCCTCTATGGCACTTTAAAGCTTCTCTAGTCATCCTGCCATCCTTCTCTGCACCCAGGGTCCAATTAGCCTTTCTAACACCCAGCAGTCAGCACACAATGCATAACCCTGCACCAGTAATGTAGTCTACACTGTGATGCTTTCATAACGCCAAAGGGGGGTAGCCTCATGTTATGTGGAGAAACTTAGTATTAATTAAAAAGAATAGGATGGGTAAAAACACTATGACATTTTTTTTGTTTGTTTGTTTTCTTGTTTGTTTTTCTCACTGGTCAGTTTAATATAAAATGTCCAGGACGAAATAGCCAAATCTTTGCATGGTTTATGAGCATTAAGCTTTCTCTTTGGACAATTTTGCAAGTGAGCATGACTTTCATGGTGCTCTTGTCTGGGACAAATTAAGAGATATGACTGTAGCCAGGCCCTTAGAGATTGTAACTGGGTGAAATAAATGCCTTAATTGCCATTGTTGCCTAGGAACCTTTAAATTTCTAAATTATTGTCTACCATCGTCATCAGTCAATATTATGACACAATGAATAATTTAATTCAGTATTCTGTGTTTTCCCCTAAAAAAAAACCAATGATGCCTGCCACAACGTTTGAGCAATTTTTAGCTTTTATTTGTCCTCTAAAACTGTCTTTTGCTAAATGATACTGACCCTTTGAATCTTTTAACAGCACAATCAATAAAGCATGTTTATGCGTGGCTTGCAAAACCATCAGTTTGGGACTTTTGAAAAAATATGCCAGCGGCTGCAGCTTGCTAAGTGCAGAGCGCTAGCACTAAATCTTGGGAGTTAAAGTTTTACTGGGGCGTTATGGGTAAAAATGCCTTGTCAGCCATCTGCCACCTCCTCTCCTGGCAGCCATATTTCCAGGTCTGCTCAAGTCCTGGGAGAGAAGACTGCATCGCCACCCAGGGCCAACCGCCACTATTACAGGCCTGCTGCAAGAGCTGTGGAGAAGTAAGGAAAGAGGGAGAGAATAAAGCTGACAAGGATTCAGACTCAGATGGACAGAAAAACAACTACAAACCAAAGGAGTCTGATCATGATAAGGATGAACAACTGCAAAGTATTAGCAGGAAGATAGGCAGTTTTTGACTTAACAAGGCAAAGAATATTTCATAACTTAAGTATTAAACACCAGTATGTTGGAGACCGAGCGTTGAACAGGCCTCAGGTGAGGCCAAATTTGCATCAAACTGTTCTTAGAAGTAAAATTTCCTCATCAGTCTGTCAAGTCTTGTGAAATCCAGGAATGTTTTGTGTGCAAACTTGTTATAATCAGTAATGATTTCAGATAACTACTTGTAATACGACACATTAGTTAAAAGATTTACTTATCACTTTACAACAAAAGTTTTTATGATAAAATGTAATATTTAGTGTCTTAACACTATTGCATAACAGACAGCTACAGTATGGATTATTTATTATTAAATGAATAGAAATAAATCTATTTTTTATATATTTAAGTGTAGAGGATAAATTAAGAAGTTTCACACCCTGTAGAGGAAAGCTGTCCTGTTGTCTAGAGTACTTCTGTGTCTGTTGGCAGACAGCAGCATGGGGAACATGCTGTGGTTTGTGGGTATTTCGTTTAGTATCTTTTGGGCTCAGTGAAGGCACCTCACCTTGCTGATGTCACTGATGCTCAGTGAGCAGTATTTACCAATGATGTGGGTGGTTTTATTCACCTGCTGAGTCTTCCTGTCCTAGGCTGTAAACATCCCATGACAGTCTGTCAGTCTGATGTTTCCTGTCAGAATGCTTACATTCTTTTCTATAAAAGTTTACATGATATTGAGACAGTGTGACAACACACTCGATACATGCAATTGGTAGAACTAATCAGTGATTTTTTCATTTTAGTATAAAAATTAGTATAGCCTAATCTAAGGCCACCATTTTTAAATGTAGTATAAAACCATTTATATTAACTTAGAATCAATGATACACGGACTTGAGTTTTTGAAATCAGCATTACTTTTTTTTTAATTCTTTATTTTTTAGTTTAAATTTAAGTGAGATAGTGGCAGTGAGATTTTTTTTATTTGTGATGCACGGACTTGCTTTTACAAACAATAACAAATAATTATAACACATAATTTTGCTTTTGCTTTTTAATTTTGCACAAATAAAGCTGGTGTATGTTCACTTCTTTACCTTTACAAGCTGATCTGTGTTTAAAATAATTGCAGTCATAGAGACATCACAGAGGATGTAGTGGTGTTTTTTTTTTTTTTTTTGCAGTTTGTTTGTTTTGTGGTGGTTACTGAGTTTGTGTGTGTATTTGGGACTGAGGAGTGTGTGGGGTTTTTTTTAATGTTCTTTTTGATAGAGGTCGGGCTTCCTGGAGGCCAGAGCTCCTAAATCAGGGCACCTGCAAATAATCCTCATCATGCTCTCAATAAAAACCCTTGTCGTCTCTCCACTGGCTGCTGGATAGTTTCTGCTCTTACTCATGGTAGTGTGTGGCCCCTTTGTTTGTGAAGTTCTTGAGACTGTTTGTGACTATTGTGTTTCTAATACCAACATCTTTGCTTACCTGTTTAATGCCTCCATGTTGCCTCCAGTCTCAACTCTTTCCAGCCTTATGTCAAAAACCTCAGCTTTGTCCCCTCAGCCACTGCCCTCTCCTGCCACATGCGCCGATCGCCACTCCCTGCAACACCTCAAGTTCCCTTTCCCCTTTCCTTAAACTTAATACATTTTGTAATCATTGCCCCCATCTTGGTGTCCACTTTTGGGTCCTATTTAAAGCCAGTGTGTCACAGGTTTTTTTTATTTCTTTAATTAACTGCTGCTAACTTTGTCAGTTGTACAATAACTCAAGTAGTTATTCTGATTATTATTTAAACAGAACCACTGTTTTTGGCTACTCTGACCATCCCCACCATTCACTGTCAGTCTGCCTCTGCATGACATGAAGCTCCTCGAAACTGATAATATTGATAAGCCTTAATGAAGAACAGAAAGAAGAGGAACACAGGTAGGAGCATAGATGGGAGAACATAAAGAACAGAGAGAAGGAACCTGTCCACCAGCACCTCTAATGCTTGTAGGCTAGAAAGACTTTGTTGACAAGGATAAAATAAACCAATATTGACTCCTGGAACAAGCTGGGAGAAGTGAAATGTGGTTTTCCCTTTTTTTTTTTTTGAATTCCCAAGCTCTGTTGACCCAATTGCCCTCTGACTTAAACTTAGTGGCGTTACAGTGTAACACTAGATGAACTTTGCTACTTAGAGAGGACAGTAATAACTCACATGTTCACAAATGGTCCCTTGTCAGTGAGGCATGAACTTTTTATGAACATTTTAAGTGTTAAAAAAAACCTTATGCTGCCTTTTTCCTAGTAGAGAGTCTTTCTACTTTTTTTCTGTATCATTTTATTTTAGTGTAGTTTAGTGACAGCTGCTGTTCAAATCCATCAGACTTAATTATCCCATATTGGTTAAGTCTCACTGAAAGTGACATGATATTTACATACATAACCATTACATGCACTTGTGTTTCAGCTCATGTTTAGGTTGTCAGAACTGAGAGAATGACAGGAGAAACATTGTACATGGAGACATGGAACATAAACACTGAGCTCTGAGCTCTCCAGCAGGCCCGTCTTGTCTCTTCTGCTCGTAATGAACGGTGGTGCTGACCCCATCAGCCTGACAAAACTGGCAGCTTAATGCCTTTAAAGAAAAAGGGTAGGATGGAGGTATATAAATAAATAAGAGACCTGAATCAGGACCCCGGGTTTCACAAGGCCTTGTGAAATGCTAATCACGGCTGATTAATCAGGCCAAAATTCCAGTGAACCCAAAACGGTTTGTCATTCAGTTGTGCAAAATTAGCTCTTTCTCCCAAGTGCTGTCACATTTAGTGATGACAGGGCAGCACATTACAGGCCTGATGCTTGGTGGTAAATCACAGAGTCGAGTCAAATATTTTTTTCTTTAAAGATTATTGCAAGTTTTTAAACAAGTGAATTTATATAAATTTGCTCACTTTTTTTAAGCTAGTGAAGTTTTAAGAAAAAAAACCCTCTAAATTTGTATCTATTTTTTTCTATGCGCTCGTCAGACTAAGGCACTTGAGCTACTGTCTCACCCTTAAAACAATTTCTTCTTTTTTTGTTTATGTTGTGTGTGTGTGTCTGCATGTGTGTGCGTGCGTGTGTGTGTGTGTGTGTGTGTGTGTTCATATGGGTTCACTCATCCATGAATTATCCCAAGGAAGTAAAACGTACATCAGCAACTACAGGGGTGCCTCTCCACCCCTTCATATCCCCCAGTCCCCACACATACATACACACACTCACACACACACAGTAGCCAAGCCTAGCATAGTGGAGAATTAAAGAGCTAAGCACTCATAAATCAGCAGGCACGCTGATCTTTCCTCTTCCCGGAGACAGACAGACAGAGAGAGACATGGGTGGAGGTGGTGTATGGAGGGGGTCAAGTTGGTCTATAGGGGAAAGGGAGGAGGGGAGACAGAACATGGAGGTGGTCGTAAATCTCCTATGAGTGATCTAGGGCTTGTAAGTTGGGTTGTTCAGAGAGATGGGAGGGAAAACACCACTGCACATGTTGTTTATACAAGCTATGATGAGCAGAGGACAGCAGGAAACAGTGAATGTGCCTGCGTGTTATTACTGCTCAAACTGTACTTCAGTTTAACTGTTTACTTCAATAAAATTGAAGCAATCTTTTAAATACATGTGGTTACTAGGAGAATGAAAACAGGACTAATTAAAAACTGAACACCATGGACCACAAGGTAAAGTACACTTGGCCTTGATTACACTTGACTGGAGTGATATTATAATAGAAGGGAAAACAAAGTATATGAATCAAAGCTTCCTCTGGATGTCGTGCTGTAGTTTCAGCCATATTTTCTGTGTAATAGAGTAATGCTACAGTGGGATCAGCAGACCCCCTGCCTGTCTCTGAGAAGTTAAGAAATAATAACATCTGAGGTCTCCTGGACATTGAATGAAACAGGAAACACACTGCTTGAGTGGAGATGGTTACTGTTTGTGTAATTGTATTCACAAAATAAATCCATAAGGAAGGAGCCAGCGGGGGTTCCTCAGGGCAGGTGGGGCACTGTGAGGGTGTGTGAAATATAGGAAAGAGTACTGCTGCTTCAAGGCAACTCCATGGTTGCAGAGACAGACAGGCAAAAGATGTTCATTAATGTTCTCAAAAAGAGGTAGTTCACATGTCAGAAAGTTCACACTTGATTTGAAAACATTGTAATTTTGAGGGTTTTTGTGGCAGAGGGTTTGATTGTCTATGATGGCTATGATGACAAGACCTTTAGGGACTGACATTACATGAGGGGCATCACTGTGTTGTTACTCTAACTCACTAAAGTAAAAAGTTAATTTTATCTGAAAACCGAGAAGAAGAGGAAGAAAGAAAAATCTGCAGATTGAAGTTGAAGATGCACAGAAACACACCATAATGTCAAATACAAAAGGAAAAAAAGAAGAGACTGATATTCACATTTTAAAACTGAACAACACTGAAGCATGAGCTGGTGGCTGGACAGATGCATGTGGCCATTGAGGGAACTGACAGAACTCACCCTTTTTTTCTGACCCATTAAAAATGAGGCCCATGCTTTCATGTCTGATGAAAAACTTTGGGAAAATCGCTAGTTAAAGTTAGAGTTAAAGTTAGAATCAATCACAAGCTCGGGCCTGCAAAGCAACCTAACAATATACAGCTCATACAGGCCTGACAAGGTATTGTCTTGAATGACTTGAGAATAATTTGACTTGGACTGCACTTTTTTATTTGAGACTCATCTTGGACCTGGTTGACGATTATTTACATATTGACAATGACTTGTCTCTGCTGACTTCTGTTAGGTGATTTAAATTTGTACAAACAGACCGAGGACTTGACTCTGGCTTGCACAGAATGACTTGAGACATAAATCATAAAGTATCAGTTAGCCTTGTTGCTTCTTCGGTGACATCCTTTAGATCTCTCAGTCTGGATTTAATGATGGTATTGGTGCTTTTGTTCATGCTGTTTCTTTCTGTATGTTATCTTTTCTGATGAACACTGTTGATGCTCACCACCAGATAAGTTTCTATTTATTCCCAGCAACCCATTTGTGTAAAAGCAAAGTCACAGGCTATTTCAGTTCATCTCACCTCACTGACCCTGCATCACCTGCTTATGCTTCCTTTCACCTGGACGTTTCTTTGCCAACAGCCTTGTCTGTCCACTTGCCTTCAGATGTGTCTGAGAGTGAGGGAGAATTAGCAGTGTCTTGTTCTCTTGCTCTTGTCTGTCTACTGCTGGAGCTGTGAGCTGACAGCACAGCAGCTTGGTACATGACATGTATGTATTCTTCGTTGCTCCACTTGCTATTAGCACAATGCAAGGTGGCTGGCGTGGGATAACGCTTCCTGTTCACGTCTATGTAAGGCTGACAGAAAGCTTCTGGAGGAATGTATGATGTGGGAGACAACAGAGAAGGACGCAAGGCTGAGGAAGGGGGAAAGGCAAGTGCGGATGGAAAACAGGGGAAGTTCAACCAAGAGAGGGAAAGCAATGAAAGGGATAGATAAGGAAAAGGGAGACAACATGAGTGGCATGGATAGTTAATATGATGAGGGAATGAGAGTAAAGGGAATGAGGAGTCACACAAATGATTACTGGAAGACTACTGAGACAAAACGAACCGACAGACAAGACAAGAAGGGAGGAAGAAAAGCATGTTGCCACATGATTCTTGTCATTTGTCCATGAATAAAAATCTAATTTATTGACAGGCATGCTCTGTCACTATACTTCATACTTCAGCATAACTTAACCCGAGGTTAAAGTTTACTCGACAAGAAAGATGATGGCCATTGTCTCCTTATCCCTGTGTCATCCTCTTTCCCCATCCTCCCAACTCTCCTTTATTGTTGAGAATAGAAATATCTGACAGCTGCTACCGTGGCAACCAGCGGAGGCGGGAAGCAGGTCACATCTGATGCTTGCTGGCCACCTAGCTGACGAGGCTAATGAGGGAAGGGAGAGGGCGACATTAAAGTGTCAGAATGGTTTTGGCACACTACATATAGTTAATTCATAATATATTCCACTTTTCTTAAATGATATTTCTTACACAAAAGGCACCCTTTGAACGGAGTTCTTAGTGGTCAGAAACTTTATTAATAGTTGTTATATCTTCTCATGATTTATAAAAAATGTAGAAGCTTTAAATAATAATTATTCTTGGGTTACAGAAAAAAATCTATTGGCTGCTGTAACTCTCCCTTAGCATGACAAAGTTAGAGCTTAATCTTAGTACTAACTGTTTGTACACACAAATCCATGAATTTAATTTTGTTAACAAAATATTAAAAATAATTTATATGCCTTTATCTCTTTTATAAAATACACATCTGCCTTAAAACAACCTTGGTCATCAGCATAGAAAAAAGTTTATGTTGATGCCATATAAAGTAGTCAAAATGTTTGCATCTTGTTTACAGCTGTGATTTCCCTTAAGTATATATTTTGAAACACACGTCAGATTCCACTTTTCAATTATACTCGCTGCAACAGCCTGTTTTTTTACACTTTGCTGTCAACTGATTTTAACCTACTTCGTTAACTTTAAATACTTTCTTTGTGAAATCTATCGCCAAAGTTTTACGTATTGTTTTCAACCTCTATTTGTCAAATGCAGAGGTTTTACAAAAGCTCTCGCCCAGATTGATCTGTGAATGTGAGGAGTTCTAACAATCACAGGGATTCAGTGCCTTATAAACAGGTACATTTTCTCTAATCAGCCTGCAGTCTTTCTTACCTTTTCTCAAATTACTCCTTGATGGTTGCCAAATGAATTGTGCAGCCAACCACCACATAAATGCACGCTGTTAAGCACTCAAGAATTTTGTGATCCCCATTAGCATTCTTCCTGCGTACAAGCTAATTGGGTTTTCCATTAAAATGCACTGGGTCTGGAGGTAATGAGTAGAAATGGTAGTGGCACAAAGAGGCTTTTTGCCGGAAATTGCGCGATGCAGTAATTTTCCATTTTCATACGGCCTAATTGTTATGAAGACAAATTCATAGACAGCATCAAAACAGAGGAATGTAATTTAGGGGGCATGGCCGCCGATGTCTGTGTTTTACACTGTTTTTGTCACCACCGTGATGTTATTAATGAATTTCAAAAAAAGACAGATTTCTCTAAATTTGTTTGGTGCTACCTGCACTTTGAAGTCCACAGTGACAGAAGACTTGCTGTTCAGCGTCAGTGTCTCTCCTTCACTCTCCTTCTCTCTCTGACACACACATACATAAACACACACATACACTGGCATGGCCGGACCTGCACAGTGTGATGAGATGACAGCAAGCCCTGGGCTGTCTCTGTTCTTTACTGACGTGAGAGGAAGAATGTGAGATTGTGTGTGTGTGGGTGTGGGTGTGTTTGTGTGTGTGTGTGTGCATACGTGGGTATATGCAAAAGTGTGTTTGTTTGTGAGCGCTGAGGCCTGGGCAGATGACACTTCCATGGCCCAGTGAGACAGGCGTAGCTAGACAGGCGTCAGAAAACACTCAGTCCCCTTCAGCGCCCGCAAACACTTGACACACACCACACACCCAGGTGTAAGCACACACACACGCACACGCGCACACACACATATACACACATGCACACACACATAAATGCATGCATGACTTGACATGGTACAAGGTCAGACCTACACACTTTTGAACAGAAACGAGTAGATATTTAAAATCTGTTCATCATGTGTGATGAAGTTTGTTAATCAGCAGAAATCTGAAAAACTCAAACTTTTCTGGCTGAAAATGTGCCAAACATGTTTACAGTATGTGACGTTTTCACAAAATCTGTGTGTGTGTGTGTCTGTGTGCCAAACTCGCTGCCTACCTCGGAGGCCAACAGATGCTGTTATGCTCTCTTCCCCTCCATCTCTCCTCCTTCTCTCTCACTCACTCTCCTTCTATTCTCTCTCCTCTCTCTACTTTCCAGTTTTCACCCCCCCTCACACACACAGTGTCCTGCATAATGAGCCTGGATCATTTTGGGCTTCATCCAGAAAATCAGGGAGGCATGTGGAGCTGAGTGGAGGAGGACGGGAAGGAAAGTGGAGTTGTGTGGAGCAAAATGGTAAGAGGAGATCAAGACTAGGGAGGAGAATGATGACGGACAAGACCGTGAAGCGAGGGAAACGTGGGTTAAGAGGAGAAAGAAAATAAAGCAGAGTAAGAGTCAAGGATAGGAAAGAATGAGGGAGATTAGTTGTCCACAGAGTCTACCATGTGAAGTCATAGGTCTCATAGCATACTTTATGCAGACTTCTGGAGAGGTTCACTGTCTGGATGCTTTCCATTCAGCTTTTTTATGCTCCTTACTTACCCTCTTTTGCAACTCTTCCATTATCAAAACTGATGCAGCAAACCCAAAGTTCTCATCTTTTTTTTTATTTTTTCACACATTTTTCCCTCATGTTAAAACTCAACACCTCATCTGTAACCTATCTGTAATGCAACCACCGACAGTTTGTTCAGGGACCCAGTTGTGCTAGTGGTGGCTAGTGTAGTCTTGCAATCTAGCATTAGTTTATAAAGACATGATATTTCACAACAATAACCAAAAAATGAAAATACATCAACACATTACAAACCAAAAAATAATAATAATAATAATAATAATGAATCCATGGCAACAAGTGCATATGACTGAAATCATGAAGGTGCCAAATCTAAAGTCCAGAGACTGAATTTTTGGATTCAGTTGATAAGAGGAGAGAGCCTAAAGGGGAAAATGTAGGCTGGAGGGTAGAAGAGAACAGACGAAGAGAGGATGAAGGGACTGAGGAGAGAGAAGGCAAGATGTTTTAAAAAATTAGAGAGGAGCTCAATGAGATAAAGATGAGGCTTGGAGAGGAAGGGACAGTAGATGAAGTGACTAAATGACAGATAAGAATTAGGGTAAAGAGGTTCAGATGAGACAGTAGGATAAAGAATAATAACAGAGGATTAATGATACTTCTTATGTCTCCTGGTTCTTTTTGTTGAAGACAGCATCTACAGAAAAATGTAAAAAGCCATAAAGAAAAGCCAGTAAAAGACTTTATGACACATTAAAATGGCTTTTTATATTCTTAAATAGCAAAATAGCACAATAATAAATTTACCACTGAAGTCAATTAAGTGCAACTGATCAGAAACCACCTGAGAACAATAAAGATGCAGTGAAAGTACAGTTCCTTTAAGATGCAGTTCACTTCTGTTGTTTCCCCCCCTCTCTGTTTTCCCTTGTCTCCCCTCTGCTTAACAGAGCAAAGTGCTTTTAATGTGCCTCTTTGTGAAGACGTCCTGCTTCCCATTTAAGCAAGCATCTCGATTGGCTCACTCGCCCTCAGAAGAACGGCAGCAAAACAGTTCGGCACCCTCTGCTCACTTTTTAATGGCCTCCTCTACTTAGCTCCATCCCGGTTTTATTTCACACCAGAGACGGGCGAAGCGTCTCCTCAGCATTTCCACCGCTCCTTTCCTCAGTCTCTTCGCGCTTAATTCCCCTTTAACTGTGTTCGCTGGAGTCGTTAACTGATTAAGCAGTTTAATTAGGCCATGCAGCAGAGACACGCTGAAGACCCAGCCATGAGCTCCAAATGAAAGTACAACACAAAGACGCACAAATGAGGATTGATAAAACCATTAAAAGTAAAATATTTGATCTCGGAGATGCTTTACTAACAACCTATTCGTTCAGTGTAACAACGGTTTTTAAAATGTTGCAAGGTACAAATTCTAGATACCAAAGATTAAAGAGAAAGTATTTTTTTAAAAAGTCTGAAAACTTAAAATACGAACACCTGATTTTGTCCTCCTTAAATCATCAGATGTCTTATAATATGGAGTGTTTGCGTGGCTGTGCCTCTTGTATGTAAGATACTATAGTGACTACAAACACATCTAATTCTCACCTCGAAATCAGCAGTGTATTAAGGTCAGTTCTCACTCATTTATTTATGTTTCAGCATGGTGAATATTACCTCATTATGACCTTAGATTATGTCAAAAACTTGCACTTGCTACATTTTGTTGCATCATTTGGTCAAAAACAGAACTATAAAATCTTATCACCTTTCAGCACATCTAGTACATCTTGTCCATACTTCTTCTTCTCTGAACCCACGAGAAAAAGGAATTTGGAGTGTTTACACTGAGAGTAGATGGCATCCAGAGTTCTGATTGCCTGGCTGCTGGCCCTCTCACACCTCCAGCAGGGGTCTGGCCTCAGGGAGCAGGCTGCTATTATAGGTGAGATATCCTGTGTGGGCCCACAAGCCTGGCACTGGATTACACATCAGTCCCCCACTGAGGCGCCCAGCAGGGGGGGAAATAAGCAACGCTGCCTCCCTCCAGCCAACCTGTGTGCAGGCCTGTTCCGCCATGCTGCTGGATCAAACACCTTTAATTGAAACAGGGTTTTTCATGCAGGAAAACAAGGGACACACACACACACACACACACACACACACACGGTAATTGTGTCTGTGCTGCAGACTTGGATTTAAATTTGGATTTGAGATCTTATTGTTCACTTCTGTCCTGGACGTTTGTTAATAAAAAACAACAAATGTGTTGTTTTCATTATGTTTTGGTAGAAGTTTATGCTATGTGTGCTGCCAAAAATCTATTTAAAAGAGTAATTATGAGGTTGAAGTAAAGTTATATCTCTCTTAACCAGCAGCTCTTACTTATTTAAAGACTGAATGTGAAAAAAACGCCCTTTTACAGCATGCTTTTGCCATCATACTAATGATCTTGTTGGCCACATAAAAATACTTCATTGACCTGGCTGCATTACATGTATTACTTGGAGGAGAGAGGGTGTCTGGCTGATGGAAGCTGGTGGAACCTCTGACCCTCTAAGTGGGAGCAAGTCTGGGTCAAGAGGATCCACGGCCGGTCAGGGAACAATAGCAAACACTGAGGCCTCTCATGACAAAAGGCACAGATGACATGCAGGGATGTATTAAGTGACCAGTTAAGCTATGCAGTATTGACTTTACCACACGTCAGATGTAAATTTGTGAACACTGTCAATATGAGAATGTGGAATGATGGATATATGTCAGAAAGGCAAGCAGAGCTGACACAATGTGCAATTCAGCTGTTTACTTCATCACCCAGGCTAAAACATATCTCTTACTGATTTTGTGCTGCCTGTCTGTCCTGTGCTGGAACTTCCTGTCCTGCTTGATATCTTCAACTTTCTGCTCCCCTGAGTAATGCATTACTGCTGTGACCTGACAGTACACAGATGTACAGTAGAGGGGAAAAACATTTAAAATATTGTTTCTGTGATATTCATCACTTAGAGATAGTGACACATTGAAACAATGCAGCTTAAAACTTCTTAAAACTAAAAAAACTTTAAACAGACTTAAATGGCTTAGGTATTATGCTACATGGTTAACTGTGTAATAATGTAATATGTAAACTAAATTTATATGAACTTGTTCCAACCTTGTTCTCAACTTATTAACCCTGCTGATTTCTTGAGCAAACATTAATCTCAGAAAACCTGATGTGGCCTGTACATGTTGAGTTTGCGTTGGTGTGGCAAAAGTCGATAAGTATCAGTCAATCAGCTGCTCCAGCCCATCGTCAGGGCTTCTTCAGGTCACACATGTTGACTAATGTGATCGTACTTGAGTTGAAAATCACTCAGTAATTTGCCCTTTTACTTATTGTAGCTGCTACTATCAACTTGTAGAAAGAAAACAGCAAATTAACTAACAGGTCGTGCTGAGGTACAGTTTCCACATGTGTTTGTGCATGTATATAATAATGGGTGCAATATCATAACTGATGTAAGAATGGTAAAGGGGAGTCAAGGGTAGCTTGACAAGTGTACGTGCCTGTAGCTAATTGTTTGCCAGAAATCACAGGGTGTTTTTTTTTTGCAATGCACATGTGTAAATGTCCAACAATGCTGTTCTCTCCT
>JAPZDY010000001.1:2575526-2586345 GCA_029783645.1 Ctenochaetus hawaiiensis
CTATCTATCTATCTATCTATCTATCTATCTATCTATCTATCTATCTATCTATCTATCTATCTATCTATCTATCTGACAGTGATTTGTGCTTATTCACAATTCTTATCTGTCTGTGCATAGGGAAATTCCACAGCTAAACTTGATTTAGACTTACTCATCTACATGCTCACATACACACTCATTGCTGTTAGCTGTCTCCTCAGCCATCTGCTGAGTCATGTGACCAGGCTGTCTCTGCTACATCTGACGAGCTGTCAATCAATCAAGTTTGGGAACAATAGAAAGAGAGAAGCAGGAGAGAAGCACAGAGAAAATCCATACATACACTTAAAGACAAGTGCTTTATTATGTGCTACACCATAATTAATATGTGTCTATATGAACAATCCCAGATGCAGAATGTGAGATGCTGCACAGAGCCCCATTTGTTGATGCAGTGAGATGACAGTATAAACCCAGGAAAGTAAAAGGTAACCATGCATATTTAAATGAAAGATTACAATAATTTTCTAATCTGGATGGATAGTTTTAAACCATGCATAAGCCACATAAGCTATAAGATGAGGAATAGTATGAAATAATTTTAAAAAAAAAGGGACATTTCAACTTTTCATATGAATACAGAGATTCCATAAACCACACACACCCATCTACCATAACCACACACACAAGCACACACAAACAAATGTCCGAAACTCAATCACCAGAGGTCGTGTTAGTGAGTGGGGGAACAGATTCGATTAGCGCTATATTAGATACGGGAAATGATTTCTGTCAAAGCCATCTTTACTGCAATTATGATATGATAATTATGTGTTTCATTATTTACATGGGATAGATACAAGGCTGGTGGCTTCTGGCTGAAAACATCAGTGAATAGACAGAGAGGTAGAGAGAAGGCACAATGCTGGGCAGATGAACATTAGGGGATTACAAAATGAAAGAAGAGATGAACAGAAAGCATGTGAGGGCACTCAAATTCTACTCTTCTAAGATGTGCAATACACCTGCGTCACTAACTAGGGAATCATCATCGCCCCGGCACAAAATTATTATAGACCTCAAGAAATTAGTATAATTTGATTGCATCTACCATTTTTATTTGTAAAAAAATTCCATAATGAGATAATATCCAGTGTTACAAACTTGCTTTTCCTAGTTTTTTTAGTCATGTCAACAGATAAGATGTCAAACATTTTTTATCATCTTGAGGGATCTTTATGTTCTTCTTCCAACAATGCTGTAAATCAGTTGACCATTTGTAAACTCATAACATTCTAGGTTCAGCATCGTATGGTCATTTCATCCAATTTCCGCAAAAAAAAAAAAAGATCCTGCATTTTAATGCAAATTCAATATTGAGATATGCTACTGGGACTTCTGCAGCCAACACAATAAAAAGAGATTGAGCAAAAATAATTTTTTCCAGCGCTCCAACAATTGAGAAATGCTGATAGAGGAACAGAAGTATAGGCTGAAGCATCATCCACCGTGTGAAAAACACGAATTGAAAAAAATTATCTGCTCTACATGATCTGCTCTTGTAAATGGGATTTTTTTTCTTACCTTCAGCCACTAGTTATATCAGGTTCTATGCAAAATAATTGCTTAATTCTTGGATAACAAAAACATCATTTAAATAGAACAGCACAACAAACACGAGTGGTCAGACCATCAGACGACCTATTCACAAAACATGTCTCACAGTTAACAAAACAGTGTTGGCAAAACAAAAAAGAAAAAAATATTAAAAAACTTAACTGATTGATACTTTGGGGAGTTTTGTATGGATCAGATTTGCACTGCTTTCAAACAGCCACTCTGTGTACAAAATTTATAAACTTCTTACATCTTACTGCCTGCCTACAGGGAGGCAAGTTGGAAAATGTGCTTTAACACCCTGCTTTAACAGACTAACTCCCAGTGCTAAAACATGAAACTATGATTCCTTAAAACACTGTTACAAACCCACTCCTGTACTAGCAGAAAGTGTAGCTTTCTGTAAGTA
Source organism: Ctenochaetus hawaiiensis (assembly GCA_029783645.1). NCBI lineage: Eukaryota > Metazoa > Chordata > Actinopteri > Acanthuriformes > Acanthuridae > Ctenochaetus > Ctenochaetus hawaiiensis. The sequence goes on from JAPZDY010000001.1 coordinate 2,577,535, forward strand.
ATGCAGACACTGATTCTTCCAGCTCGACTGCAACTGACCTGACTCAACAGCTGGTGATACCAGCCTTTATGTGCCAAACTGCTGCCCATACACTAAGGATACCCAATGCAGTGCTCCGGGGCTTTTGGTTTACCAGTCATTTGTGAAACAGTGTCAGGAAACACATTAATGACATGTTTATTAGACATAATTCCTGGCACAACTCTTTTGTGCTGGATTGTGGTTTACATTTAAAAGTGTAGGATTATTCCCCTGAGACTGATTGGTGGTAGCATAATGAGACAAGCATCAAGAACTGTAGAGTACCGGTTTTGAGCTGAAAAAAAAGTTGTCCGGAGTACATTTAAACTTTAATAGTTTTCATTTATTTGGTTATGAAAAGATCAATCCCAATGGGGATGACATTGGTTCTCCACCCTGGATTACCAGAAAAAAGCCTGTGAGAAGTTTTACTCCACTGACGTCAAACAAAAGGCTGTCTGCATGTTCTACACTGGTAACTGAAATCATGACAAGACGTCAATTGTTTGAGAAGACATGATAAGCAACAGCACTAATACCACATTTTCTCCTCAGGCAGAGTGACAAACTGTAGAGGATGTGATTCTATTACAAGTAAACAAGGGAAAAAAGAAAAAAAAAATGGTTAACATTAAGTTACACTGATTTTATAGTGTAAAGATATAATGTACAATGTATTTTTACGTTCATTGCTGGCAAGGTTCAAAATTGACATCAACCAAGTGAGAGTGATGGTGGTAGAATTTTTTTCATTTGGCTAGTAGCTAACTTCTCATCTACCTCCAGAAAGGATTTCTACAACATTGGAAGGCTTGCACCAGACATTATAAAATAATTTCTAAGAGTATCTGCAGAATTTTGGTGTCATTTAGTGGTTAACAGCTTCTGCCATTTGCTTGCTGTCTTCTTTAGAATTTCAAACATAAGAGGGAGAGCTTCATGGTTCATTCATATAAATCTGATAATTACATCGCTTTGCATGCCAAAGCGTGTAATCACAAACATAGACAGCTTCATGGTACCCTCAAGTATACCTTGTGAACTGGAATATAAAGCCGAAGCCAAAGAAAGCTGTTTAATATGGGAAAGTTTCTATTAGCATAGCTTTGCCTACATTTTTCATTAGTTTTTGGTTCTTTTATGAGCATGTGTATAATGAGATGCAAAAAATCTTAACAATATTATGTTTTTCTATAAGTTTCTTTGTATCCTGACTTGCCTGTGTGCCTTTACATAAACTACTAGTTTAGGGTAGCAGCCAAATATAATGGGCCATAACAAATAACAAAAAATAACAAGGAAAATTTCCATATTTTAGATTTTATTTTTTAGGGGGCCTGGAGGCCTTTGCCCTCTAAATCGAGTGTTGTTGACAGGGAGAATTTGTGTCCTTCTGCACACACAAAATAGCAACTACTAACCATCAACCTGTGGAGGTGAGAAGACAAAAACAAACATTCTGCACAGAGAAAATACTGACTGATATAATGGACATCTGAAACATGACACATCACTGATAACTCATTGTAAAAAAACACCAAGATGTCCATGGCCTAAAAGTCTACACATATCAAGTCTGTAGGCAAAAAGATTTTTTTCTTTCTAGTTTTGCAATTTTTGTGAAGTCAGCAGGAGCTCTAATGATGCACATTTCAATATATGTATTTGAAAGGATGTGTTTTCTGTTGTAAAATTTTCACGTAAGTTTCAGATTTAATTACAGAAACACTACCAACTTTTTATTTTAAATATTAATACTCTTTTGTATGTATTCATTGCAGCACCCCTACTTTCAAATACCTCCTAGTGTGCATGCTTGCATTGTTGGGAACTGCAGATCAAACAGTGAATTAAGTCACAAAAAATAAAAATCTTATTGTCTCCAATACACCGTTCACTGTTACCACCACTACACACAGAAATGTTCTGATGCAGCTGAGGAAAAACTTGAAAATCACTGACAGATTTTGATGACAATCATTGTGGACAGCAATGAAAACTACAGCGACATTTTCTATTCATGATCTGGTAAAAAACTCAGTGCAGAAACAAATATACCTGTGCAAAAGCATGCAGTCACACTCACACACTTGTGTGTTTAAAAACAGACATGCACATCTTGTCATTCTGCATTGGAGATTCCAATCTACCTCTTATTCTAGCCCCCATCTTCAACATTAGCAATATGAGAGTCCCATGCCACCTTAGCATAGCCAAACCCGCAGTGGACCATCGGTTTATGACAACCCAGCATCTCTGTGGAGTTCACCAGTGGTTTAGGGAGCTGTATATTCCAATTAGCTGCCAGGATCCCAGAGCTATGGAAAGTATACAGAGGGAGTCACATTCAATTAAAGTCGGTGTCCACTGTGGATTTGTGTGTTTTTTACCTGTCCTCATGCATAAAGTAAATACTGCTGTTCCCATGTGCACTGGTGTCAGAGTGTGTGTGAGGGGGTGGTTAGACTGGATATCAGTGCTTCTAAGTGTATTTATTTTTATGTGCATGTGTTTATGTTTGTGCATTTAATGGCTCCTCATCACAGCAACATCATTTACATTAAAAACAATGCCAGTTATGTGTGTGAGATCTGTGCTTGACAGTCTATGTACTGAAATGCCAACAGCTTGTGAATGATGGTCAGCAAGCTGTCCTACATATCTCCAGCTTAAGGCAAATAAAAACACTGAAAATATGGTAATGTATTCCAGTTGATGAAAAAACTACAATAAGTGCCATATTTGTGCCCATACATCTTCATAAGACTTCCCTTTTGATTTCCTCATTTTCTCTGACTTATTATCATATGAAAATAATAAGGAATTTATTTTTAAGCGGCTGCAGCCTGTGTTCCTTTGCTATATTCTTTACATATCAAGATTTGTTTGATGTGTTTTTTGAAATGCGTTCCTTGAAGAAAACAAAGGCGTGCATAAATTAGCTGCTAGGACTGCAATTAGACAGTCACAGTGATTGGGAGAGAATAATTATCCAGAGGATGGCCTGCTTAGGGCCTCTACAACCACTCAGCCCCAGTAAAAATAAAAAGAAAGAGGGGTTATGCAGAAAAATAAAAAAATAAAAACACAAACAGATATTTTTTTTATTTTGACCAGCAGGGACGAACTGCACATTACTGTAATTAAAATGAACACATTGTTTCACAGCTTGTTTTATCCAGTTGTGGCTATATTAGACACACCAAGGCATGGGCTGACTGACTTCATCAACAAAATGTACATGTTAAAAGCTTTAATATGGTTGCAGAACACCACCTGAATTATCCAAAAAAAGAAAACCAAACTTTTTCCAGCATGCACTGTAAAATGTAAGCCCGTTTTTGACCCAGTTATTGCGCTGCATGACTCATGTTAGAGTTGGGACAAATTTAGGTTTTGTCAGGTGTTGTTTGCTTCACAATGTACAGAGAGGAGTAGGGGACAATTATCTGTTCCTGAACGGGCGTTGGATGGTTAAAAGAATTTCTGACATGTCAGAAATTTTGTTTGGCTGACTTGGGCTATTGCACAGTTGAAGCAAAGCAATCAGCCGATTTCCCAATGTTGATGTGTTTTTTTTTTTCTCACTGCACCTGTGCCAGGTGACAAAGAGAGTGTCTGAAAATACCATGGTGACATGATGCTGATTCAAAGTTATGTTAGAAACAAGTAGTCAAAAAGTAAAAAATGCCATTCCTGGCTTGTAGCAACAGCACAGCACGAAATTTAAGCATAGCTAATGTTAGCTATCAAATTAATAGCAGTAAAAGTAGCCAGCTTACCTCCAATTCTCTCTGCAAAATTGACGAGCCATACTGGCCATGTTTTCCAAGCCATCTGTGTGCCCATGTGGGCCAGCGCCTCTTCTTTTAAGAGTTTTTAGCACACATAATGGCACAAATGGTCAGGCCAGTGTGCTCCTGCCTGGTTAGCATTGTTGCTAATAAATAAACCTGACTCGAAGCATTCAAATCAATCTTTATTAACAACTGTCAATAGCCAAGACATTCAACAGTTGACAGGCCATTTTTACATGTAGAGTAGAATAGAATAGAACCATGCAGTGCGAACGCATAAGTCGTGAGCTTTTGGCTTTACTTCATATGAAGTAACTATACTGAACAGGGCCTCTTACTTCCACACTAGATGTAGAGTATGCCAAACAACAGTGGGAGGGTCTCTCCCCACCTAGGGAGATATGTTTACAAGAGTTAAACTGCTAGACATTTCTTCAACCAGGCTCTTCAAGCCACACTGTCATGACAAACACACTAACAGTTGTTTCAGTAAACAGGATGGAAGAGGTACATTACAAATAACATGTTAATGCACATGTGGAGGGGAAGGCAAAATGCATTCAACTGTTACTCTTGAACTAAGAGTTTCTCAACTTTTTCAGAACAAAGGACAAGTTTGGTCTGAGTGTTGTTCTTCTTCCTCTTAAAGCAACATCCTGCTGGGATGGACTGACAGGTCACAAAACTTGTTCATTTTTTAGCTGAATTTAGAGCAAGCAGCAAAGCTATCTTAAAGGGTATAGCCTAAGAGAAGAGAACTATAGAGGCTCATACAGATTATTTGCTGGAGCCTGGAGCACCAGCAGCAGTTGCCATTGAGGAACAGAAGAATGTATCACATTGCCTCCTACTTCCCCTTAAAAGCTGTTTCACAAAGGAATGGCTGAAGACTTTCCTTAAAACTCTTGTTGCAAGAAATGGGTGCATACACTTGATTAGTGGCATAAGGCAGCTCTTTCTTCAGCAGTTACTGCACAAAGCAGTGGGAAAGTAGTCTTTCTGGCCATGGTGCATGTGCAAACACATATACAAACGCATGCAACCCCAAGGGTTGGTCATCTTGCTGCATCAGAGAAAACATCAGAAGAACTTGGTGTCCTTGTCCTCTGACCCACCATGAGCTCTTAGAGACAGCAGGTAGTCAGAGTCCTACACCACAGGTTCCTTGCCAACTTAAGCTGTGATTCAGACCTGATTCTGTCTGCCAGTCTCTTGATGTAGGCTAACATGAAGAGGCTCTCCAACCCCAACAACACCTGCCCTCACTGCATGACAGTTTCAAAGGTTTTAGGGGATGAGCACTGCCTGTAGAGGAGACACGCAAGAAAAAATGTTCTCCGTGGGGCCCTGTATCCATAGGAGATATACTATTTCAATTACCTAAGCTTGTGTGTCAAGCCACTTTGTCTAAGACTCTTTGTCAACACATTACCAGATGTCTGGAAGACAGTAGGACATATCAAGACTAAAACCCAAAACCAAAACTATGACACTATTTAACATAAGGGACTTGTATCTCCACTGATCCACTGATTGATATAAATAAAGGCACTGGTCACCATTTCACACTTTATCTTAGCTGCCATTCATACCAGATAGGCAGCTTAGAATAATTGTTTTTAAATGAAGGACATGTATGCATTTGTGCAGGTACATCTTGGGTCAGAGTCCCTCTAGTTTAGACCTGGACTATCCTGGTTTAACTGCAAGGGATGATGTGAGTTTAGCTGTCCCATGAGTTTGAGCTTACTTTGATGAGATTAAAATACCTGCTATTAGTTGGAGAAAAAACAGAAAAAGAGAGATGGGACAAAACATTCTTTTTTCCCTCACATAATGAGCAGCATTTGCTGTGTCATCAAGATCTAAAATACTTACACTTAGTAACAGCAGCTGCACCAAATCAATATTTCTTTTTTAAACTAATATCACTACACTAGAAGTGACCGTGAGCCAGTGCGGATAAATTTCTTTAGAATCATATCTATCCATCAAACCCTTAAAAAACATTCCGCTTTCCATCCTTTTGTCCATTGTCCACCTTTTTTTCTTGGCTTCAAAACATGGTCACGTCCATCCTTCTCCCTCACACTCAACTTGGAGCAAAAACAGTCTAATTCACAGGGCAAACTTTCCCTTCTCCAATACGTTGATTTGATATACTCCAATAGAGCCTTTCTCCCAGACACCATCAATTGTCTATAGATTTTTCTTGGCTCTCCTCAGAAAAGAAACAAAAGCAGCCCCTGAAAAGCCTCGAGCCTAAGAGGCTTTATTGATATCGATGTTGGGGGAATATCGCCCATTTTCACCAGGGGATCAATCAGTCCGTCACCGCTTGCTTTGCGAGCTGCAGCTTCTCTGCTTGTGGGCCTGCAATATGTGTGTGTTTATGCGTCTGCCTATCAGCCTGTGTGCGGGTATATGCTTATGTCTATGGGATGAATGAAAAGAAAAAGATATATGGCAAAAAAATCATAAACATATTTGTGGTTAGATATATAAACAGACAGATTTGTGTTTAAATTTGGTGCTATGAAAAGCAGAGTTAATACAGGTTAAATAGTTCCACTCTTTTACCAATGAAGAGTGAATCACCCTCTGTATTCTCCTGAATTACAAGGGATAATAATATTTCTTTTGCAGTCCCTGTCTGGAGTCTGAAGTGTTCTGTCCACCAGTGATGATCTGCATATCATAATTCAGAGCAAACCTGAGCAAATCCTTTTCCATTTGGTTAGCTGCCTCCGTTATCTGAAGGGCTTAGCGGACGGTTTGTAATTCAGTTACAGAATTGGATATATTGCAGTGAGGTAATTCAGGTTAAGCACTGAAGATGAGAGCCTTGGATTCCTATAAATAAATTGAGACAAGTGACAAGTTGCTATGATCTGCCATGCAATATAAAGTGGACATTAAAGGTTGAAGTAATAAATTACATTCAATTTTGATATTGTTTAAAGAAAAAAAAAGATTTTTAGCTGTAGCTTCTGTGTTAGCAGATGGGCAGCATGAGCCAAGCTTAAAAGTCAAGGTACATCACAAATACATTTCCCTCCAAGACTTACACAGTGGTTATCACACTGGTGTTGTAAGTTTAAGCACAGATTTTTCTGTTAAGTTTGGTTTTAATTTGTTATTTGATGCTAAAAACTGGGTGTAGTACAATTTACAGCCAACCCTAATTGGTGATTTAGTCAGCAATTGTACAGTTGTGACCTTGATACTGCAACTCCATCTACCAGTTACTATTGCACAGACTCCTCAGATGTCAAGAGCACACGATGACACTACTTGTGTAAGGTACAAACTTTAGGTCAAACTTTATTGGCTTAATGCACCGTTTAGCAATTAGAAATGGACAGGGCCCTGCCTCTGACACTGTATTTAGTTTCCATAATACATCCAGATTAGGATATTCTGGCATCATTTTTGTACAGTTGGAGGAAGTAGAGACACGTCACTTATTTTGTTTTTTTGTTTTTTTTTTACATTCCTTCAATAATAATATATGAGCAAAGATTTTGCCTAGAGCAGATTGTGGAGGGCTTTTGGTGCACAGATCTTAAAAACAAGTGATTAAAAAAGTAAACTTTGTAATAGTTGAAACTTTAGCATCAGATGTGACCATCAACTAATACTGTATTGCCTAGCAATGAATGTCATCTCTAATAGCAACACCTGTGCATAGTTTCAAGACCATTGTTCCCTCCAAGTTGATCTCGAAACCTTGGCATCTAAACCTCCCTCTGCAACTGAGTACTGGAATTTCTAATCAACAGACTCTAGGCTGGTCAACTGCACCTCCTCAACCTCCTCATCCTCACTCTTAAAGGCAAAGAGGAGTTGAAGACAAAGACTGCACATTGTTCCAGTACACTTACTAATGGTGGTTGGTATCACTGATTAGAATAATAAGTTTACCTGTGGGAAGGAGGTCCACCATTTGGTAAAATGGTAGCGCACAACAACCAGTCCCTTAAAACCAAGAACAAAGAGCTCATTGTGGACTCAGAAAGAGAAGCGCAGACTACATCATCCACATCACTGGGATGGAGGTTAAGTGTTTCTCCAGCTATAACTGTCTGTTTTTCATATCTTCAAGGTCCTCTCAAAGACTCTCATACTAACCCTGTTCAACAAGGATCACCAGTGACTCAGGGTAGAGAAAACTGCCAAATGCATCACCAGAACTTCTCTATCCATGACTTCCAACATAAATGGTGTCTGCTGAGGGCATACAGCATTGTCAGGGACAACTCTCACTCCAAGATAGTAAGGATGATATGGTAAACATTTTCAAATTAAACATCTGAGAAACACTCTTCATTAATATCATCATGGAGACAGGTTCCTGTATAGACATATGTAGCGCAGTCTCTGATTTTCCTCTGCTTGACCAGCAAGGGTAAGATTATGTCTCTTACATTTTCCTCGTTAGAGAAGAGCAGCTTTAAGTCCAGGCTGAGCTAATGGATCTTTTCTGTCCTCCTGGGACAAACCAGCTGTCTTGGTCAGAGGGTGTCCAGACCCCTCCAATTCCTTTTCCATGTGTGACAGGGTCGATTTTGATGGGAGGTTTTTAATGCATGTTTTTAGTATATTTTGCTGCATGTTTTAATGATATTTTGCTGCATGTTTTACTTATTTTATTGTTTTTTAAGTGCTGTGTTGGTTTTTAATTAGTTGTATCCGATTGCGTTTTATGGCCACGTATATTTATGTTTTGCATGCAGTGTTGTTTTTTTTCCCATCGTCCCTAAATGCCACAGATACCTACTAAACCTAGGAAGTAATCAGCAGACGAGCAACAGGTGCGGCGTGCAGAAGAACAGAAGAAAAAAGCAGAAACGCTGGAGTTGGGGAACGACACACAGAGCGGAACGCGACGGCGACCAGATGAGACACAGCTTGAGCAACGGTGACACCGAAGCCTGAAGCGCAGCAGCCTGTACCCGTTTGGCGACAATACTCCAGCCTGGGACAGTAGTTT
>JAPZDY010000001.1:2622252-2636372 GCA_029783645.1 Ctenochaetus hawaiiensis
CAGGGGGGATGATTTTGATCGTTTTTATTTCCGGGGGGATGCCATCCGCCCTCATCCCCCCTCAACTCGAGTACTGGTTGTTTCCCCGCCTTTAAGTTTGGCTTGCTTTTTACAGTGCTTCAGTTATTTTGTTGTGGTTTCCTATTTGGACGCAGATTTATCTGAAACAGTGCTTAGGTAGATGGGATTACCCATGGACATGTGGAGTAGGCCTCAACGGCATGTTTGTAACTCACCACCCTTTCAGCAGACTTTAAACGAAGTTGCCCTCAGGACGTGAGGCAGTTAAGTGTTTTTTCCACTGTACCTCTCTGCAGTTTCACATCCCTATTTGTTTTCATTTATGAATGCAGTTTTGTAAGAATTCAGAGTTATGCAGTTTGCTGGTGGGCAAGTGTCTGCTGTTTTGCATGCTGAAATCCCATTGCTTCGCTTGCCCTAAATTAGTCCAGTGTCTGAGGTAATGAAATCACTCACAACATTAGGAAGTAACTTGGCATTCCTTTTTATTTCCTGTGCAATGCTTAACAGTTCTCCTGGGGGAAACGGGCTCTTGCCAATGAAAGTTCCACCCTGGCAAGAGCTGAGTCTTCACAAATGAAGACATATGTCACTAAGAGAGAGAGAGAGACTGGAGGCCTGGAGAACTTTTTAATCCTGCACATACCTCTCTGTTAACAAAAAGGCCTCATAAATTCAACCTTTCCAATGAGACACAAATGAAATTTGGAGCCTGAAGTTTTGGCCATTTCTCTCCTGGATGATTGGAATGAATATGGGGTAGTTAAAGTTTAATATCCTATTATGTGTGTCTGTTTAACTTGCCTGGTTGCCTGGACTGTCAGAGACCTCTCTCTCTCTTTTTTTCTTCAGCTTTGCTCTCAGGAATATTTCTATATTTTCCAGTGCTTGAGCATTTGTAACAACGCAAATGTGCTTTTTCATTCAACACATTGTGCTTTCAGAGTAAGATTTATGTCATGTAGGAAGATTGAGCCTGAAGCCACTGATGTGACATACGTAAGTGTATGGTATGTAAACCAGCTCAAAGCCTGCATCTACAGACAAACCATTCCACTGGAGAAATGGAAAATATTGCACAAAACCTGAAAGAAAGTATACAAATGCATATAAAAAACACACAAAGAGCTATCCATGACAAGAATGGATGCTCAAGATGCATTTTTCAGAATAAGACCACCACTGTGATGAAAGCCTTTATTTTCATAGCGTTCTATACAAAGATTGATAAAGCTACAGAAGTTTTATAAATTATATTTTTAAAAGAGATTTAAAGAGCAAGTCAAATCTGGGGCTCTGACAGCACATGCTCACTCACCTTTAGTTGTATATCAAGATTCAGGGTACAGGAACACATGGACAAATAAGCATTACAATGGCATTAGCACAAGAAAGATTAACACATGAACGATGAACAAAGCTAAGCTAAGATACCAAATGAATTTGTACCGACAGTATGTGCAACTTACTTCAGAATGCCCGCAGAGGTTAGAGGAAGAGTTTTAAAACCCAAGACCTTTGAGTTTTGTTATGGAGGCACAGTAAGCACTTGATCATGTAACTAACTATTTTAGATTTTGGATTTTGGGGGAAATAAAAAAAAGTGCTGCTTGATATGGCCAGGTGCTGAAAGATTCCCTTTGTTCTGGGTTAGGATCTTGTAACCGACGTCTGCAGTTGAGTTTCCTATCATGCACACTTACCCTCTACCCTCAGTTCCTTTATTTAGAGTAGACTACTAACAAAGTATCTGGAAAATATAATGAATTAAAATGTAGATTACTGGCTCAAAAATATACTGCAAAATATACTACAAAAACATACTTTTTGCGATAAAACACGTGTGATACTTCCGTGTGATACTTCCTACGACCAACCCCTCATTGTCAGTCTGTATAACCTCTATATACGACTTGGTGAATTGTTCCGTTTTAATTTGATGGTATTATGGATGAAAATTAGTACAGCTGCACTAAAAGATATTTAGAGTTATTGTAAGGTCTTACAAATGTTTAAACCCCATGCAGATAAACAGTCCAAAAACATAAACATAACCATAAAACATGATTTAATGTTATACTTTGCTAATTCTTTTTGAAATAAACTCAGTAGAGACAATGTATTTAAAATAAAATGCATATTTTTCTTTTCTACTTTTTTTGTTTTAAAGTGGAATCAGGGTTGTATTTGAGAACCAGTTACAGCTTATAACCAACAACCAGAGGCAGAGGAATTTTTCCACAAACTTGCTGCTCCAAATGTGATCACTAAAGGCTTGCAACTGATCTAGAAAGGATTAATGCATTTTACTAACCATTAAAGATACATTATTATTATCATTATTACAACATATGACTTAACAACTTCCTTGTTAGAAAGTAACACCACAGCATTTGATATCAGCATAATATGGTTTTCTAGAGGTTTAAACAAGTCTGTTTTAACAACTGAACCATTTAATTTTGTATAATTCAGGTGCATTTGGGATATATGTAAAATTGCAAAATAAATAAATCTGTAAGCCATCATTCCAAATCTAGGTCAGCATAAGGAGAGAATCCGATAACTGACTAACTGTGTTTATACGCCAGTTTTACAATAACACAGTGACTACAGTGACTTTAACCTAATCTCTCATGTCCAGCAAACGTTGTCATATGCCGATACCATTGTCGATTGTCATCTGATAAAGAGACAGCCAAGAAGCAGTTGGGATGCGATCACATGCAGGGTTCTTCAGACAGTCCTATAACCTGCCAAGAAATAATGCTGTCTTTTCATTTCTTTTATTTGTTTTTCTTACCTGGGCACTTTTCCATTTCCTCACCATGACTGTGATAATCCCGGTAATGTGTGGAATGCACCAAACTCACATTCCACATCTGCATCACATTCTAATGTGACAAGCGTGGAGGAGTAATTGATTACATTAATAGCTAATTGCTGGCTCATAATTGGATCTGACTCAATTAAAAAACCTCTGGGTGATAGTAATGAAACAGGGCGCTGCGGCTGAGCGGGTGCATCGCAACAACGCTAGCTAGTGTGCCACAGACAGAGAGAGAGAGAAGGGGAGAATGAGCTCTTGATACACCTGCAATGCTAAATCATAAGCGCCTCACTAGATAGAGGCTGGCCTGGGAATGCTTTGTGCTGTTTTTGCAATTCCTCAATGCGGATTTATATCTTTGCTTTTGGAAAGGTTGTAATATTTCACCTCGTGTGCGGCAATGGGAGTGCACATGCAAGGATTTGGAGTGGGGGATGCAGGGGGGTTGGGGTTGCTGAAATACGGTATCAGCATATATTGTAATTTCATTTTGATAAGGCCATGCTTATAGCCCGGTAAGGCTCATCTTGAGCAGAGTGAAGCGGGTGTTATTTTACATATTCCCCCAGCTCAGGGACACTGAGGTGCCATCATTAGCAAGGCTGCGCTAAAAGGGGATAGGATCTGCAAATTAGGACAGGTGCTTAGCTAGCATTGCTAGCACAACACACTGGGATTGTGTGATAAAGTAAACCTGGCTTGAAGTCAGTTTATTTCCTGAAATGCAGCTTTGATGTGTCCTGATATTTATCTCTACACATGCGTTTAGTGGAGTTTGTATGCAAATACAGTCACATTAATATTCTTGCACAAGTGTGTATCTTGTATCTTAATCTTCACATGCTGTGTAAATATGTGGTTTTGTCTGAGTATTCTGCATCTCTGTATCTTCCATTCTGTCTGCATGCCTGTGTGTGTGTTGAGTTGCCTACCTTCGCCGCTCTGTCAGTATTTCTTTTCAAAGCCGTCTGATCGGGTCGGGCCTCGTCAGCCTGTCACCGAGGCCGGCGTTTCATTAGGGCTGCCGCTCTCCGTCCGTCCGCCCCGCCAAGCACAAGAGCTCAAACACATGCGCAAATTAAATCGACATCCAAACTCACTCCCATACACAAAGCAATTTAAATGATATTCATTAGAGCGATGACAAGTCCTGATGAGCCTTTCAGTACTGCAGAGAGGATGGGAGAGAGAGCGATGGAGAGACAGAGTGGGGGAACGGAGGACTCTTTTTCCCATCAGCTTTTTGCCAGCTCTGTTTCATGGGCACTCAGGCGTGGTGCCCATCAACGCACCTCCACCTAAATAAAAGAAGAGATAAAAAAAGATGCAGATGCAAAAAGCTTTCTTGTTCGTTACGGATACATTCATCCAAACCAACTCGCTCCCTCTGAGACTCTCATTTCATCTTGCAGTGACTTTATACTGAAATCTCTTTTTTAAAAACAAAACAAAATAAAATAATACTTGACCTAAGTCTACTTGTTCTTGCTTATCATGATAAATATATATATATATATATATATTTAAAAACTTCAGGAAAAAAGAGAAACAAAGAAACAAGTAAACAAACAAAAAAACAAAAACGAACAGCTGGGCACTTTTTTTCAGTTTTCTTTTATAAATGTGAAATGCAGATCTGAGAGGGAGCAAAACAAAGTTTTGTAGTGATACTCCAGAAATATTAAGGTGTTTGCTACACAAAGACAATAAGTTATTAAAATGGGGGAAGTTTATCCCTTAACTTACAGTGCTGTAACTCCATATGCATGTCATTACTTAAAGGTAATTAAAAAGTACTTGCAAGAATGTTCAATCATGACAGCAGCAAAAAGGAGAAATTACCTAAAGACAATTATGGTAGTGATTGTTCATATTTACATTTATTTAGTCAACAACTAAACCAAGATGCGGCACCTATAGGCTTTAGAAGTTTGTGAATTATTAATCAAAGTGCACCCATGATTCTCTCTGATCATTTTAGGCAGCCAAGAATAATACAAATAATAATAATACAGAACAGGTTGACAAGAACTGAGTCCTGACTCTGGCAGCTAAATGAACAAAACCGGTGCCCTGGCAGAAAACATGTATCAGTCAGTCCCATCTGCACTGCTAAAAGCATAAACTTATCAATACTCATGTGAGACTGTAACCAGGTTGAAGACTGTAATGCTTTCGTTTAAGCAGGTAGTTGGTTTGGTATGGAAACAAAGTTTACGTGATAAAGTGAGACCTTTGGTCATGTTGGACTTTAGAGAGTGAGCGCTGAAAATGTCATCCAGTGCACTGAAGTGTTTTGAACAAAAATGAAACTCTATAGTACAAAGGAGTGAGATGTGTGAGGCTTTGGATACACAGACAGATTTTGGTCTTTCCACAGGATTTGTTGATAATAAGAATAGAAATGGAATACTGTCAGCCTTATCCCTTAACATCTTTAAGTTGTTTGATCACTATTAAACACTTCTGATAATTATTATACATATACTAACAGCTATGGCAAGTTAGTGCTGTCAGCTGATTTTGATGTATGAAAACGTCACAACCATTCTCTCTCCCCCTCTATTATTTTCAGTCTTTTCAGGCACAAGCCAATTAATTCAGCCCTCTCCTCACAGCCCCTAATTAACCCCTTCAGGACTGAAATTATGCTTAACACTGGTGATTGAGGCCAAGCCTGAAATTACCCATTCTGCTCTGTCGTAATGACAAAATTTATGTCCTCTGTGTCGGTATACGTGTGTGTTTGTGCTGCCATGCAAACGTGTGTCTTTTTATGTTTGTGTCTGATACCTCTTGATTACCATTATTCCTTTGTTAAAACTACACACATGCATTACCTCTCTTCTCTCATTAGCAAGTGCGAAGTAGGCATGAACTGTTTTTTACATGCAGAGAAACACACACACACACTGGGGGTAGCATGCTATACACTGTGTGGCATATGTAATATGTTTCTGCTGCCATTAGAGGCCTGCAGGCCCCACTGAGGGCCAATCGCCCTTTGTTCTTACAGAGGCCAGCCACACACACTCGCAGGCTCTGATGTTGTAATCAATTTGTGCCAGACGTGGTCTGGACGTGTGTGTTAATTAACGTTCTTGTGGGAGGAAATAATTTAACTGCAATAATGAGCTTGAAGCAGAGCAGTGAGAGGGGTGTGATCTCCTGGATTCAGGCAAACAGAATATGGAGCACCCTAACCCTCCATCTCCTGACTTCTGCTGATCATAAGACTGCGTCAGAGGTGAGTTTGGAAAGGGCTGCAAATAAAAACTGGCAGTATCAATTCTAAGGTTTTTTTGTTCATGAATGTGTTAACTCCTTGATGTCAAAAACCTGACAGTGTGTTTGCTTATGGAAAAACAAAGGATGTTTTAATCTAGTATAAGAGTAAGTGGTGTTCTCTTCACCTGCCCATAGCTGGAATGTATGGAGTACTTCCACAAAAAGGTATGCAAACCACCTCAACTGGTTCCTTAAGTAAAAGTTTTACCATCTACTCTTTTTGAATATCTTTGCTCTTTTTTGATATTTGGCAGAATACACACCCAATCAAGTGTATGTCATGTAGGGTAAGGATTAGTTGATATGTTTTGTATGGTTTGTCAATTATAAAAAAAATGCAGCTCGAAGATCCTGCAGTTTCATCCCAACTAGCTCTCCAATGCTACTCCCCCATTTTAAAAAAGAACATTATGTGCCCTCATTAGCCTTAGCCTGATCCTCACAATTTGTAACTGTGCATATTCCTCTGTTTTTCCGTTCAGTTTAAGAGTGCTAATTAAACAAGTCCATTTCATTTTAATCGTATTATTTGTTAATTTATTTATTGCTCTATTTTTGTATATGTTTATATAGAGTGTAATATAGATAGTATGCACAAGACACAAATTCATATCTCCCCAGCATGGAGTAATCAGATCCTCATATGTTGGAAGGAGCTGGAAATTCCCAACATTTCATTTTCCAACATTTCTCCCTTCACAGTTGAACTGCAACACTGCTTTCTACAGTCTAAACCTCAGATAATTTGCTGATCACATCAAACAAGATCAAAGCAGTGTGTTTTTTCACCCAATGGCTACCTACTAATAGAGTGATCACCAGACCAATCAATAGCCACTCAGATCTTCCTACCCTATCTTCAAATGAACTGCCATAACAGCACTTAGGATACAAAATTGTTTCAATCATAAAGCATGAATTTCATTTAATGACAAACTTTGAAACTGATAAATTAAATTTCAAGATTAGAGCAAATCTAATTTGTGCTAATCTGCTGATATTGCAAAAGGCCACTCAAAGCATGAAGCAGGGCTGTGTTGTGTCTATTAAATGGAAACGCAGCTCACCCTTTTTAAATGGGGTCACACATTTGACCTCATAATGCAGCTGCACTATCAGTGCCGAAGGCTCTGCTTGGGGAGGTCGAGCTGGACAGCTATCTACAAACACTCAACTATGTATCACGCACACATGCATGCGTGAGCATATACTACATGTAACTCAAGGGGTGGATTTCCATGATCGTGTTGAGGGTCACTTATAATGACACTAAACGCGTTCTCTTATCACCAGCGTCAGCTTGTTTCACCTCTGACCCTGTCATCATCAGAGGTTGAATGGCATCTTCAGAATACTAATTAAATCTTTAGATTCAAACATGCTGCCATCACAGCAGAGATGTCAACGTCAGTGAGTGTGCATAATATTAAAATTAAAGACTGGATAGAAGGTTTGGTCTAGGCTGGTGCAAACCTAATAGCAAAATATAACTTCAACTACCACTATTAAGTCTTGCATAGTTCAGAGAAGACGGTAACATAAAAGTACAAATGTTTGTACTAGCAAATGCAGAAAGGAGATTACAGTTACTTGTGTGTTAATGTTAAAAGCTGCTCCACCCTATACTTGTCAGTGATTGAATTGTCAAACAACCTACTCAATAAGTTTTAGTGTGATTTGCATGATTGTATGCTACTACTACTATTGTTCATATTTTGGAGCAGAAAAACAAGGTTAAAAGCCTTTTTTCTGTTGGTGTACAGTTTTCACATTTGCCTGTTTGTAATAATGTGTAAAATATTATAAGTAACTGCAGATTCAAGAACAGCTTGACAAGCACAATTATCTGTAGCTATGCCACAATGGAGTCACAACAGTGTGCATGTGCAGACATTCAAAAAACCTTCTTAAAGCAGTCATGAAGGTGGATGAATCCATGCAATTAATCGGCTCATTCTAGTGAAGAGAACAGTTTCTATCTTGCTTTGTGCTTGCCCTCCTCAAATAGGCCTGCGACAACTGTCCAAGGCCCAAAACATTCAGCCCAACAAACACTGGTAGGTAGGTAGGTTAATGCTCAGGCAACTAATGTGCAAGTTCAACATCTGTGCTCATTTGCTTTTCCAAGAAGCTTGTTTGCATATTACACACTTGAAAAGAATGGTGTCGACATTCTTAACACCACCAACCCAGTACCCTCGTACCTGAGACCTCCATTCAGATATTCCCTGGAAGTGTTAGGATACTACATAGAGCTCTCTGCACTCCCTTTTTTCAGAGATGGTTCATTTTTAGTTTGTGACAGGCAAGGTCCTAGGTGGTGGTGCTTAGCAGAGTTGGTGATACAGAGGCCGGTGGTCTGGCCTCCAAGGTTATGCCTCATGGAAACATGATGCCATTTTGGTAAGCTTGAGACCTTCCTGATATGCCACACCATTGCTGACAAACATATAGACATGTCATGTCTGGTTACAGATATATCCCAGGACAACTCTGCTGTCCATATAAAATTCAACAGCATCTGGGGCCACTGGGGTCAGCTTGTAGAGCTAGCCTCTTTTATCAAGAGCAGGGTCTTAATTGTTACAGAGCCACTAACATGGTGTTCTGAATAGAAATGGTACTACTCAACTTTGCTCTCACCCTTCAACATCTCTCTGTCCATGATTTCTTAAAGGGATCTGTCTTTAAGTCCAATTATTTTTTTCTTCAAAGAGGGTTCTTCCTGTAGCACAGTCATTGAAGATGAGGGTACAGTGTGACAGGCAGAGTCCCTCTGTATGCCAAGCTCAAGGTGGAGGAAACCAAACTTGTAACTAAACTTTTTCTTGACAGGGAACTAGTTGGGGCACAGAGGATGGTGGTATATATTAAGTACTTACATCTGCAAGCCTATGCAGTGATCCTAGGCAGACATCTTCCACTACAAGCCAACCTAGGTCATGTCTCTCTGTATAATAGGGATTTTGGGTTCATTTTATCACTCACAAGAAAAAGAACCTGGGCCTCTAGATCCAGTAAATGAATGTGATGCAACAGACCTTAGCTGAGCCTGCCAATGCCTCAGGCATTGGTATAACAGCCCTGTCTTCTGGCATATTGTTGCATTCAGTTGGAATGGGCAACCTCACCAATGTTGCTTCATACAAAGGCCAACCTGTGGCTTCTCTCTATGTTTTTTTGTCACACCTGCACAGGTGTGTGCCAAGTCTGCTCCTGTAACATTCATCTGGTTAAAGAACATGGTACTAGCAAGTGATCAGTTGCCTTAAAATACATAGTTTATTTTCCTTAAATGGGTGACCCTCTTGGTAAACCTTTGCCATGCAGATCTTGGAGCAGGACCTAGTGCTTTCACCAGCTCTACAGACTTCAGTAGATTTTGAAATGTTGGCAGGTTGAAGGGCTTTGGCTTCTCTGTCCCTGTCATGATCTTTTGACATTAAAAGGGGTTGGCTCTGAAAGAAGTGCTGCAATGTGAGCATAACTGTAATATTTCTTACATTTAATGACTGCCTGGCGGTTCATGTGAAGTTCATGGCTGGATTTTGGGTGGGAGTATAGCATCTCAAGGTATGAGATTTTTTTTTTATTAATCTAAGGTAGTCTTACCCTCTTCCAATAGTTTGCTTCAAAACCCTCTACTGGGCTTAAGAGGATGAGGCTTCTGAAAAAGTGGACGGGGCACTATGGTCAGCAATGTACTGCAACTGCCTTTCTGATTCACAGTAAGACAAGTTTGAGGGTGCAGATTGAGTTTTTCCTTGCCTCTTGGCTAGCTTCAACTGTTATTACAAACTTTGGCTCCCTGATGAAGGGTAAAGCTTGGATCATTTCACTATACTTCATTATACTTCCTTGCTTCTGTGCAAATGAAATCATAGAAATATGAGACTGGAGATAAGGAACATGATGTGCAGCTATGCACTGGGAATAAATAGCTATCTGTTCCCTTAGAGGCTTTAAGGAACTTGTCTACAGTGGGTACCACAAAACAGGATGTGTCAATATAGATAATAACCTTTACGTTTAGAAGATTCCACTACCTGTATACATTTTCAAACTCTTGAAGTTTTCTGAAATCTTTGTTACTGATCATTCAAAAGTTGTCAGTCGTATCTAAGTTTCGTCAACTCCAGAGAACCATAACAGTCATTACTGCCTGTTTGTATAATTGGAATCTCCCTTCTATGATGTGCAGAATGTTTTCCTAACAATTTTGACAAAAGTTTAGCTACTCACTATCTGATAAGTGCAGTCTCTCTATGGTAAGAGAGATTATTTCCATACCCTGTAGTTCTCAAGTTGATCTTTAAACTGGGAGGGCCCTAAGCAAAGGAGCTCACAGCTAGATACCACTCCACTATCTAGTGATGTAGAGTGGTATCTAGTGCAATGTAGTCTGACTTGGTGAAGAAGTGAATGAGGGTACTGAGGAGTCATGATGAATCACTGACATTGACCTCTGAGGGTGTTGTATCACAATAAAGCCTGCAACATTTTGGACTATAAAGAAATGTTGCCGTAATGATGTTACAAGCCTAAATATGTGGATAATAAGCTTTAGAGGTGTTGATATTGCTCAACTTCTGACAATGACTTTGGTTATGAATATGTTTAGAGTCTGTATCTGAGCTCTACTCTTCTAGGAGGTTATGCACCTGACAACACAGCTCCAAAGATCACAGAGACACACACAAACACCTTCAACCAAGATGAAGTACAAATTCATTGAGGTATGAAAATAACTAGCAGGTGAGCCATCTTGCTTCCTTCTCAAATACTGAAAATTGCACATGTACAGTACCAAGCAGGCATGATGTACACATGAGGTAGGGATGAGCACTCAACTAGCTCCAGGTAAATAAGGAGATAATAGCAAAACTGAGACTAAACACATCCTCCAAGAATGAGACACACCTGTTTGAGGATAAGAAATAAATGTAGAATAGGGTTATTTTCTTGACAGGTTTTTCCCTTTGGTCCAAGTCAACGAGGACTGCTCAATACACATCTAATACAGCTCCTATTAGCTGTAGATAGGTGAAGTTGGTGGTAACATTAATTAAGCAATGAGTAAAAGTCTAAATCATCACAGTACTGATTTACAGTCATCAAATTTTTGATGGCATTTTAGTGATAACTTTATTGATTATGGTTGATGTAAAAAATAATCCTTACCCAGTTCCAATTGTCTAATAAAAACTTACCTCAAAACAAACCAAATATGACTGTTCAATGTAATGTGAACACATAAGCCATATACTTATTTAAGTTTCATAATTAACCTGCCATGGCACATAATGGCTGGTTTTATTTTCTCGGTTAATGTCAAATTATCATAAAAAAGACATCTCAAGTTATGTCAGCTTTGCAATAAAAATGACATATTAACATAAAAAAACAAAAAAACTAATGACAACAGTTAGACACTCATTAATATGACCCAATAATCTTGACAAGTATCATGTCATGTTTTTGATAATGCCCTGTTGCTCTTATACACACCTCTCCAAAAAAGTCCAGAACCCCCTACATTCAGTCATTGTATCTCATACAAAAGCACAGAAGCACACACACACACTGATGTACACATTAGGCATACATCTTCTTGAGTGTATGTGTGTCAGAGCGTGTGACTGGGATTCTATTTGTGTCGGTGAAGTGGCTGAGCTGTGTTTGCAGCGTTTAGAGGAAATTACCCTGTGAGCGTTGCCTCGGCCACAGTAGATAGTGGGTCGCCTCTCTAGGCTGCATGGCATATTGATTTCTTGTTGTGAGGAGTGCTGTTCAAGCCCCATTTAAGATTCCCATCCAGCCCACAGCCCTGAGTACAACAGCCAGCTGTAAATTAGGGAAATTGCACATTCATCACATGTGTTATTTTAAGATACTTTGAAAATATGTGGGTCCACAGAAGATCTATGGTGTTGCAGGTGGCCAAATGCACAATGACAGACTGACTGACTCTTCATTAGGGCAGTGAGATATGCATTAAAATTCATATCAAATTCATCCAAAGTATATTTTAAAACATAATAACTAACTCTTATTTACAAGAGTTAGATAAAATGATTGACGATTACTTATGAGTCTACAACCAGCATCTTGTTATCTTAGAAAAAAAGACTTAAAGCAAGGATAAACAAGCTTGTCTGCTGTTGTGTAAAGGTCCCACAATATGCCTATGCCAAGTATGTTAGTTAATAAATCCATAAAAAATCTTTCAAATCTGTGGTTCTCTGGTATTATTCTAAAGTTATTGTTGGTTGCTTGGCACATCAATATCAAGAGCTATTTGTACTGACAATAACCTAGAACTTAAACCCATAATAAAACCCCAAAATGTCTTCTTGATCTGATTTTCTGTTTCTTAATCTATGTTTCTCTAATATTGTTTTTGCCTACAATTTCTGAGCCCAAAGGTTTTGAACAAAAATTATCAGTCCAATCAGACAGATGACAACATCCAGTCTTTGGATAGCTTTTATTACCAGACTAATCTTGTTTTGCAGAAAAAAAAAGACTCTGTATACGTGTGTGGATATTTCAGCCTACTTAAACAGAAAAGTTTCTTTGTTTGTCTACTCCTTATAGAAGAAACAAAAAAAGAAGATTAGGAGCAGCATTTGGGCATGAATCATTACAGTAAACAATTGCAAGAATAACTTAGATATTGCATTCAAGTTATTTTTGACGTGAAACTTACCATTCTCTTGGCACACTCCCCATAGTCTTCCAGCTTAAGAACCCTTTCCCATGACCTGAGGCAGCAGTGGTTGCGTACATGAAAAACTTTTTCCCAAAGGCAAGTATCAGTAAATTATGGCCCTGGTAATGTTACCTGGTCAGTTAACAACTGAGATACTTGATAAATCAGAAAGTGATCTTCTGGTCTCAAAGTTAATGTTTGATGTGTTTAAGTCTAATTTAAATGACAAATTGTTATTCTAAATCGACTTTAGGGAAATACAATAGATTAGCTGCATAAGTAATTTAGGCTTTAATTTTCCTTTCCATGAACCGCCAGTGAAAGTTGAAGAGCTGCCATACATGCATTCACTATTAACAAACTTTTGCAATTTCAGATGTCAAGTGGGAGAAATCAGGGGCCACAAAGTGTCACAAAATGTCATACTTGTGATTATCACTATGCTGACATTAGCTTTTCTCAGCTGACAGCTTTTATTTATGGAATTTCAGCTGTGATTGAACACAGCATCATTTCCCATATCTCATACATATCTATATACATTTTGAAAATCAAGCTGAATTGTTTTAGGTCATAAAATAGACAACTCTGGTCTGAAAATGCTGAGGCAAGGCAGACTACCCTTCCAGGGCTCCTTGACAGATCTTGACAGATATTTGTCAGAAGGCCCTCTTTAAATTGAAACTTGAGTCAGTCAATATCAGTTGAGTAAACAGGGTAGTTGAAGCATTGCATTTTCTTTGCTACTTTACAAACTCGAGGCTTAGTAAAGTGGTGCTGTCAAACTAGCAGGTTTCCACTGTAGTGTTGTGGCAAAGCAACAGAGTGGTGAGTGCAGTAATGACTGCTGAAGTTGGCTGTGTTTCCTTAAAACCATCACTTTATCATCCTGATCACATTGTGAAAGTAACTCCTTATTTACAAAATCCAACAAGCAATCTCATAATACTTTTTCTTATATAGTGTCTTTTTTCCTGAAATACAGTTTTGTTTTTTTGATATATTGTTGGCAAAGAGCTATCTGTAACTTGTTAACATCCTGCCCTTCTTGTCTGTGTGTGTGTGTATTTGTATGCACACAGAATATGTTACTTGTAATAGCACTAACTATTGCACTTTTTTCTATTGCAATACCTTGCTCCTGAGAAGAGACTAGGAGCCATGCGGCCAAAAAATCTCTTAACTTCTAATTTTGACTGATGGAAGCCTTTAAATAAAAATGTCAACGTTACAATTAGTAATTATATTTTATTTTACATTTTTGCTTTT
>JAPZDY010000001.1:2638158-2676570 GCA_029783645.1 Ctenochaetus hawaiiensis
TTTTATTTATTTGTGTTTCATTTTTTTCAGTTATTGCCATTCAAAAGCAGGCTTAGATATTTCAGAGCAGAAAATGATCTGACTATATTGTGTCTGTTTTGATGGATCAACTTATTTACTAGTTAAATTTGATATTTTGTTTTCATTTTTTTTCTTTTCAGAAATGGGTTGTCATTATCAACATATTTGGATATGTGGCTTGAGTCTGCTCAGATCTGCACCAGCTAATCAGATCTAAAACTACATTTAGTCAAGAAATAAAAAACATTAATAGGCAATGTGAGGCAGCAGCTCACTATACCTATAGGTAGCAGTGTAGTAATTCCCTGTATATGAAAGTAAAGAAAAAAAAAGAACTAGCAACAGAAAAAGAAATCGAGAGAAAGCGAGATGGACAGGGCGCTCTCTGTGTGTTATTGTGTGAGGAGTGCGCTTGCTTGTACCCTGGCTTTATTTGTGTTATGCCGTGTGATTCCATTGTGTAGAGTAGATCTACTGAGCTTGTATTCCCACCCTCCCACCATCCCCCTTCTTTAGATAAAGCTATCAGGATCTGCAGCACACCTTCCTCAAATGCATGTGAGCAGCTTACTGTTGTGGAAGCTCTCTCTATGTTCCTTGAGGATTCTGACGGTTGCATTGTGTGTTGCTACAATGAAGGTGTGGTATATTGGCACTGAGCTTCATGTCCAAAACAACTATTAAGATGTTAATGTCCACTGGCAGAGTTGGCTTTAAGCAGAAAGTCTACTTCCCATTAAAAATTGTACAGAATGGGGCATCATGTAGAATTACTATTACAATTAAAAAGTACTATTACTTTTACTATTACATTACTATATTTGCAAGACAGTTGAAAGAAGTACATGTGCTTATTAAATAACAATATAAAATGGTCATATGATAGAAATAGGTACACAACAAATGATATTCTATATTGGTAATGTTTTCAATTGACTGTTATAAGTGCTTAGTGTATGACCCTAAAATGCAGAACACAGACTTTGATGGTGCAGCTTATAGTTTACTGAAGAATTTCACCGGAGTCCAGAAGAGCAGTGCAGGAAGAAACTGACAAAACAGATGGAGCTGTGCAGGTGAGCAGTCGACAGAGCAGGTGGAGTAGAGCAGGTGAGGGGTAGACAGAGCAGGTGGGTGAGCAGGGTCTTCAGCAGAGCGGGGCAGACGGTGAGTAAAAGGATGAGAACAAGAACAGACAACAAAGACAAAGCTGGCTGTGGCAGCCAACAGTGGCAAACTGGGGAATGACCCTGGGGCAAAGAAATAAACGAAAATTAGCTACAGTGACTTGCACAAGAAACAGATGATCAGAGCTGGTTGAGATGACAGTGCTGCATGGTACACTGAGTGGTCTGGTAGAGTCACCTAGCAAACACAAGGACTAACTGAATACACACACACAAGGAAGGGAAAGACACAGTGGATTTAGGGGATCTAGTCTTTTCATGACATTAATGTTTAACTTGGATTTCTGCCTTGTGGTTGTATGCCTCTGCACACAAGTAAATTTACAGTTTTACATCTATGTTATCCATCAATGTTATTGGACTTTTGAATAAATAAATAAAAAGTAACGAAGTATTTTTGGCAAAAAGAAGTTATTGATGAGTTGATATATTTGATTCTAGAGAAATAAATTCACTTACAGACTGGTTTTACAGATGAGTACAGAAGACTGATCTGTACTCTCTGAAAAAAGCAACGGGAACTAAAAAATAACTGGGAGGCTTGACCTTTGAGTCCGCCATGCTACTATCTTACCGATACAAGTCAAGTGGATGAGTCAAATTTAAAGACATACTCTCAGGGCTTTCCTATCAGGAATGTAACAGAGAGACAGATGCACATATGGACGTATGAGTAAACATCCAAAAAAACATAATCCCTGCAGTCACCTCTCACAGTCATGTTGTGATACTGCATGGTTTCAGTTAGGCAAAGCAGTGCCGATGCCTTAATGCTGCTATTTAACATTCTCACATGCTTATCATGCTAAATTCTATTTTGTGAACTGATAATGTTGATAAAGAAAAAGTTAGAAATGAATTAATCCTAATGGTAATATAAATATCTGTATAAATGCTATACCAATCATTTTTATTAGACATTTCACACATCAGCCGAATGGTGATTCTTCGGGAAAGTCAGCTAATAACCAAAGTTTGGAGAATTTATCCACCGCAGATTAATAGATCAAAACAGAATTACTGTTAATTAACTGAGGAACCAACTAGTTGTTCCAGTAAAGGCCATGAACTTATAACTATAGATGATGTGGACCCATCTACAGTCAAGTTATGATAACTAACTCTTACATACAACCCACATTTTATCAGTTTTTATTGCTAGGATTGTTTCAGAAAAAGCTGCGTAGTCCTTTAACATTATTACTGTCTCTGTAGAGTGTCATTATAGTTGTTACTGCCAGTGTCTCTTTTTCCTTCACACATTCAAGTGAACTTTTGAGACCAAAGTTTCTTTATCAATACAGAGATTGCATTGTACCTTCAGCCCATCTTTTATTAGCTGTAAATAGACATTTTTTCCAATCCTGTTGTATTTAAGTATCAAGGTGTGTTAACTTCTCACAGTAAAGGCATGATTTATTTTAAATGTTTTTTTTAATTTCTGAGGACTACATTATGAAAGCTCACTCACATTATCACCAGTGACCACAGATGTTGTCAAGTCAATGTACATAGTAAATGCAAGGCTGGAAAATATGTGTGGGAGTGTGTGTGCGTGTGTGTGTGTGTGTGTGTACACATCCCAGTGGTGGTACCCTTTGTCTGGATGCTGGATGTGAAGGCAGACAGAGAGAAAATGGCTTTCTTACACTTCAATTTCACGCATATTTTCTATGAGGCTAATGAGAGCCTTAAACACGGTGCCAGACTTATGGCTGGACTGTTGAAGGCTGACATTTTCACACAAAGTGGCACCTTGTCCATGCGGATGAAGTCCTTATACCTGGCTGTAGAGAGGTGTGCATGGGTGTGTGTGTGTGTGTCTATGTGTGCAAAAAAAAAGAAAGATAATTTTGTAATCCTATTTGTATTATTCAGGGTGATATGTGTTCATGTGTGTGCACTTGCCTTGTAATGTTTTTTTTTTCTTTTTTTCTTAATGGTAAATGAAATGTATTTTTGTAGTTCTTTTTCTAATCTTTGGCTTTACAATACAGATCAGCATTTACAAATTCACATACTAATGGCAAATGGCTTCTCTACCTCAGTTTCAACAGTCAGGAAATCTTACCCACATTTAAACACCAATGGAACAACCATTGGGAGCAATTTGGGGTTCATCATCTTGCTCAATCCCTAACCCCTTCTATGTGCAGTCAGATAACCTGTTCTGCCTTCTGAGCTACAGCTGCTCTTGGTATGTTAATTAACATGGTATCATGTTTTTTTCTGAAACACACAACACTGTTTACTTGTATACACATGTGTTTTATTGATACATGTACTAATTGTTCAAGGTTTATTTTTCCAGCTAATACCTACCTTTGTTTTGCAATTCCCTTGTCTGTATTGAAAATTTGCAGATTCTAATGATTCATCTTTAGACGCAAAGCAGGTCTCTCTATTCTCTAAGCTTCAACTCTTCGGTGAATCTATATCATACTGTTCGGCGGTCATTAAATTAATAGTGATACAATTCCTATTTAATCTTAGCTGTGAAAAGAGCAAATTATGAATAAATAAACACTTGAAATGACCTGCTCATCTTGTCAGCATTGTTGTCATCTCTCATGAAGCCTGAATACACATGCCTGCCAGGTTTCTTACCTTGCTGAGTGTAGTCACAACATGGACATTGGAGGTAATTATAAAGCTGGAGATATGGAGAGGAAACTGTGTGTGTCTGTATGTTTTCATATTCCCTTTGGAAAGAGAAGGAAAGTAAGAATGGAGCTCGGTTACTCTTTGGTTGTTTGATTGCACCACTGCTCCTTTACAATCATAACACAACTTTTTGACATTTGATTGTTAACTGTTTCTGTGGCTGTTTCTTTTGTTACAGACTAGTCTTATATATGCAGTGTATGCCTTAGTCTTTGCCACTAGGACAGCAGAAAAGGCTACAGGAAAAGCCCAACAATGAGGTGTCTTTTCGAATATGTGTGTGTGCGTGTGTATGCGTGTGTGTGTGTGTGTGTGTGTGTTTGTCTCCCACACGGCCCCTCACTGCCACTCACTGTAAACTAGTCTGCAGCTCGTCACAGACAGACGCTGACACACTCCCAGTCTAATGTGCTCATTAGGGGCTGCACAGCACACACATAATTGATTGCCATGACACAAAATGCACACACACACCGTTACTGCAAAAAACTGTTTCCTTTTTTAATGCTGCAGTAGAAAACAAGGTTATATGAAGTCATATAATGGGGGTTCATTGTCAAGAACAACAACAACAGAAAACGATAGAACGAAATGAAAAAGACTAACAGCACAGAATGCATTACAGTATCTGTGCTGTTTACATGCCGTTATTTTACACATAAGGTTTTTTTTTTATTATTTCTCTACACTGGCAGCTGTCAGTTACTTCAGCAAATTAACTGCCAAAAATGTAGCAGAACTTGTCACTCAAGAGGTTAGTTTAACCATGGTTACCTTTCATATCCCAAAAGATAAAGCTGTAGACAGAACAAAAAAATAGGACCAATCAAAAAGGCATTCAACAATATGAAACAACCAAGAGTGCTTATAAATAACAGTTTACATGTGAAATATCTTCATAAAGTAACATCTTTTTTGTACAACCTTTAATATCTTTTTAGTGTTCATACAGCGGCACATGTAGAGTAGTGTCTAGTGAAAAGAGTCTTTAACCCTTTGAGCACGAGTTGGGAATAAAAAGATTCACCTGTTGTCATCCCTTGCTATTTTTCCTTATCCTTTCATTAAATAACACATTTATAAAACTATTGTGCAAAACAATTTTATTTATGTCTTCATATACTGTGCACCAGCAGATAGTCATAATCCCTTTAAATTAAAAATATAGAAATGATGCATAATTTAGACAGGAATTGATTAATATGTTTTTATATACATATTTTACACAGACCTGAATTAATATAGGTCCCTGATCGACCAAAGTTAGAGACTTCAGATATCCTCTTTTCTTTCTTACCACATTGCTGTAATGTTTTTGTGTCAAGTCCTGCAAGCATCTCTCAGACAGATATTAAGCCCAAGATGTAAACCGTGCAGTAAATAGAGAATGTCTCTGATTAGACCAAACATACTGTATATCTGGGGAAAAAGACATCGGAGACACAATGCACATTTTGCCCATAAAATTCTCACAATAGCTTAAAAATTTCCCATTTCAAATCTTGAATTAACAATGTTTTGATTTCAGGCGTAGAAGTGCTTGGACGTACTCAGAGGGTTAAATTTTAAATGCTGACAAATAAAGAGAGAGTTTGAGTATGAAAAACAGAAAAAAATATTATGGAAAGTGCACCAGATTTAGTTATAAAATGTTAAACTAAATTGTTTTATTTATGCATGCAGCTTATCACACCCAATGATGCCAAAATATAAAGGACCATAATTCCATTTACACAAGTTTCAAAATACACACCACTTCATTTTATAATCTCTTTTTTTAAACCTTCATATACTATATTTTCTCCATGACAACAGCCCCGATCTGCACATTTTGAAAAAGTCATTATTCCTGTCCTGTCTCGGACCACAGTGAGGCTACCTCACAAAGAAAATAAAGAGAAAAACAACTGCTACAACACAAAATACAAAACCATGTGCCAAAACTCAAAGCAGTAGTTGTATGTCATGTTTGTGCAGTTCCATCACTTTAATAATCCTTTCTTCTCTTTGAAAGAAACGTCTGTGAAATTCTAAAGAGAGACGGGGCAAGAGAGAGGAAACCATTACAAAAGAATGCAGCATTGTCCATAGTCAGTGCTACTGTTTCTCCAGCTCACACACATACATGAGATGGTCCTCAGGGGACTTCCCATGAGTCTTGCTCAGGTGAAGCTTGACCGCATGTTTGCTTGCAAAAGTCCGGTTGCAGAGCTTGCACTGGTACATGGCCCCACTGTCTTCATCGTTGTCCAGGGAGGGTGATGGGGATTCAGTTGAGGGCAGAGAGGTGTTTAAGGATGAGGGCAGAGAGATTGGTATGGATGGTGGTAAGGATGTGGGTAGAGAGGATGATAAAGGGTGACTGGTTGGGTGAAGATTTGAGAGCAGTTTTTCAGATAGTCCTTTGGTATGGCGTTGTTGATGATGTTGCTGTGATTTCTGGCTGAACAGCTGCTCCCCAGAAAGCTTGGCCAGATCTCGCAGACGGAAGCCCAAGTGGGATTCCAAGTGGCTGACATAGGTGGATGGTGAGCGGATCTGAGAGGCGCAATCACTGCAGAAGAACACCGGGTGACCTGAATCCAAGTTTTTCAAGAACTTGGTGCCACCAGTTCTTCTGAGCTGGTACTTGACATTAGCCAACCAGTGGGATATTGTAGTCATTGAGAGGCCAGTGAAACGGGAGATGTGCATTCTCTCTTGTGGACTCAGGTCCGACATCATGTACTTTCCATCACTTGTTTGTCTTAGACTGGAAGCAAACTGGGCTTGTAGGATTAGGAGGTGTTGTGGATTCCAGTTGGACTGACGGCCTTTGCGTTTTTGGGCTGGTGAAACATCTTCTGTCTCCTCCTGTGTAAGACCTTCAATGTCAGAGCGCTCTGACAGGCTGGTAGGTGTGGAGGACTTAGAGGTTGCTTGACTCTCTGTCAGGTTCCTCAACATGTCAGAGATGTCTGACAGTGCGTTTTCTTTTAAAGGGGAGGTGGCCATAAAGGAAGCTACTGCAGCCGAGGCTTTGGTCATAGTGACGGTGGAGGAGGGAGAAATTGAGGATGGTGTGGAGATAGTAGGAGAGAGAGCTGTTGAACCCAAAGAACCACTATTGCTGTTTTTGTCAGCATTTTTGCCTTTGGTGAGATCTATGGGTTGGTCATTGTTCATATGTTGCTGGTAGAAGTAGCGGTCTAAATGGTCATTACTGGGCTTTTTGGTCTGTGCTGGTGGGGTGGAAGCAGCTACCGCTGCTTTTTCTGCCAGGCTGTTGCTCATCTTGAACAACATGCTCATGGGGTCAAGGGAGGGCAGGGCAGGCTTAGCAGCTTTCCCCAGATGGACATTCATTACTGACTGAAGTGCGCTGAGAGGGTTGACAAATGGTTGTTCTGGGGGTGGATGGTCTGTGATGATAGCTGTGCTGCCACACAGGGAGGCAGGCAAGGGAGACTCCATTCCATTCTCCATAGACTCCTTTATGGAAACATCTCCATTTGAATCTCTATGATTAGCTCCACTTCCATCACCTACTACTTTTTCCACTCCACCTGTATTCTCAGGAGTTTTACAGCCTCCTGTTCCATTTTCTTTAGGGGACTCTCCTCTCACTGAGTCCCCTGAATCGCTTTGGCAAGGTGAAGGTGTGGTACGTCTGAGAGGAGATCCCCTTGCAACGCTACTGGGCTCTCTCATTTTTTCCTCTACCTTGGCCACTTTCTCTGTCACTTTCTTGACCAGCTCTTCCATAGCATGGAAGTTGTTTTTGGGCAGAGGGGAGGTCTGACAGCTTGAAGGGGAAATCAAGGGCTGGCTCTTACCAGTAGGAGAGAGGATCTCTCCTCCAGGGAACATGTATTTAAGGGGAGAGCTCTTCCCAGAGTTGCCTAGAGAGAGTTTCATTATGTTTGGGAGCTGGTAGGCAGCATGAATACTGGGATACCCACCCCAGCTTGGAGCTCCATTCTGGGCTTTATTGATGGCTGAGGTCACGGTGTTCTCCAAAGACTTCAGGATGTCAAGACCCCCTTTTGGACTGTCATCCAGATCCTCCTCAGTCAGATAAGTGTATTTTGAAGAAATATCAAACTTCTCCTCCACCTCCTCCTCACCTCCTGTCTTCTTATCCTTGTTGAGATTGTTACCACTGTTGATGATGGACTCTTTAGTGCATTCCTCCTCCTTCTCCTCCTTTTTAATCTCCACAGCCATGGAAGTTGGGGAGATGCTGGTTGGAGGAGGCACTGGGGCAGGTGGAGGGGAGAAGGTTGTGGCGGCCAAGGGAACAGACTGGACCTTTTCTTCAACTGTTGAATTGGATGTGGGGGCTGGAGTAGATGAATCTATAATGGGTTTGCCTTTTTTAATAGCAGAATTGGTGACTTTAATAAAGTGTCCTGTCACCATCATGTGAGCAGTTAGCTCTTGCAGAGTGTCATGAGAGCTGCCACATTCCATGCATTTGAGAATTTGTGACTTTCTGGATTCAAACTGCCAGGCATAGCTGGCACCATTCTGGTGTCCATAGCGGTTGTTAGGTGTGATGTAGGGGTTGGTGATCTTTTGGAGTATGTCATTAGAGTCACTGAGGGATGTTGGTTTGGGTGTGGTGCCTCCATTAGAGTCAGGTGAGCTAGGGAGGTCCAGGTCTATGGGGGCTCTCTTTCGAGCTGAGGAGATAATCTTAGCTGCCACTGGTGTAACAGGCTCTTTCAGAGGCACTTTCTGATAGTGTTTTGTCTTGATCATATGAACACTTAGATCCTGGAGAGATTCAAATGAGTGCCCACAGTACATGCACTTCAGAACCTTCTGTGCATCCTCCTTCCCTTCCATCTCTAGCAAGGAACGCTTTCTGGGTTTTGACCATCGTTTAGCACCCTCACCATCTGCCTCATGGTTATCATCACGATAGTGGCCTGTCTCATTCATGTGCACTGTGAGCTCCACTAGTGTGTCGTAGGCTGCACTGCAATCCTTACAGCGGAACTTGCTGGCACCAGTGAATATAGAGCCATATAGTTTGGAGCTCTGGCGGTATAGCTGAACAGTACTAAAGAGGTTGGGTTCTGTAGATGCTGTAGATACAGCCACTGTGGGATGCTGAACCAAGCCTAGTCTATGTTGGTGGTTCTGTGCGGCCTGCTGGAGGGTTTTAGTCATAGCTGTCTGATGCCAGTCATAGCTCCCACTTCCACAGCTACTGCTACTGCTGCTACTACTGCTACTGCTGTGACTGCGAGGAGGTTTTTCTGCAGGGGGCTGGCTCAGGTTCAGATTCAGTGTGGACCAATAGGAGTTGGTCAGGAAAGAGGTGTAAATTGCCTTCATCTTCTCAAGGCTGTCAGCCACAGACCCTGTTGTGGCTAATATGGCCTCATCTCCACTTACAGAGGCAGCGGCACTGGCAGCAGCCATCATGGCAGATGAGGAAGACAGGGACAGTGCATTTGAGGGGTCTTTAGAGAGGAGAACATCATCCTCATTTTTAAGTGAGGAGCTCTCAAAATCAGACATTCTGTCACTGGACTCACTCAGGTGAGACTCACTGTCCAGCTCCTGACCAGAAAAATCAGCAGCATTAGGGGAGTCATGGAAACCAGTGGATCCTGGCCTGTCCTTGAGAAGGAAGTCCTTTTCCTGACCAAGGAACTTGGCAGAAGGCTCCTCCCCTTCCAGAGCTGAGTCGTCTCCATCCAGGTCCTCCTCCAACAGGGCTGCTTCCTTCTCATCTACAGGGACATATGCTGTGTAGGCAGAGACAAGAAAGACAAAGAGAGATTTGTAAGAACCACACTGACAGCATATCTAATGATTAAGACTTTCAACTCTGTTTTACTACTTCTTCACAAAGCATGGAACTGATAGAAATGCAAGATACTGGCATTCACACGTTCTCCACAGGAAACAGCAATTATCAAATGACATTCCAAGACAAAGTATTTCCTATCATAAACTGTTGCCGTAAGTTTGTTCTAAATTACATCTTTTACATTGACATTGTTTTCAAATTGGAATCAAGTTGCCAACCCCCCCATTCTCTCTTCACCCCTAGGTCTTTATTCTGTACTGCAGAAAATCAGAGGCAGCCAGAGAGAGAGGTGGAGGATGGAAAGAGAAGGATGGAATGAGAGAGAGGGGAAAAATGTCTCTTCAAACAAAAGTTGCCACCTTATTCTTCTCATGGGGCAACAGCTTGAAATTAAAACTAAATTTGAAATTAATGAACCACATTCTGGCGGTGGCATTCGTTTCTGAAGTAATAAATTACTTGTATCAACCTCGGAGACAGCAGTTCCTGTCTGTCAATTAATATGTCTTACGCTTCTTCTGCAGACTCTAATGCATTCCCTAACAGACACACTCGCCATTTAAATTAAGCATGCATTTTCATTCATTACATTGCTCAGTTCTCGCCTCATCGTAAATAAAAATGAATGTATGTATGTTTGCCTGCAACAAATCTCTCCCCACAAAACCCATTTGCTTCAATTACCAAAGATTAGAAAAAGTTTAGTGTTATTATTTACAGTTTAGCTTCAGGGAGTGGGCTTGAGGCTTTCAATTTATATTTAAATCCCTCTTGTTTAAGTATAATACAATGGAAATCATACAGAGAAAATATGTTTCAAGACAAATCACAGTCTTGCCTCTTTGTACATCTATGAATGCTTTCTTTTGTTAATAAGTCTATAAAAAGGATAAAACAACATCAGATGAGAATTGCCTCATGCTCACACTTTGTGATTAAGGCTGGATTTCTGAATAATGATTGAAATACACAGACACATGTATACACAAACCCCTTGTTTTAGCAACTACACTGGCAAAGAAGATGAGCATGTGTGTCTGAACGTCAGTAACCTTGTGCCTAGCATTCCTTTCTGCAACAGGCCATCACTCATCTAAGCTGGTATGTAAACACAGAGTAAGTCGGTCAGTGGGATGGGTGTGGCACAGAAGCACATATTCAAATGCAATCTCCCACTTTCAAAGACACTCAAAGCCAAGATAAATGTTTAAAAATTGTGGACGCTGCTTCCATGATAGAAATGCACATTTGAACTCTCTGTTAGCAAAAAGAGAAAAGATGAATTCAAAGTAAGTAGGTTGAAAACAACTCTTCAAATCATCTATGGCTCTGTGAAAATGCAGTCTTGAAAACACCTGCCAGCCGTATCATACAACATACTTCAGCTGTTGCTGCTTCCAATCTCTAACCGAGAACTGCAAGTTGTGTGTGTGGTTGTGTATGTGCGAGTACAGCATCAGCAGCAACTCAGAGAGGAGGTTGTCATTGTCAGGCAACTGGTTGCCATCGGCGATGATACAATCCTGCCGTGGGACAAACATATGCACAGAGACACAGATA
This sequence comes from Ctenochaetus hawaiiensis, assembly GCA_029783645.1. Taxonomy (NCBI): domain Eukaryota; kingdom Metazoa; phylum Chordata; class Actinopteri; order Acanthuriformes; family Acanthuridae; genus Ctenochaetus; species Ctenochaetus hawaiiensis. The sequence goes on from JAPZDY010000001.1 coordinate 2,649,397, forward strand.
TCCCAAAGCACATCACACATCTCACACATAAACAGGTACACATGTACACACAAAGACAGAGAGGCAGACACACCTACACACACAAACACACATATGCACTCCGTTTGTACTATAACTGTTGTAGTCTAACAACTCTTTGCCTTCAGGCACTTTCAGGAGCTTCTCTGCTGAGAAGTCTGCAGTCTGCCACAANNNCTGCAGTCTGCCACAATGTTCAGTCTAACAAAGAGGGTGAAACACCGGGAACAAGTTATCTAATACTGGATGCTGTTATGACCCCTATCAACAATGCACTACTTACTGTTGTTTGTCTTTTACCTAATTGAAGTACAACCAGTTTAAACCTTGATGATCCATTTTAGCTGCATGTTTTAACATTTGCACACACACAAACACACATACCTACGCTCCCCCTCTTTCAGAGCTTCCCCATCTCTCCCTGTCTCTCTTTGCCTCTCTCTCTCTCTCCCCTTCTCTGTCTCAGAGACACATCCACCGCCCGCACATACGTGCAGCCGAGCAAACCCACATGTACATGCCATCTGTTCTGAATCAGCCAAAGCGACAGCTGTTTAAGAGAACAATGCACAGGCTGAGGAAACAGCCGAACACAGCAGCTCGATGCTCTCATCAAGGCCAAACATCAATGTGAAATCTCCTTTAAAACACAACGTACACTCTCCACTTCAAATTAGCTGCCTTTGTGTGATAAGAGCATGGTGTGTATTTATGTGTGTGGGTGCCCATCTGTGTACCTGCAAGTGTGTGATATGTATGGAGACCCATGCAGAGAATCTGGGAGAAAACAGTGTTTGCCAGCGAGAGCGGTGTGTGCTGAATGAAACCTTGGTGTGTAGGCTACATCCACCTACATGGAGCATGAAGCACACAACTGATTTCTGGACTTGTCTAAGGCAGAGGATTATGAAATATGGAAACATTTTGACATTTAATAAGTGAAGTGGCAAAATAAATTGATACAATGGCTGGCACTGAATGTTGAGACGATGTTTTGCAGTCAGCTACAGCTACATGCATTGTTTTGTGACAAGATAAAATAAATGCCCTTTTGACTTTAGCAGTCTGAATTTTTAAATAAATATCATATATCCTGGCTGCATTATCTTTTTTATAAAATTTGACTTGTTAAAGCTAATTTCTTAGCTTTCTTTGACATGTTACTAATCACTGAAAGCCTGCTAATAATTGCAAAGTTATGTTTTCTAATGTACATTCGTGGTTTCTTAACCTTTTTCCAACAACCCTCCTAAATGAGTTTGAGTATCTCAATATTATCATTGCTTACGCTGTTTTAAATGCATTTAATTTAAAAAAAAAAAATCTCATGTTAATGGGATATCATTACACAACTTTCTGGACGACTTTCATAGAAGTTGCAGTAATACCTGGATTGTGGATGTTTCAGCTTTGCATGTTCCATAAATTGTTCAGTGAATTTAACATTTATGTAGTATGGCATAGACATTTCAGCCATTTACATTTTATTTTTGGCGATTTATTTTACCATTCCGCCAGCATACTTAGTAATTTTACAAAATCTCAAGCACACTGAATGATAGATGTAATGCACGTCCTGTGTATTTGTAGCTGGCAGTCAAATTTATTGGTTGTGTGACACTGAATACACTTAAATGTATATTTACTCCCCTCTAAACACAAAAATTCAGAGATTTTTTGGTGACTAATGTGAATGTGATCCCAAAGAAAATCCCGAAGGAATCTCCGATGTATACTTGACTTATCCTCAGACTTGTTAGTTTTACCCTAATTGAAACTCATTTTAATGTTCTTAGAGGATTCAAGAGAGTGATTGCACATTGTCCCACTCTCCATTCTTTAGGCAAAAACTTGGCACAACAGTTGCACTGTGTTTGTGTGTGAGGGGTGCAGCATAGGGAAAAGGTCACTCAGTACCTTATCCATTATTATATTTATTGTTGTAGCTAATGCAGTCAAATAAAGAAGCAACAGGATTTATTATGCAAACCAAAGAGAAGAAGGAGAAAAGAAACCTGATAAATGTGGTCGAAGGAGAGGAGACTGAGGGTACATGAGGAGGGGGAGGAGGAGGAGGAGGGAGGCGGGGCTTGGAAGAAAGTCAAAATAGGGGCCATACACTCACACTCACACACAAACATGAACATGCAGAGATGATCCCCAAGGCCACTGGCTTTGGTCCAGGCTGCAAGGTTCACAACACCAGAACCCCAGATACTGAAATAAATATGAAGAAACCCATCCGACACAAACACACCCAAAACCACTGGAGTAGAAGAAGCCTGGGCCAAACACACTGGGTATACAGGTGCTCTTTTAATTAGCAGAGAGAGAGGGAGGGAGAGAGAGGGTTCCAGATGAATTGTCAGCAGGGTGGATAAGGGGGTTTGATCTCATTTTCCTGCCGGGAGAAATTGCTGGTTTCGAAACCAAGGCAAGCAGGCAAACACCACAGTTGTTTCAGGGAGAGCCAGAAGGGCTTGGAAATTATTTTTGACATCTGAACAAAACTACTAATCCCTGCTATTATGGTGAACGATTATAATAATAAATGGTCAAATGTACCAAATGGAAATTTTTAATTTACAGTCATATTAAAATACTTGGAAACATTATGAAGCTGCTCCATGTTCCTGTCTGTGTGTAAAGTAAGGAAATGCTTATGCACTCTGCAGATGTTACGATGTTAGGAAACAGTTTATCATGCTTATATAACCACTTAACAGCCCTATCAGACACACAGGCACGTCAGAGCTGTCTGTTTACACTTCTGCTTAGACCGTGCAAGTGTGTATGTGTCTGTGTGTGTGTTTGGGGGGGAAAGAGAGTCAGGCTGACTGTGGGTCAGTCAACTATTACAGCGTTTTTGTTGAGACAAAACTGAAGACGTGCAGAGGCCTGAGATGAAATCAACCCCCATCTTAATTTTATCTCATGTACCGTGAGTGTGAGTGTGTTTATACATATTTGTGTGTTACATTCATCCACCCCTCTGCCATTTCCCACTTGATTAGATCCTATAATCTCCACCTTCACCTCCCTCCCTCCCTCTTTTCCACTCTCCCCAATCACCAGTGAGATCAATAATGCTTAATTATTGTGATTTGACATACACAGACAAATTGGTGGGATTGCTTGTAAATGTGTGTGTGTGTGTTTGTGTTTGTGTGTGCATGTGTGTGCAACAAGGGTGGTTAAAGGGGCATGGCTGTCTGCAGTGAGTGCCTTGGGATTGGCGAAGTGTGCTATCGATCCCAAGAGGCATTCAATCGAACCAGATGCCTGATGAATGAAGCTCTTCTCTCAAACAGCTACATGTTTTACCAGACTTGTAACATATTTACAGTATTATTGGAATATGACGCACTAATTACTTCTCCTGTGGAACGCTGTGTTGATGGAAACATTACTGCACATACTTTATAACAAGCACATGAATTATTATGAGAGCTGGATAGTGTTTGAAGCAATCAAAGTTAACATTCCAGTTATTCTGCTTTTTAGATGTTGTGTTTGTTCACTCTTTATAGTATTTACAGCATCTGAAATGAACATAACCATTTTGTTAGAATCAAAGATTTTTATATGTTTTTTGTTAAACAGTTTGTTTTTTGTGATATAGCAGCTTAACTGTAGTAATGTTACATCATTTATTGGTCTGGAAAGCTGTCCACAAGTCCATAGGTGACACCATGGTGGCTCTGAATGCTATTTTTATACAGACAATGACAAAGAATTGCAATAATAATAATAGAAAAAGTATGCCCATACTCAAACTTCAAAATTCTGAAACAGCTGTGCAAAAAGGTACAAAGGTTACATTGTAGTTTTGCAGTGTTGCAAGCTAACTTTTTTTAACAGTTTTTAAAAAAAGAATATGTGATTTTATGTTACATTTCAATCAATATATGCCATGACTTAATTTTTTAAAAATAAATTATATATATATATATATAAATGTTTAGTGATTGAAGACCAGAAAATAATGTCTATTTAAAACTAGCACATTTAATGAGTATATTTTGAAATTACTCTCAAGTTTCAATTTATAAATTGCAGTACAAGGGCAGTAATATCAAATTTCATGATAAAATAATGTTCATACAAACCATCTCATAGTTTATCACACTATCAATTACCTAAAGATTCCACTACATTTTTTTTTTCCTTTAATTAATTAATTTAGATTTTTTTATTCACGTTATGTTGTATCAGAATAATCTAATGGGTGTTTTACACTCTTGTATTCCCAAAAAATCCACTTTATTCACTTTATTTTTTTCTCTGGCATATATATGTTTATTATATATGAATTAATTTTAATGTGGAGCTGACTCCATGCTAATAAGTGGTAAACAACACGATAGTCTGAAATATGCAAATTGCCTTTAAAAAAGCTGAGGTAATATTAGCATAGGCTACAGTGCATACTGGCAGTGGTGTATGAGAGAAACAGAGGGAGGATGAGAGAGGGGAGATTAGATTTGGAGTGGCAACAGCTAGTGTGTCTGTCTGAGGCTGCAGCAGCGTCGCAACACAGTGAAATACTGCGATTATTCAGAAACACAGACGCTGTTGTAGCACCCTTCTGCAGTATGTCCATAAATGTTTGTGTGCTTGTGTGTGTGTGTGTGTGTGTATGTGTGTGCGTGGACAGTGTTGGGGTGTTCTGGCTAATCATCTCCCCATGCCACTCAGCTGGGGAGCTGCTGACAGTGTATTTACATGCTGCTGTTACAGTGCCAATACAAGAGTGTATGCCTGGGTTAGAGAGCTGCTGACACATTCTCTAATGTGTGTGTGTGTGTGTGTGTGTGTGTGCTGTATTTATATATGTGCAGTATTTTTTTAACAAACAGATACAGTTTTGCTGCAAATGCAGCACGATTTAAAATTAATCATCTTAGCACCACAATACTCTTAACCATAGGAATTAGTGTATGTTTGTGCATGTTTGCATGTGTGTGCATGTAACTGTGTGTGAAAAAGTAAAGTTTAGCAGTCATATTTGGTTATTTATACAAGACGGGGAAAAAAAAGTATAAAAAAATATGTGCCAACTAATTATCAAGTCTGTATTTTTAGCTATGACTGACTCTTGGTGTCCTAATCACACATGAGGGAGAGGAAATATCCCCACACACACGACACACACACATCACACACACAACACACAAACACACACAACACACAAACACACACATACACACGCTTATCATCAGTAACAGTGAGGTTCTGTGTGACCTCCCTGGACTGTTAAGCAGCTAGTTAATTATGGAGGAGCTGTAAAGGAATAAGTGAAATAGTATAAAAACAAAGATAACTATACAAAATAACAGAAAGAGGGATTGAAAGAGATTGAAAAAAATCTTAAGACAAACATGAAACAACGGCTAATTAATAACGATTTTACAGGTGACTAGTGTGACGAGTCATGACGAAAATGATGACAACGGTGGTCAACTTTAGGTGACTCTCTGCTGTACGATGAGTATCAAACATAAAGGTGAAATAATGACCCATGCATCTGCAAACTCCTGTCTGAGATTCAAAGTATGTCATAAGGCCCCCCAAAAAGCGACTCTAATTAACTGTTTAACTTATGAAATAAACAGCCTCATAATAACATATCTGTACTGACCAAAACACATTTGAATTGGCACGATGATGCTCTATCAACCACAACACATATGGAATTAGTGCTATTGTGATGTTACAGGAATATTATTTGTTAGTAGGATACCTACAAACAAAACTAAACAACTCATTTTCATCATTTAATTTTATGGTCGGTGAATAATTTTATCTGTTAGTTTCAAGATTTGACAGAAGTGCATGACAGTATTTATTTGGACAGAAATGTAGCATTGGATACTTTGCAGCATCAATTACTGGCATCTTGAAAACACTTAATAACATATGGTTTGGATAACAAACAAATAGCAGCAGAATTGTTACTGTTGAATGTGTTAGTGAAACATGAAGGGGTCTGTGCTCATTCTCTGCAAATACATTTAACCAGATTGACATCTAAAATAATTGAAAAGAAATAAGTCAAAGTGTATTGAAAATGCAGTGCATGTGTGTGTGGGCGGTATGTGGTGGTATGTGTGTGTGTGCGTGTGCATGAAAAGATGAACACAAGCAACAACATCTTACATTGCACAAATATTATCCATGGGCAACTGTTTGTCAGTAAATTATCCTCTGTCTTTTTTTTTGTCATTCGGATAACTTGCAGGTGGAGTAGTCACACTCTTAAAGCCCTCAGGGCAACCAGGGGTCACGAGCCCTCATCCCAGGGGATGTGTGTGCATGTGTGTGTGTTAGAGGGATAAAAAAACCAGCGGGATGTGCAGAGTTAGCCGAGCAGAGCTGAGCAAGATCCATCATTTCCACCACCTCCCATTTGTTTCTTCCATCTGCACTCCCTATATCCTTACCTCCCACTCGTCCTCTGCTCTTCCTCTCTCCAATTTTTGCCCCTTTCCTGCCTCTATCTCACATTCTCCTCTCTTATACACACATAGGCTTGCTCTTTTTTCTTACAGTTTCACTAATTACTTCCTTTGTTTTATCTTTAGCCTTCCTTTCATATTTGTCACGTCTAACTTGCCAAGAAGGAAAAAGAGCTACACAGAGCAACACAGAAAAATACTATAATGCAGGAACTCAATCAATACATGCAAGTCACACATAGACTGTGCAAAGAAAAACACAATAATGTCGGTGCTTATGCAGTTTAATGGAGATTTACTAAAATAGAGTGGAAATGTCTATGTTTTCTGTCCCCCACACACAAGCACACATGCACGCTGTCAGAAATACACACATTCACACAGTCTTTGCAGTGCAGTCTGCTTAGTTGCTGGGTATCTATTACCTGCCAGTCTGCTCTGATCTCTTTGGACAGCTCTGATCAAAAGATGTCATCCGACCTACTTGACTGGGCTCGGTAGGGAAGTTAGCAAGGGGGAACGTTTGTGTACGTGTGTGCATGCATGTGTGTTTCAGAGTAAATCACACAGTGGTCTGGGTGTAAATAAAATGACAGGATCACTTTAAGGTCCTGTCAAGTAAGCAGGAGGCGATTATGATAACGCCCGCTCTGTTCCAACGCAAACGGGCACACTTAAATTCACTGGCCGCCGGAGAATAATATACACGATATAGCTCTTTTTCTGTCTCTGCCTCTGTGTGTCCTCTTTCTTTTCTCTTCTTTTTGTCCAATCTCTTGTGCACTAATACCTTTTTCCTTTTTTGGGGGGTGGGGGGGTATCACTGTTACAGGCCTGAGGTGCATCTGGCGAGAGCTGATTGAAGGCAAACATCTCTCAAAGACGGATACTGGCCTTTAAATCTGCATAGAGTAAAGGGACACATGCGCGCCGACTTCATATCAACACACTCGTTCATGCTCACATGTACATCCTGAATCTGAAAATTAAACGCATCTCCTCCACAACGGCATACAGAGAATTCCCAAAAATGAATTTTTGAAACAAATGCAACACAGATGTAAAAAGCAGTGGCAAAGCTCTGTCGCAGCTATAAAAGGTGTAAATTGTGAAGGGTTTTAGAGGAAAGAAAAACGGCTGGCAATAAAGCTGGAAAACAGCACTGCTCCAAGGCAATTTAGACTGCAAAACACAAACCATTAAGTTTGTGCATTATCTTTTAATTTAATCTTGAATGATTTATAATCCATCACGCAAGGCTTCAACCATATCCAATTATTCTCTGCTGCTTGATTGACAACAAAGGTGATTTATTAAGCTAATAAAAACTGATGTGCTCTCCACTGAAAATAACCAGCTGGACCGAGAGCTTTGAGACACACTTGCCCACAAACACACCTACACACATCTTTGTCCAAGAGGTAAAGATCAATACTCTATGGGTGCATGCGTATTTATTTTGAAGTGTGTGTTCTTTGGTACGATACTAAAGTCTTTGCGGGAACCCTTTGAACAATCACTTAAGTGTCTCTTTACTTAAAAGAGAGATCAGTCTCCATCTGTCCCTACGTCTCTCCTGTTGTGCTAGAAACGTCGGAAATCAAAATGTCAGGCGTAGTGACGAGCAATGGTTTTTCCTTATGCAAGGCCGAGTGATTATATTAGGCTTTAATTCCTCCATCCACGGCATATATGTCATCTTAGTCTCCGCTTTATCTGCTAATGTTACGCTCAATCACTTGATATTAATGGAAAAGAGAGCCAGGGGGCCCCGTAATGGTGGTGAGTATATACGCATGTGTGTGTGTGCGTGGGTCTTTGTTGATGAGCAGCAGGGTGGGGTGGAGTGGAGGGGGTTAACGGCCTAAAGTTCACATGCATATCAATGTAGGAGAGTGCCATTAAGAAATATTAGCATGTTTACAGCACCAAGCCATGTATGAGGCTCATTTAATGAGGCTTAGAGTCACAGTTGCACATGTTTTAATGTGGCTACACACACACACACACACAAACACACAAACACACAAGCACACACTACGTGGCCTGTTTTCACTTGTTCTCAAATTTTTTTGTAAGTATTGAGGTATCGTTGTCATTCATGCTGATATGTTTGAAAATGTGGATGTTATGTAGTTGGATTTTAAGGCGACTGTCTGAATTACAGTTGTAAATCTACACTTATTAGAAACAAATGTTCTCAAAAGCAGAGGAGGAAGAGAATACTCATATGAGGGGAGGGCAGTTTGCCTCTCCTTAACCCTAAAGAGGAATTTTTAGAGTTAAGATAAAGTTAGGACATCTTACTGTAAGGGTTGCACTGTATGTACATCAGGACTGCGCTGTAAAAGTAATCAAAACATACTGGATTCTAAACAAACATGAACATAATGACAAATTGCCTGGTCAACAGTTTCAGGGAGAGCAGAGCTTCATTTCCTTCTTCACTGCACACATCGTCAAAAATTTACATTCATATAATTTTAAAGATTTAAAGTAAACCTGGTCAGTATGTAAAACACGATTACCAGCAGAGCCGAAGGACACAGGGAAAACAGTCTCCATATACCGTTTGTGTTCATCATTTCATTATTTACCAGTATGAGTGGTTAAATCGAGTCTTTTTTTTCCCCTTTGTTAATGCACTCACAACCATTTTACAAATGTATTATATGTGAGTTAATTACTTTTATTTTTGTTATTGTCAGTTCTTGTATTCTGCTGCAGTGTGTCGTGCCAATAGGCAGGACATGAATTACAGAGACCAGAAGAGCTGCATGCTGGATAGGAACAAAACATGCAGAAATTTAGTCACCAGCACTCAACTGTGTTTAAGTAGTTGCCCCGAAACAAACAAACAGATATGGATGTTGACATGACTGGTATTAATAATAATATATATAATATTAAATACTATATTTTGGTAATAATGCAAAAATAATATCAAAGAAATGATGCAGCATCTCTGCAATCCTCTTTGTTTCTTGCTCTGTCCAAGTATGTGGGGCTAATGCACTGAAACACTGGTTCCCACATGGCGTAAAACTAAGGAAACATTCTGTTTAATTGTTCTCTTTTATGTTTTTTGACAGTTATAGTACTAGACTGTCTCTCCACCATAATTTATTTGCCAAAAAAAGAGACAAAACATACAATACCATACAACATACAGTACCTTAAAGACACTAAAATTTAAATTATCATTTGTACCAAACACTGTTGTACATTGACATTTCAGTTCATTTTCTTGCTCATTTAAAATCCAAAACCTTCTTTTAGATTAAAATATCAGAGTGTATTTTAAAAAAAAGCATTGAACGAAGTCCTCTATCTTTCTTGGAAAGTTCCTTTGTAGCATTAGATGTCGACAGTATGAAGACTTTCTTTCTCTTCATTACAGGCTCACTGATTTTTCTTTGTTCATTTGACTTCTAATACACTTACACTTCCCCCCTTCATCATCTTTGTAGCAATGTAAAATTAAAACGCAACCTCAGAGTTAAAACTAAGGCCATATGCATCAAACCACATGCTTTGATGCATAGTTAGCATGTAGTTAGCATGTTAGGCTGACTGCAGTCATGTCACATGATGAATCTCTGGCCCTTGCCAAGCTATCAACACCTTTCCCTTTGTCCGTGGGGTGCAGTGTGTGTCTGAGTACATGCGAGTTTGTGAGGGGGAAAGATGGGTTTCCAGTTTCAAAGCACTGGATTTGTATGTCTGTGTGCGTGTGTGTGTGTGTGTGTGTGTGTGTGTGTGTGTGTGTGTGTGTGTATTTCCAGCAGGGCCGTAAATACACAGACAGCAATGAATTATGCCAGGAAGGAGACCGACCGCCATTTTAAATCATGTAATTAGGTCTGTAGACCAGTAAAAAAAGAGAAGAAAGGTCTTTAATGTCACAAACGATGTCAAAATTGTACTTGAGATGTATGTGTGTGTATGTCCATCTATGTGTGTTTATCTGTACAACACCTTCGTACACAAAGGAGCCTACCAGAAATGTCAGCTGGGCAACAGGTAGAGCAAGAGGGCAAACAAGACCCTGTCTAGCAACGCAACCTCTGAATGCTGTTATGGAAACCAAACCTCAAGAGAACTCATAGACCTGTACACACAAACAAACACAAAACTACAAAAACAGATGAAAGCACTCAACACACATAGAGACAAATTGAAAAAGGAGGACTACAACTATGCCTTTCTTGGCTTTGACTTAGTTTTTTTTTATCTGGAAAGTATTTCTTCCCTTTTCTCTTTAAACATCCTGCTGTAATATACCTAAACATACTGCACTTTCTTTTGTGTATGGTGTCCTGTATTTGCACATAACACTATCATGTAGAAATGGTTGTATGCTTAAGATTTGTTACCTTAGACTCAAAGACATGCAGATTAATGCATCAGAACAACAACCACAGTCACACTGGCCAGCCATGCAGCAGTAAGTGAGTAAAAAAGTATATTTAGTTGTGGAAAAATGTAACAAGGAAAGCATCTAAGGACTTTAAAATGCAAGTATAAACACAAGCATACACTGCATGAGAAAGTTTTTTTATTTCCTTTACTACACTAACTTTTATCAAAAAATCTGTCATCAATGTTGATTTTGAAATTCACATAAATAAATTTCACTCTAAGAAGACAACGGTGTATTATCATTGCTTTCTATTGCCACAAATAAAATTTAAAATGAATTAAATAAAAAATAAATAAATAAATCTTCCCCTTTTACTTTTCTTGAATTAGTGCAAAATCTTTGCAACACACTTAAAAGTGTGCATAAAATTCTGGATTTTCTTTTCCTAAACATATTTGTTGAAATTGTTTAATTTGACCTGCAAGACACAACTCTGTGAATGTGTGTGTACGTGTGTGTGTATGTGTATGTACATATAAAACAAAACAGAAGCTTGAGTAAAAGCTCCTTGAAGACAGTTGTCATAAGACCTATAATAATGATAAATGCATCATGATAGGATTTTCATATTGAAACAAGAAAAAAGCTAGAAACATTCCATCTGTGTTCTCCGGATTTTGTGTGTGTGTGTGTGTGTGTGCATGTGTCATATGTGAGACCTCATATCAAAACATTTCATCGCCACAGCATATCATGTCATAAAGATTTTCCATGTTACGGTCTTGTACAACTTGCACTCACACACCAACATGATACATAAAGAAAGTGTGGTGTTGGAGACACATAACTGTGATTTTTGACAGCTGTGTGCAGGGCATCATGTGACAGCTGCGCACATACACATACTCACACGTTCCTCCAATGTAAAGCAGACCGTTCTCGATGTCTGGCATGCCTTACACAGGCCACAATTGATTAGTGTGATTTACAACATAACTCCCACACAAACCGGCGCACAGTGTGCACACATGCAGACACTCTCCGTCAGTAAGAAGTGTGTTTGCGTGTGTATCTTTGAGTTGTGCTGTTCTGCATTTGGATCAGGCCTGTGGAATCCATAAACAGTGAGTCTTATCAGAACTTTCCCTACAGTGTTTCCTCTATTGACAGGAAGTGACAAACTTTTTTTTTCTCCCCTCTCTCACACACAATCACACATACATTCAGTCCCTGTTATTCTGACGCATCCCAACAAAGCTACTAAAAAATGTTTATAAAACTCAGTTCAAGTCCAGGCTTGAAAAGTAACCCTTTTGTGTTTCCAGTTACAGACACCAAAATGTCCGTGTCAAGAATGCTCTTTTAACAAAAACTCAGAATCACATGGAGTTTCACTAAAAATACTACAAGTATAACAGTATAGGAGGTTTTTTACAGACTTGATCACATTATCTTTGTGCGAGATTAAAAAAAAAAACTAACAACAAAAAAAAAAATACGCCACAAAAAACTACATTTGTGTCCCATCACGCCGAGCACTGGGGACAAAACAATGGGTCCCCTTTATCAAGCAATCTATTAAAACTTGACCAGACAGCTTTTTAAAAAATGCACCAAAAGGAGAAGCTCAAACTGAAGGAATGTGATGCTACAGATCTCAATGAATGAAACATTTCATTCCGATGTTAAGTGTAATTTTGGGGGGAGAAGAGACATGGTTCGAAATAACTTTCAGTTTTCAAAGAGTATAAACAAAACTATCTTATGGATGTCACTCTTTATTTATAATATGCTAGTTTTAACTCCAAAGTAAAAAAATATGTACTTTGAAGCCTTGAGGTGCTCCATAATTTCATAAACATCTTATATTGAGTTTAAGTTCAGCAATCATCGTTCAGATTTTCATTTTGCTTTGACAGAACTTCAGCCTTTCATTATGAAAGTCAAAAAAAGATGAATCCATTAGTCTTAATCACTGAAATTCTTGACTGAAATATGCAACAGCTGCTTTGCTTTAAACCATGTGGTGACAAATCATATTTAGTCAGACATAATTGGGCTTATACAATAAGACAGTTCACTACAAAATCATCAAAATAAAAAAATATATATATATACGTTTAAATATATATATATATTAAAGAGGTAAAGAGAGAAATAAATATTTGAAAGGACAGACTAAAAGGAAAATGGATTTTATTATCAAGAGTGTTCAGCATTTCAGAGTTAAGTCCATCCGTTTACAGTTGCTGCTGTAGCTGTGTATGGGGAAGTGTTTAACAAACAAGCTTATGAATCAATAGCTACATGTTAACCAATCAAGTGTCTATTGACTGGCTTCTAAGTGCTAATGAAAGGCACACATACATACCCCTCCTTTCTCTTTCTGCGTCCCCAACTGCGGGTTGCTTATGATTCAGTATGACAATGAACCTTTAAATAGCTTGTGTTCTTTCATTTAGTTCAATTGAAACAGAGACTTTTATTTCTGTGTTGCTTGTTGTGTGAGGTTCGGAATGTGTGTGTGTGTGTGTGTTACAGAGAGAGTGAAAAACGGGTAGACATGGGGCAGAGAAGGAGAGAAACAGAGAGAGAGAGAGAGTGCAGTGAGACTGGATATAACCTGAGGCAAGGCTTGAGGCATAATCATTCCTGGTAAGAGTTGCAGTAAAGGTAGAAAGCAAAATGTTAAATGCTGACTGATGCTCTGTTTGCTGCTTAGGTGTCTGCTACTCTTTCTGTCTGCCTCTCCCCAATCTATTTTCATAGTTGCATGTTTTCTTTCTACTCTCCCTCTCAATCCTTTCCGACTACCTGGGTAAGTATCTGTTGATTCTATATATCTATCACCATGTTCATACAGATCTTCCTAACTCCATATGCACTGCAATATATCAGAAAAGTGTTTTGCATTACATAAACTAGAGTAATAACCCCAAATCATGATCTTTGCAATCCATTTTACTTTTTAAAAAGGATGATAAAAGTTTGGTCATGTCCAAAACTTTCAGCTAAATTACAGCTTTGCTAATAGGCTTTCCATCTTCTTGTTTTATACTCACTCACTTGTCTGTGTAGATCTTGTAAGTGGTATTTTCTTTTACCACAAAAGATTTTCTAAATCATAAGAGTTCAATCGTAAAGGTCTTTACAGAATATTTTATGACAACACAGTAATAGGCACTTAACAGGTTATTTTGTTCCTCGCCTTTTGCTTGTAATTTATAATGTCATGAACTGTATTTATTTAGTTTATTGTCATAATTCATTATTCATATTTTTAAGTCTCAGGATTGCACATGCTCCAGTAAAAGAAAGAAAGAAAGAAAGAAAGAAAGAAAGAAAGAAAGAAAGAAAGAAAGAAAAACAGATTTTAAAAAATAAACAGCTTACCTGAATTTTTTTAGAAATGCTATGAAAGAGGGTATTTCCCTCCCTTTCCCCTGCAAAAAAGCCAATGTAATTGTATATTTTCATAGTGTTGTACAACATAAAGGTACAGCCTCAGTCTGCCGTAGCCTCACAGTTTATGGCCGTTCCATATCATGTACAAAACATGCTATCCTCCTCTTCTGGACAGAGGAGTGTGTATGACCATCTGCTGAGAGGTGCAATGAGTGAGCTCACTGTTAGCTTTTCACATGTCATGTATAATGGCTACTTGGTTTCAAAGACTAATAGTGTCTGTAAAACAGGATTTATTGACACCTTGTGGATGTTATCTGCAGTTTTAAGTTTATTTTAACAATTTGACTGTAAATGTGCCAGACCAGACCCTTTTCTTTGGTTAGCTGTTAAGACCGCTAGCTTAACTGCAGCAGTCAGCATAGGATTTTTATTAATTGAAAGGATTTTCACATTCTTTTTATAAAAATAAATGAGCTGTGGTCACTGGTTGGAAACCTACATTTGACCTGCAGGATCTTACACTGCTAAGGGGGCAAAAAGGTTAGCCTACATAAACTTTTCACAAAGACTGACTATGTGGCTAAAGCTGGACTTGCAAGCTGTTTTTAATGCTTAGAGTTAATCTTCTCCTCAAACTACAACAGCGTTTGTATGATTGGGGTGTCTACAATATCAACAATGTGTGAACATGTAAACTGGCTGTATTAACTGATTAGGCTTATTAGTGCATTAGCAACACAACTGACCTACATTGCAGTAGGTGCCAGGCAGATTAGTTGATATATAGCCTAACTAATGTAGACTGCATTTTGGATCCACAAGTTATATAAACTTGGCCTGCTACTCTAATTGAGTGTAAACATATGCAAAAGTGACAGGTCACTGCTAAACCAGGCAGAAATTTTACCACACATTCTGCAATCTACAGACACTCAATGCATTATTGTCAAAAACTAATTTAATACTGATCTCTGGGTAATTCTATGTGATTTATGACAGCATCTCATGGTTTGAGCTAATGTTTATTAACTTACTCTAAAAAAATATTTTATTCTCATGAAAGATACAGGAAAATATAAATTATCTTCTATTTCTCTCTCACACTGTTGTTATGTCTCAAACCCTGGCTGGTTGCATACAGAACATTTGGTTCCACCAGTCTGCTAGCTCTGTATAAACTCTAGATAATAAATAGTGGTGAGGGACGTCAAAACACATGGGGACCCAGTTTGGGAGATCAAAGATGTGACACAGAGGAGAAGACTAGAGATCCTGTCTGCAGCGCTGAAGTAAACGCATATATATGAAGGCTAAAATGAGCAAGAAAGCAATGTGTACACTTGAACAAACACCAGAAACATGCAAAAACAGATTGATGATAAACATAGGAATGATGAGTAATTTAATGGAAATCTCCAATCACTTCTTAGTTTTTTTGCAAATAGTTTAATACTAGAGAAATTAGATAATTTTACGATAACCAACATAAATTACACCGTGCTATATCATTTACCATATTGTTGTACTATGTATTAATTCTCTTTTGTAAATTGGGGGATGACCAATCCTCCAGATTCAGGCTTGGGGGAATGTCTTAACAACACCAAACAACAGTGAATGTTTTTAGCCAAAGATAACTGTTAACATAAGTTAACCACATTAATCATTTTCCAACAAACTAAAAACATCACAGTGTTACTAAAGAAAAAAACAACAACACAAACAAACCACTAGTCTAACTCTCTTCTCTTTTTTTAATCAAGTGTTGTAGTTGGTACTCGTTTATCCCAGAAGATGGATTGTAAGGCCCAGGAACACATTACATTTATTTAGACAGAACAAAAAACCCTTGGATTGAGTTATGGAAGCTAGAAGAACCTTGACTAGCCTGATGTTATGTAAATAATGAATTCTTAAACTAAATGTAAACATAGACAGTATACTGTGCAACAGAATAAAATGGAAGGTTTCTGCACAAGATGAATGACAGGTGGTAAAGGCCACAAAAATGCATTACAAGGGGTCTAGTATGTCAAAACCAAATTGTTTGTCTAACCACAAAGGGCAAAAGTGTTTATAGATGTTCCGAGGTTAAAAGCCTGCTGACAGAAAAGGGGGCAAAAACGCAGTGGATTTAAAAAACAAAACCAGGAATAAACAGCTCACACTTTCAGACAGTCCCTCCTCTGTGATGGTGCTGCACATTTCTACATGCAAAAAGTCACAGATGTAGTTGGTTAAAGAAGAAACAAAGAACTTTAAAGTTATACCATGCCCACTTTCTCACCTCCTGCCCTGTTTGTCACATCAGTAACAAAGGGGGGACGGTTGATGCTGTTTGACAAGCACTTTGGTTGGAGCACACTGACGCCTTGGTTTAACAGATATCAAACCCTTGTCACATCATCCTCTCCTTTATTTTCTTCTCCCATTTGTCTCCCTCATGGTAAAACTGTCCAAAAAAATTAAAATGCCACGAATAACCAATATCTGAAATACTGACTGAGAAGGTGGTTATCACTCATTCTGGTTTCTGTATAAAGCTGTGCAAGTGCAACTGGAGGTGACGGATGAATCCGCACCAGTTTGAAGAGCTCCTTCATTCTCTCTGCCAGATATTTTTTAAAATCATTTCTCTCCCTTTTCCAGCCCATCTCCTTCTAATTAAATGGAGCAGTGCCACTGACTAACAGGAGAGGCTGTTTTATCAGCACTCACTCATCCCACTCCTCCATGTCCCTCTGAGTGTTTGAGGTAGGGAGAGGAGGCGTCCAAAGCTATCGCAAAGTCTGCAGTCATCAAATGCAAGATTTGTTAGAGGAAAGGTGGAATCACAGAGACACTGGAACCATTTGAGCATAATACTGCAAAGAAGCAGCCACAAAGAAAGAGTCCTTTTCATCTCACCTTTTCTATTTTTCCCTCCTCCCTTTTCTTCCAGGGCAAACCCAGGACCAAGTACCAACAAGGGTCATATCTTTTTAATTATCTTTCCCGCCTTTGATTAATTATTTGGCGTGACAACGGTGCGTTCGTAATGCTTTTCACCTGCCGCCGCTGACTGACGGCCCCTCTGTTGAACTCAAAAGCAAACAGCTGCTGCCATGATCGCCTAGCAACCGGCCGGTGATGGATGAGTACAAGAGATGGATGGCCACAATAAATCACCACGTCTGCCTTGGCGCTATAGAAACCTGGGAAGAGTGAGTGAGATGGAGGACGAGAAAGGAAGGGAAGTAGGGAGTGTACCAATAAACCCCAAATGTAACAGTTCTTATTCACAATGGTCACATGTGGGGGGAAGGGATTTTAGAATGTTGTTATTCCTTATCCCTTCACTTTTTTTCTGTACTTAAAAAAAAAAAAAAACGTCTTGTTTAGCATGGATTCACTTCACCAAGAACCGCTTAAAAGGTACATTAGATACCCATACGGTATCCAATTAACTTGACAGCAAGTTGAAAAAAACAAAATTAAACTAAATTGTATTATGTGATTATAGAGCTCATCAAGAGTCTAGATCTTGTCTCAAAGTGGTTGAAGTGGTGACAAAACAGTTCTCAGCCTATAGCAGTAGATAATCTCGTCTGTGAAATAAAATCACTTTTGATCACCAGTTACACAAACAGAGCCAATAAGTTATTTAATGCATTTATTTAGCTTACTATGTCACCATGACGTTTACTAGAGAGTCATGTGACACTTTAATTACATACTGTGGATACACAGAGAATGTGTATAAACTGGGTTACAACACTTTTTATTAATGAAAAGTCCAGGATTTGCTATTGCTATGTTTTTTCTTCAATGCAATTAATTATTTGCCATGGTTAGCATGTTTGCTACATGACTACTACACGCATAGCTAGAATTTGATTAATGGCTGAAATTGGTTCCAATTATTAAGCTAATTTGTGTCAATCATGTGTGGGGGAAGCTGTTTGGATGCCAGCTTAGTCAAGGGAGGATTCTGATGCTGTATGGGCCCAAAAAATGTGGAAGCTTGGGAAAAACTAAAAATCTTTTTTTGGTAAATGCTCCACCAATTTAGCATTACACTCCTAACATTGTTGGACTCACGATGGGCATCAGCTTTCTCAGCAGTTACTCTGATGCAGCCTTTCTGGCCTTAAGTGAAAAGAAATCAGAAAATTTCGTAATTTCAGATCCAACGTGCTCTGACTCAAGTTACATCACTGAAGGCACTGAAGCCCCTGATTTTGAAAACCCCTGTAAACACTATATTACATTACTTTTGGATCATATACAAGTTTCCAAATATGGCTTCATCTAATCTTTTTAAAGTAATATAGAATATTATTGTACATATGAACTTGCACTGCTTTAAGAAAGGACAGATTGAAGACAGATGTTTGTTTTAAAAATCATGGACCCAAACTTTTGGCTCTTCAGCTGTTTTGACCTATCATTTCTCTCCTTTGTATCTTTTTTGACTGCCCAACTTTTAGTTACTTAGTTCTCCTCACTTCACTGTTATTCTTCTCACCCTCCCTCTGTCAAGACCCCGACTGCCCCCCCCGCCACCTCCTGTGTCCTCATACACACACACACACACACAAATACACTCGTAGCTGTAGCTCAGGTTACAGCTCTGTAGCGATCCAGTCTAAATAATACAGCAGTGATGAATGGCAGGGCCAGATTCATATCCATCAACGGGCTCTTTTTTTAAGGAGCATCCATCTTCCATAAGGCCTCCCTTTGAATCAGGGAAAAGTGAAGCGAGAGAGAAAGACTGTACTGCCCCGAACCCATGGGAGACTCGCGCGCTGTGTTGTGAGTTTATGTGTGGGTTTGTGTGTGTAAGATAAGACATCGTGACTGATACACGCCTGCAAGCTACCTCCAAGACCCAAGAGCATGGAAGAGAGACATACACAGATTGTTATTGACACACAAACACAACAGCGTGCCTGCACATACATCAGTAAGATTAATGGAGGTATGATTTACAATCTATACTTATTTATGATGTGAAGTGTGAGTAATTGTGTATAAAATACTGTTTAAAGTTGCTGTATCAATATCACTCGCGAGCGCTGTTTTCCTCCCGATCGGCCATGGGGGGATATGGAAAGTAGCGAGCCAAAACATCAGTGAAACTAGTACACCTCTCACACACTCACTCACTCAACACCAATAATCCTCCTCTTTCTGTCTGTTTTTCTCTCTCCTTCTCACTCTTCATCCCTCACTCCCTTCCTCTTTCCCTGGAGGAGTGGACCTCAGAGGCAGAAGGAAGGACTGCCCTACACACCGAAGCACACATGTGCTTGTTTACACACACAAATGCGTACACACATACACACACCGCTATTCGCTCCCACACACACATGTGAGGCCCTGGCAAGGTCCTGTTTGATAAATGACACACGTCATTGTGTCAGGAGAGAAGGGTGGGTCTGTGATGTATGGTGGGGACGATGAGAGGGGGAAATCGACTGTTTGGCAGTGAGACCGCGCTTGTCTACTCGCCGTTCTCCTCCTCTGGCTTCTGGAAAACTCCAAAAGCACGCATTGAACATGTATGCATACACCCCATCAGCGCAGTCTGAAAACAAAAGCTCATGCATTCATGCGTTTAAACCTGCATCAGGTATTCTGTCTGCACTGTGCAGGACTTTTTCAGTTCCTCCTCTCTTTTAGTGCTCTCTTTTTCTCCGTGTGCCACTTTTCTTTCTTTTCCTCAAGCCTTATGTGTTACTTGGCTGAGTTACAGGGAGAAAGAGTTCATCAAGAAGAAAGAGAAGAAAAGCAGAGAGAGGCGACTGCTGGATCTGGGCAGGAGAGCAGTGAAGGGGGGCGCTACCATATCAATCACAGTCCCGTTTGGCAACAGAGATACAAGTATTTCAAATAAAATAGCCAAAACCTAGACAAATAGCCTTAACATGGGGCTTTTACCTGAGCACCTCCTAGCACCAGCCTGAAACTTCTCATAAAGTGGAGAGACAGAGGGCTAAGGCTTTGCTTTGTATTTCTTTCACTCCCCCTCCCTTTTTCCTCGTCAACTATCTCTCTCCTGCCTCTTTTCTCTCTTTGTCGCTAGCAGGCGAGGTGGCTGACATCTGCAGAGTGCATTTAAAGAGAAAAAAATGTGTCAGAGGAGTGTGATGCACTCTTTTGCACATACGCATACACGCATACACACACGCACACACCGACACACACACACACACACAGACGGCCCCCCTTGCTCGGTTTCATTAGCTCACTGGCAGGGTGGCACTTCTCAAGCTCATTACTGAGGAAGGATTTATGGCGCGGCAGCCAGTGGCGGAGAAAAGGCATCTGTCAATAATTGCAGGGAGCAGCAACTCCCATCTCCACCAGCTTTGAAATCTCATTAGGTATGCAGTTATCAGGCATAAAGATCAAAAACATTACTCAGCTCCGACAGAAACCGACCAAGAAACATTAATTAGCAACAGGCCCTCGCAGTATAAAATAAAACAGCCTTCCTCCTCACTCCTCTCATCTCTCTCTCTTTTCTTTTTTTTTTTCTTTTTTAGCATGGTTGACTGTCTCTCTCTCTCTCTCTCTCTCTCTCACCTGCCTCCTTGCCTTTAACCCTCTGTTAGAACACACACACAAAATAGACAAAAACATGCAGGCATAGGTGAATACACTGGTTAACACTTACACATTTCCTACCGCACAATTGTAGAACCAGACTATATCAAACCATGAATTCCCTGCTTGACTCATAAACATTCAGATTACACACACACACACACACAAGCACATACACATGCACAGACAATGCCTGTGTTATAGAGAGTGAGGATAATTCCCAGCATCTGAAAGGGATCAGAAGATGAAACAAGAGAGAGGAAAGGCTGTTTTGTGGCAGTGACTGAGTAGTGACCACGCAGCCATGTGTGTCTCTGTGAGTGTGTGAGGAGAGAAGAGGAAGGCTCTGTCAGCTTGAGAAGGATGTCAGCTCAGGCTGGCCCTGATTACCAGGGCCTGAGACAGGTCCTCACAGGCTCCCCTGCCTTTCATCACAGCCACCATTGCACACACGCACGTGCATAGACACAGACACACATATGTACACAAACGTACAAGACTGATGGCTGCCAGTCTCAACTACGTTCAGCCAAAGCCTACATGGGAAAGAAAAGAAAAGGACTGTGATTGTACGAGCTCACACACGACCACACACACACACACACACACACACACTCTTTGCAGACATAAAGGCAACCCCCATCGAGGGTAAGAAGAAACCCAGACCTGGACCCGAGCCCAGATGACACTCAAAAGATGCACAGACAGACACACATGTACACCGATCACACACACACACACACACACACACACCTCGTCTTAACACTGTCTCATCACTAAGCCTGCAGCTCCTAAGCTCCTCTTCCACACACATAAACACACATATGCTTCTTTCTCATGAGCAGGACACAAAGTATATGCTAACAGGCTGTAAATGCTATAAAAAATATAGATAACCATAAACAGAAGCCACTCATCTTGTTGGAAACAGTACGGTCTAATTGGCTGACAGCTAAAACATTTCACTCCCAAGTTTCTCCACATTTATTGAAATGATTAAAACCAAAGAGCCACTTAACGTCACTCATGATTTAGAATCAGTATTTGATGATAAGTGTGACCTGACTGATTTTAGGATAAACACTCATGAGTACAAAGACCACCCAGTAAATCTTTTTTTTAAATCGCTTTTTTATTTATTTATTTATTTTTTTTATCGCAGTGTGTGTGGTTAGAGCCTCATATAGAACAGTACTGCTTTCTGTAGGCACAGGAAGTATGTGTATTTGTGTGTGTGTGTGTGTGCAGAGATATCACTCCACTCACTCCATTTCCTGTTTTAGCTGTTTTCCCAGAGTGCCTTTTGATTCAGAACAGCGAGGAGCTGTTGTTTGGATTAGGACCAATAACCTTTTATCTTGATTTTTCAGGGTATGTTTAAAGTCTGTTGACAACAGACGATGAATCTTATTCTCACACAAATACCTACATAATTAAATCAGTAGCCATGAACATTTTGACTCTCATTCTACACTCAAACAGCTAAAGTTTTGCCATTTCATTGCACCGTATATTTACATATTTTGCAATCAAACAGCCCTAAAATGTTATTGTATAATTGCTTTACTTCTTGAAAATTAATATTCTACACTTTTATGCTTTCGAAAATTGTGCAGCCAACATCTACTTTAGATCAATATACACTCCACAGTTTCCTTTTTCTTTTTTATTGTGTATCATGTTCCTTGTTTTGATGTTTTTATTCTAGTTGTTGTTTTTTTATTATTCTTTTCTGTACAATCGCCTTTTCAGCACAGTCTTACGAGTAAGCCACCCTGTATGTCGGCGCATATATTGTTTAGAGTGTAAAAAATAAACCTTTGAATTTTACACTTTCCTTTGTATAGTATTCATAACTTGGAGTGCAAAACACTCAGTTTAAAGTTAATTAAGGCTGACTTATAAAAAGGCATTATTAAGAACGGTTTAACAAACAAGTCCTGAAAAGAAATTACGTATTCCAGTGAGACTTTTGTTTTTGACTTGTTTTCCTCTTTGTTTTGTTACTGCTGAAAGAATCAAAAACAATCTAAAACATCTAGTTTTATGTGGCATGTTCTTTTTTTTTTGCTATCATCAGATGATCTCGATTCTTGATTGAGCAACGATCCTCAGGCATATTTTTAGCTGAAACAGATGTTTGTTTGATAAATTCCAACAGATGCAAATTCTTCGGTCACTTTCTCAGCATGTACGTTGCCTGTGCTCTGCGATGTCTTTTGTACCCAGCCATCTCCTCACAAAATGATCTTTGGGGAGAAAAAGGAGAACAGGGAGGAGAGAGGAGAGAGGGAGAAGAATTGGGGGGAAGGAAAAAAATGAGGAAAGGATGCAGCCTTGTGAGCCAATTTAAGAAATAACTGCTGATGCATCAGCTATTGACTGTTTGAGCACTCGTGATAACGCTCACGGCGAAACTGGGAGCAAAATGACAGCATCAACTGCCTGCAATAAAATGCAGTGCGCCAGACCAAGGGAGCTCTAATTGACAGCTGTCAACCTAATGGGAGCCATGACGGAAGATTCTGGGAGAGGGAGGGAAAGAAACACTGTTTATAAACCATCAGCCACTTATCCTCAAGGAAAGGAAGGGGGGAAGAAGAGATGAGGGAGCTCTGGCTCCCCTCCCTCCCTCTCTCTTCCTCTGTCTCTCTGGCTGTGATTGTCGTTTGTCTACTTGCTTGCTTTTTCATTTGCTCCTACTTTTTCTTGCCTGTGCACATAATCTTTTTCACAATCTCATTACCTTTCTGTCTTTCCCTATGATAGAATATTTAACTATGCAACAGTTCTTCCACTTTATATCTTCTCTCTCTCTTGCTCTCTTGGTTTATTGTGGCGGAGCGTTGTGGGGTAGGAGCACTGAGAAAAGCAGAAGAGGGCCATAACTAATCACAATGTCAGTTAGCTGCCTGGGAAAGACTCACTCTGCACAAAGTAATGCAGGAAGCGGCACTGCGATTGGGACGCAGAGACTGACTGGGACTCGATGTGTTTTCAGCTAAGCATACATGCAAAAGTTCAGAAACATGGTTAAGAGTTAGTCAGATACAGACTAGTGAGGATGGATTTGGGATTTAGCTGTACATTTATTAGGGCTGCTGGGGAGGCAGTGGTGATCTCTTTGCCTGAGTCAAAATAAAGCTCATGGAGCCAGCTAATCACAGCTTTAACAATGACTAACTAGTACATTAGCTCACTAGTAAAAGTCCTTGTCCTAAATCCTTTCAACTGTGAGCCGATTATAGGGAGCAATTTCTACTTCTGACTTCATGGCACAGGTGAAGCAGTGAGCAGTTCAGTCAATAAAGACGAGCTTCCCTTCTGCATGTTTTAATTTAAATGTTTTTAATCCTGAACAGATCACACTTCTAGAAATAAAAGAAAATATTTCAACAAATAGCAAAGTATTGGGTTGAATTCTTCTTTTTAAAAATGTATTCCCCTTTGAATTGTCCATAGAAAACAATTTAAATAAATAAAAAGGACCAAACTTGTTAAAGACCAATCGAGCAGAGATCTAAAAAATATAACCATATTTAAAAATATCTTTAGATGAACATTTGGTGATTACCATAAATCGCCAGCAATTTCAAAATCCACCAGGTTCATATATTCACTCTCGATCCGAGCATCAGACTATTTAGGACACTGACAGCAGGTGTTATTTCTAAACTCCATGGAGACTCTTCTTTTGATAATTACATTTTTGGTGACGCATGGCAACACATCATTTTAAAGAAAAAAATAAATACACGCTTTTCATTCAATGATCTAAATAATTACTGCTAAGGTTTGGAAAACAATATGCTTTTATACACTACATTTAAAGGAAAACTTATTTTTATTCTTCCTCAATCTGATCTGTCGGCAGGTAGTAGTTATGTCCAAGAGTTATCGGATGAATGATCAGTGCTTTTCAAAAAGAATTAATATGTAAAAGTTGGAGTAAGGTTGGAAGCATTCAGCGCATAAGCATAAAAGGATCAGATGAATGGACTGCAGATGGAAAACTTTGATGCGCAGTTATTCAAATACATCCACTTTATCAGAAATTGGAGTGGACGACTTTCACTTCACGGTTGAGTAACCTCTGAATTTCATCTTTTACTGAAGGATTTGAATAATTCTTCTACCATGTCTATAGAGGTCATTTCAAGGCAACAAGCTGAATGCTGCGGAGGGACAGTAGAGTGCAAAAGACAAATATTAAAGGTGGGGAAAGTTTGGGGTCTGAAAAGCATTTCGTAAAAAAGATAAACATATTTTGTTCCAAAGTCACAATTATTTTAGTTCACAAAGGTGTAATTTAATGGTTAAGTTACTTAGGGATGATAATAAACAATTAAAAAACATTAAAAAATTTGATCAAACACCTGAAATTAAATCAATCAACATCCTCTGAAATTGAGTTTTTTTTTTCAAAGTTGTTTAATATGTCTAAAGGCCTCTACATGTTTAAATGTTTCACGGACTATGAAATGTTGTTACTATACAAATAAAGCTTTCAGTGAGGAAAAAAAAAGGTATTGACGGGCAAGCAGAGTTTTTATGTTTGTTTTCTTCTTTTTTATTATGATTAACATTTATTGATTTTTTTTATGCTAATGATTATTTAAGAAAAGTGCATTCCAAAATTGCATACCTGGTTTGATCTAATAATAATAATGAAATTAAAAACTACTTCACAATCTGCCACAGTAGTCGCCTGAGACAACAAAAAAAGTATTTTCATCACATTAAAGCTAATATTGGGGGGGAAAGCAAAGGGCCGTATGAAAGGTTTATGAAATCATTATTAACCGTCTTCATCACACACTCATTATCAATACCTAATAAGTTCAATTAGCTTCATTATGTTGAAATTATCCTGTGTCATTTTACTCTATTATCCACTGCTATCCACTGTATGGGACTCTAGGCCATGATACAAGGATCCCGGATTTTAATGACATGTTTTGTTAGTGTGTTTGTTTGTTTTTTAACAAATGAGATCGTTTTCAAAAACACAACCTCTCATGTAAAATGAGCTGTAAAATAGCAAACACACTCTACTTTTCCAAATTCATGTTTCCCGTTTAAATGTGAACTGTGCTATGCAAAGCTGAGCATTATGTACTTGTGTGTTTATCAGTACTGTGTGTATGTACGTATACACACTCCCTCTTGTGCGTGCGTAAGAGTGTGTGTGCGTGTGTGTGTGAGTGTGACTGAGTATATCTAAGTGGGCCACTGCATCTCGACTTAGATCCACCGCGAGTGCAACGTTAACACACATCAAGCATGATTAATCTCTAGCTCTCATCTACAATCAATCACACACATACACTTGCAGACATACACACACACACACACACAGAGGCAGAGAAATCACAGAAATCAGCTGCTTTTCCTCCTCGGCTGCCATCTATCTCCTGTTGGACAGAACCAGATCTGTCTTGATGTTAATATTTACATAAATCATGCTTAGCCTCTTTGGACACCATGCTGATGATAGGTGTTTCTGAAAAATCAACGCCAGTGAAAAATCCCCCCACTCCGGGAAAGTGTCATTGAGCAGCTAATAATGACCAGTGTCAACGTCATCAATCTGCAGAGGGCTCATAGGGAGGAAAGTACACCGTAACAGACACACAGACACACACGCACACAGTGTTTTGTTAGCACCATGCAGCTGCTACTTACTGCTAAACATCCTTCGTTTGAAATAACCTACATAGCTTTAAAACAATAGATTTGAAGTTACATGTGAGGATATAAGCCATGCAGAATTTGGAACTGTAAGAAAAAACGACAGGTAAAAAAAATATACGGGACGTTTGATGTTCAAGTTTCCTCTCCCATAACAATGATCTGTTTGGTCTAGCCTGGCTTTGAAGCCCACAGACAAAAGCCCAGCGCTCGTCTGAGCTTTGTCCTCTCCTGATGTCAGGACCGCTAAGAAAATAAATACCCCTGCTCAGAAACTGGTGTATGTGTGCACGTATACAAATGTACTTAAACGAGCCCGCGTGACTCACATAGACACAGGTTTTTAAATCACAACACAACCATCACCAACCACCACCTTATCAAACACATTATTTATCCCATCTGGTCTTATCCCGACCACTAATTTCAGGAATGACTCGATTAGCTTTCTACCCAACTAGCAACTTTCAAACACACACACACACACAAGTACAAAAACACCATTGTCCAGAGCCTGACCTACAGTGGGTTGGAAAAAAAGAGTATAGGGGGAGGTGGTGTTGGAGGGGGGGGGGGCAAATGAGGACAGTGTAAGATCAAGTTGATTACATCCAACTATGCCACAGACCAAATTGGCGAGCG
>JAPZDY010000001.1:2681217-2696671 GCA_029783645.1 Ctenochaetus hawaiiensis
CCTTATTCTAGTTCAGTTTATTCCAAACGAACAGGCTAATCACAAGCTTTGTACTTATGGTTTAAAATGTGCGCAGTGTCAGTCATATTGTAGATTAGTGTACAGAGAGGAGCAGACATGCAGACACATGGTTGTCTAACAAAAACACACACGCATACAGTATCATTCCCAAGCACGCACAGGCTGACAGCGTGATCTGAACGGAAATGCATACTTACTTTACGGGCTGATCCTCCGCCGCGCTGTCCATGAGGTTTTCGCTTTTCCCTCCCGGTAATCACGCGCTGTTCAAAGCCAAGAGGTGGACCAGCTGAAACGTGCCTGAAACCATCTCATAAAATCCATTCGCCTCCGGCAAGTCCTGTTGGTGGTGAGCGAAAAAAAAAGCAACATGCAGCTTTTTTCAGTTTGTTATTCTCAGGACCGACAGCGGAGGCGAAAGGAGGAGGAGGAAGAGGAGGAGGTGACGACCGGGACTGGTCGCCCACACGCTGCCCTGCCTGGCACGGCTACGATATTTTGTCCGAGGGCGCTTTGAAAAATCCGCTGAGAGCAAGTCACACAGGCAGTATGTATGCGTATGCGTGTGTGCGCGTGCGCGCCCGAGTGTGCGTGTGTCTGTGTGTGCGTGAATCGACGAGATACGTGCTTGATTGGGTCTCCCTTGTTGTAATAATGTACAGGAGGAGGAGGAGGGGACGGGCTCAGGCTGCTCCCATGCATGCAGGCTGGCTGAAGCGCACGGATCAGCCGAGCTCTAGCGCCTACTGCCAAACACTTTGTTGGCCGCTGATGGTACTTTTCTCCTTTTTTTCTTTACGTGGCCTGATAGGAGCTATTTAAATCAGCCACGCAGCGAATCAGACGTGTCTCCCAGCACTGCGCTCCGCTCTCCTTCCTGCGCCTCAAGTGACCGGAGAGGCGCAAAACCCTCACCAAGCGCTGTTCCTTTTTATCGGCACTGAATGGAATAAAGTACTTTTTTTTTCTTTACAGGTAAGATCAAAATCCTCTCAAGTTGAGATGTAGGTTTTTAAATATTTTCTGGAGAGGGCGTTGCTCCTTTTTTTCTCGTAGTGTTTCACCTAACAGTGAGGAACAAAAAAAAGTTTTTGGATTCAACTGAGTTGGTCAGATGGATAAAAAAAAATATTCTCCTGTATTTTCTAGGCAATCCTCAGAGTGGAACGCGCGGCTTCTCAGTGGTGAAAACAAAGGATAAAGGATTCTTGAAGAGGGAATGGAAGAACACAGGAGAGTAATAAGGGTGAGTTGCCAAAGGCTGTCTTTCTCTCTCCTCCTGTCTTCCTTTGCGCCAGATGTGGTGCTGCTGCGCCTCGTCTCTCACGCTCGTCAATAGCCAAAGAGACAGCTTTCTTCGTCGGATCCGCCGAGGGAATCAGATCTCCTCAACCTTTCTCCCCGTGTCGCTTCTCCGGTAAACCGGTTTGTTTCTCCGTTCCTCCTTTGTTGACCGGGTTCGGTGGAAGGACTGGTGATTGGTGACTCTCCGCCGATCGAGGATGTTTTCGCCCTAATCTCGCCGGGACTATGTGCGCCGCTCCACCACTGCATGCCGTTAGATCCGCCCAAGCATCTGTCCGTCTTTCCATTGGCGCATCCATCAGTGTCACACACACACATACATACACACACGCAGCTGCCGTGCGCACATTCCTTGCGATACTACAATACCCCCTCCCACCCCACAGTGTACAGTCAAACATAACACTCATTCACACACGCAGGCATCGCGCGCGCGCTCACGGGCGATGGAGAGCTCTCCCCTCTCTGTGATTGACACAGTCCACTTTCCTAAAAGCCCACCATCCAGCGCGCTCCGTTTCTCTTTCGCATTTCCACTCCCGAACAGGGATCGGGGTCTTTTTTCTTTAATTGTTCTCTCAGGGCAAGCATTTTATTTTCCTTCCTAGATCTCGACAACAACAGAAGACACTTTAGTCGCTGAATATTGAGACAGTAGTAGTAGAGGCTAGTATAAAAACATTTAAAAATGTTCATTGCAGGGCTTAGAGTGGATATCTGTGCTTTGGAGGAAAAATAAATCTGAATTTTCTTGCTATATGCTTCCTTCTTCGAGAAAAGAAAGGACATGGAAATAGCTTTTTTTTTTTAATAATCGAGGTGTTCACCTGCTAAAGTGCCCATCAGGCAAATGAGAGTTCAGTGTTGTGGTCAGCAGCGGACCTTTGCTTTGTAACACTATTAATACACTGAAAATAAATGAGGCCCATATGTAGACTGCAGTAAAAATAATAGTGGGTCTGAGAATCAAATCTCTGTCAAACTTGTCTTTACTATTACATAACTTACATTTTATTAACCAGTCGATGCGATCATTTCGGTAGATCTATGTTTGTCTGGTTGTTTTCTTTTCTTTTTTTAATTTTAAGAACACCTGGTGAGATATTGGACTATTTTTACTCTTTTAGAAATAAAAGTGAAAATGTTCTGAACCGGGCACATTGTAGTTACCAATGAGCATGTAGACATAGACGTTACCCATAACGCCTACCTTACCGGACTACTTGTGAGAGACAGAGGTAGACAGGGGGAGAGGGAGAGAGAGAAAGAGAGAGACAGTGAGAGAGAGAGCGGGAGAGAGAGAGAGATGGTGTTTGATACATTTGCTAGACGCATGGATGCAAACTAAAATGTGTGTCTTCAAAATACTTATTTCAACGCTTTAAATTCGTATGATCATAAATTTTAAAACATAGGACTTTGATCTGTATCACGGATTTAATTCCCGAAGAGCTACAACAGTCTGACGGAGGGTTTAAGTAGAAAAACTTAACAGTTCGCTGTGTGCTAAATGCATTTGGAGTGAGTGCATCCAAAATTTGCTTTTAACTTTGACCTGATCATAAAAGTAAAACTGTAGTAGCAGTGGCGTTATAAGTGTTGTATTATTTTCATCCATCGAGGTTTTAAATAAAACTACGACGCCAAAATGAAGGAGGGGCTCGTAAAAACTGTAGTGTGAATATTATATAGCCTATAACGTAATGCAAACCAGAGAAGTGCCTTTGTCAATGCCATCTAGTTAAATCACTGTGCTTTAATAACGTGGCATTTATTTCACATATCCATCATCATTTCACCAAGTAGATTTTTTTAGTCACTATGAGAAAAGTAATAATATTCCCTTTAACCTTAATAATTATTCTATTTGAAATCTGCTTCGTTTTTCAAAATTGTAGTTAACATTATTCGGTCACTGATGTGCAGTGTGTGTGTATAAATGTGTGTGTGTGTGTGTGTGTGTGTGTGTGTGTGTGTGTAAGGGAGAGAGAGAAAGAGAGCGAGAGAGAGAGAGAGAGAGAGAGAGAGAGAGAAGGAAAAGAGAACGAGGAAAACAGTGAGAGTAAAACACAGGCACAATGATCATTTTAAACCGCTTACGCAAAACTTTCCAGATCATTCAAATGTTGTCAGGAATTTAAAGCGGCACTGTTGTTAAATCATTAAGGAAGAACATTGATCTGTTTTACAAAAAGTAATTTTATGTGCAGCATATCAGATAGAGCTGTGCGTCTATTAAAAAAAATCTATGACTATTCTAATAAGTCCTTAATCAAACAGTTGAAATCGAAGTTTAGTCTGGGAGATTTGCTGTGTAAGTCTGGCTCAGATGGTCAGTGCATTGGACATCTGCTATTCCTTTATGATTTTTTTTAACTTTCAGATTATTGTAAAAGAGAAAAAAAATCTAAACATTGACCAAGATGGGCTTTTTAAGTATTATTATTGTTTATTTTTTTCACTTGTACATTTTTCACTAGAAGAGCAAACTCGACCAATAATTAGTGTCCTTCTTGTACCACACATTAAAACTTTACTGCACTGCAAAATAAATAACATATCAAATTCAGATAGAGTTGGTTCTCGTGCAGGCCCATAGGACACAGTGTATCGCTGTACTTATTCCTGGTCCGTTTTCATGTTCTCACTGATAATAAAACTAAGCCGACAGATTTTTTTTTTCTCGCAACTGTGATACATAATTTCACTGATGAAAAGAGCAGATTCACTTCTTAATTCTTAAAAGAAAAAAAACATACAAACAAACAAGTACCACAAAAAAAAACAAAAAAAAAACAAAAAAACAAAATAAAACAATATGCATCGCACAGCTAAATCTGCAGTGACATCTTGGAGTTAGACTTGATTGAAGGTCGCGGACTCCATAAAGACAGCGTTGTACACATGATAATAGCCGCGTGAATGACTCACATTTGACTGTCTGAGCCAAAGAGAGACGTTGGGGAAAATTGTTGTATATGATGAAGTTAATCATTAACTATCAAACACTGATTCTACCAACAACTAAAGACAGAACGGAGTATTAGTGTAAGCACGCGCATACGTCCTCACTCATGTCGACTTAAACCGAAGTCACTGCCTTCTAGTGATTGTGTGTGTGCGTGTGTGTACCGTTTATGAAACCTCTGTTTTACGCATAAAGGTCAGTAATTTATGCCGGTGTCCCCTCAGCCTCCCGGGTGGTGTGTGCGTGTCTGTATATGTGTGCGTGTCTGTATATGTGAGTGTGCGTGTGTGTGAGGGTGTGTGTTTGTGTGCGTGTGTGTTTGGGTGCACGTATGTCTGTGTGCATGTGTGGGCGTGCGCGCGCCTATGTGTGTGGTGTAGGGGATAGTGGGAGACTCGGGACTTTGCCTCTGCCGATGTTGTCTTTACGCACAAGCCGGAGCTGCACAGACCTCTCCGCGGACGCACGGAATGACACGGTTTTGGAGCTCACGCTGAAGTGACTGGGTCCAAGTTTGCCCCTGCTGTTTTATTATCGTTATTACTTAGTAACGACCAGCCAAATGTAAATGGACTTAAGTTAGGAGAAGAGACACCCTTTCCCGACATTACGCCCGCACACACTCACATAAAGTTCTTTTTTTTCTTTTTCTTTTAGTGACTTTCAACGTATAATTTATCACGTGGATAAATCAAAAGAAAATATATTTTTAGTTTTCTTTCGAACACTTTCTTCCCAGAAATATTACCAGTAAATGCGCGTTTTCAAGCTCCAAAGCCATATGCTTTTGGCTGCAGAGGCTCCGTCCCAGTCCACATTGAGCTTTAGTGAATTTTTTGCCCCCTCTCAAAACGCAAATTGATGCGTTTGGTTCAATAGAAACAGAGGGAGGTTTAGAGCTCAACTACTGTGATTTATCTCCAAGTTCCACCACTCTACACTATCCGTGATTTACTCTTTTTTCTCTCCCTTTTCCTTCTTCTTCCTCCACGATGATCACGTTGAGCTGGAGAGGCGGCGGGGTGCACCGGCTTCACGGCACACTGGTTTCTAGTAGACTGGATAAAGAGCCAAAGGGAGGATAGTCCTCAGAGCAGCTTGGAAAAAAAACGGAACAAAACGAAAAAGAAAGAAATAGTGATGTACTGTAAGTCTCCTAATTCCTAAACTATGACACAGCCATGAATCCTTGTTCTGAACATGATGGAACGTTTTTGGTTCTTAAAGTGGGCCATTGCTGATAAATATATGAAACTATTAAGAAAAGGTGCCATGTTAGCTTTTTATATTGTCCTTAACAAATAATTTACTCTGATAGGATGATATCATAGGTCTAAAAATATTTTCCCCGAAATACTTTAAGATATCTTAAAAACATTATAAGATGAATTTTATGAAGAAAAATATATTAACTAGAACAAGTGTCACTCCTTCACTGCTAAGAAAATGTCTCTTGTAATTCTTGTTCTATGTGTTATTGGGGGAAAAAAAATCAAATAATCTCTCTATTGATGTTGGCAGGCTAAGAGAAGTCCTCAAACCCCCTTTAATTTAGCATTTTTTTCTTTCGAGAAATCTGCTTTTTGTCTCCCTGTTTTTGATTTTCTTCCCCTCAGCCTTTCCCACCTCAGTTCAAGGCAGACTCTTGTATTATGTAGTATTAAGGTTTCATCAATATCTGAATGACCTCCAAAACTTGACTTCCCTAATACAGGCCGCTGGTGGTGGGGTTCACTAAAAAATAAAAAAAAGGACAAGCTCCTGTATGAGAAAGAAGGTAAAAGGAGGCCAGGGTGAGATTCTCCTCAAATAACCTTAAAAGTTACAAACTCCAACCTAAAACAAGACAAGGCATTGACAAACAAGAGAAGCTGAAAAAGATTGAGTGGATGCTTCTATCTCTCTCTCTCTCTCTCTCTTCCCCTATCCCTCTCTCCCCTGCCCCCCCTCCTTGTTGGGTGTGCTGCGGAGCTAGCAGGGTTGAGAGGGCAAGTGCTGACCAGCCCTCTTTCTTTCTCTGTCTGCTGTTACTAGGTCACCACACACACACACACACACACACACACACACACACACACACACACACACACACCTCTCCTTGCGGTCAGTGTTGCCACCAGGGAGAGGGGTAATTTAAGCCCTGCTTGATGTAGCCTATTCATCACTGTCCCGTAGTCGGGGCTTCAAAATTAAAGTCTGATCTACAAAGTTAGAGTGAAATGAGATGAAAAAAATTGGCAGAGGTCACCGAGGGCCAGGCCAGTCAAAACACAAAGTTGTGGCTCAGCAAGGGTGATATTAGGTGCCGCTTTTATGATTTTCCCCTATATTTTGTGGCTTACTGTTTGAGATTTTTTGTTTTTAAGGGAACAAATCGAATTAGTTGAATGACTTGATGGGAAGCCTGGAAGGTCAGGGCCACAAGACTTGCATGGAGGGCCAGTATCCTGACTGTGGCTTCTTAACATAGCCTGAATCTGTAGCGAAAGATTTATGAGGATTCTGTTAAACTATTACCAATAACACAAAGCTATGACTAAGTGGTTAATGTTATAGTATGAACAAGCACCTTTAATAAAACTCTGGTTGAAATGTGATAAAAACAGAAACTTCTCGACAACCTCAGATATAAGATATAAATAAACAACCTGATCTTATAAAAAAGGCACACGATTGTTCATGATTCGTCTCTGTTTAAGTCATAATAACAACAACAACATTACCAAGTTAAAATAATTCTTTTTATGAAAATAGGCTTCCTTTCCTTATTTTGGGGGGAATCCGTCGACTTATCAGGTAAAAATAATAAAAATAAATTTAAAATACACCTTTTTTCACCCTTTTTTCTTAACTTTTTGTCTTTATCCCTGAAATCTAATATTGAGAGAATTACTGAAGTAGTAACCCTTCTTTTAGACATAAACTGGATTTTCACAATGGATGAATGTGACACAGCACTTAAATGACCACGCAGCGTTGTCTTCGAACCAAATGAGGATTTTTTTTGTGCTACATGGGCTATGAGTGCATTGTGTGGGATTTGGGAGAGGTGGTGCTGCATTAAAAGTGTTGTCAACTCCAAGCCTAGATAAATTACATGTCATGTCATTTTCTCTAGTGGGTATTCTGTAACATGTCAGCAGTTTAAACCCATGTTTATGTTAGGTACATCTTTAAAAATAGCACAAGCTATCAAATATCTATCTGATTAAAGAGTAAGTTTAATTTTTGAGTTCTGCAACTTTTTCGCCCACAGTTTCCAGGATTCCAAACTGGATAAAAGATAAAAGATGCTGTCAGAAAAAAAAAAAAAAAATACATCACCTTTATCCTCGTTAACACATTGTTAAGTTGAGGATATCCTGCACATGACCCATGATATTTTAACTCATGATCTTACAACAATAAAGATTGTTTTGAATAGTGATTTAACTGGGAAAAGTCATGATTTTTTTTCCTAAAGAATGACACAAAAGTAATATTTAAAATAGGATAATATATATCTCTAAATACTGAGATTTTTTTAATCTGATATTTTAAATGTAGAAGGAGGAAGATAAAATCTTCATTAATCAATAAAGATAAATAAAGACAATGCTTCCCTTTGCTGTTTGTTAAAGTGAGCAGCTCAAATATTGTGTTTTTAGTTATTTCATGGTCATAAACTTTAAAGTAAATTCACACACTGATATTTTTAGAAGTAGTAGGTATTTCTGAGGAAATGTTTGTGTCTAGTGTCTGATGCAAGTCTGATGAGTTACAATGTTTATCAGCATACAGTGTGACGGCACACTGCTGAGTGAGTCACCGCTTCCTCCTTTCTGTGTACATGAGTGTGTGTGTTTTGTGTGTATGTGTGTGAGGAAACCAGGCTGACAGCTGCAGCTCATTACAGGCACTATTACTGATGGGGACTGCTGGGGGAAATTCCTTCTTCCACGGAGCAAACCACCCTGTTTACCACACACACTCACACACAAACACACACACACACAGGTCTCACTTATTCATAAACCAGAGCTGCAACAGCTGTAACTGAAACAAAAATGAAATAGAAACATTTACTAAACATTTACTCCTGAGAGAAAAATGAGAAAAAAGGAAACTATCGTCTCTGAAAGGAGGTGACACATGCTACATCCTTGGAGTTCCTGGAGAATGAAAGACATCTCTCACCTGTGCATGAAATATACTCTTCTACATGCAATGCACATTAAGATGTGTAGGTGTGTGTGCGCATAAACAGACATACAGACAGAGCCATAGGGCAAGCAGACTTAAGCGGAGATGAGATCACCAGAGCACTCTAAGCCTTACTATATTGGCAAACAGCAGCGTCTTACACTCACACACACACACACACACACACACACACATGCACGCACACACACAGCCACAGAGTATACAGTGTCCATTGACGTTAATGAGAGGGCTGAAAGCCAGACACACATGTGCTAGAGTCATTAGGGAAGACTTCATAGCTACACTTCAGGCCACGGCACTCCATTACTGTACCTCATTGGTTACACTGCTTGAAAATAGTGGTTTCTCAAAGTCAGGTTCAGGGACCACCACGACTTCTTCAAGAGCCCAAGGGAGTTCCTTTTTGAAATGGGGGGGGGGGATAAAAAAAAAAAAAGGTACGTTTTTTTCTTCATTAATATGTTTAATGCAGTATGATGCAAGACCCCAGGAATCACAATTTTTAGAAAACCAAGCAGCATCCCTAGGGCCCAAAAATCAAGCTAACACTGAAGTGCGAACAACAGTTCCTCAAATGGCCACTTGAGGCTGGCTCCAAACGCAAATCAGTCATCTTAGAGCCCCATATTAGAATAATCAGTGCTAGAGAGGAAATAAACAAAGTTACAGCAGGGTTTAAAAAAATGGTTTTGGTCTCCATAGCTAATTTACCCTTTTATTGCAACTTTATTGGAGGTTATTTTTGTGTAGGTCTAACTTGCTTGTTCAAATTATACCAAGGCTTAAAGTTGTATATAATTAAAGGCGAGGTTGTTTTGGGTGACAGCAACTGCTAGCTGCTACCAGGCGTCACACAGTCATTGATAGTATAAAGTACATTCTCTCTAGCTGCACCTTTTTGTCTGAAGATGGTCACTTCTGGCTTCAAATAAACAGGATGGCAACGTCCTCAATGCCAAACTTTTACTCTTAAATGTCTTCTACTCCAAAAACTATCTCAAAAAAGCATAAAAAATGGTGCATAAAAAATGAACTAGTGGTCATGATATGTAACTGCAGGCTATGAGAATCAAATACTAATTTTGTCTTCAAATATTTATTGTAAGCATATTCTGTCTTATTTAAATAATGTCATCTGCTGTCTCTATCCTGTTATGCACAGAGATAGAGAGATGGTCCACTCCATGCTGTGATGTATCTGTTGCATTAATCAGCCTCTTAAACTGGAATGGGCTGCTTTTATTAATTATGTTCAACGTTAGGATAATAGGGCCTCACTCAACCATCCCTCCCTGCTTGTTTTCACACACAAATCACTCCAAGGATGAAAGAAAAACAGTACAGAGAGAAATAGAGAGCTTTATTACAAGCAAATGAAAAGAGAAAAGGGGATGATGCGAAAGTATATGCAGGAATGAATAAGAGTTTTAAAAATATAATTGGATGTGACACAGGAAGTAAAAGGTGGTGGAGTCTCCGATATTACAACATATTAACCTGCAGGCAAAACTAGCGAAAGTGCATCTGTTGCTAGTCTAGCCTGCATATTTTAAAATTTATAGTGTAACAGCATTAAAATTCAAGTTTTACCCTTGATAAATGCAGTGTTTGATTTTTATTTTTATTGTTATGGCTTAAGTAAACTTCCACTTTAGACAGATCATGATATTTGTCTAGAAATTTGATAGTAAATCACATTTTTACAGGAGAAAAAGTTCAGGACTTTTGTTGTTACCATTTAATGATAAATAAATAATAATAATAATAAAAAACATGAGAACATGAGAACATTCATAAAAACCTCAATTTACATTGGCGCAGTTAACAGTAGCTTATTAAACATCAACACTTATAAATACTGTGTGTTTGTAACAGTTATTTGACCCAAAACACAATAATAGCCTGGTCAGGTCACAGTTACTCAGATTAGTTTCAAATCAATTATGGACTCACTTTTCAAAAGACTTTTCCAAAAAAAGACAAATGTCAGAGTGACACTCTGAGCATCCAGCTCAAGTCTATCCAATGTAAAAACATCTGTTAAGATGCGATCTAACATGTGCGTCAGTGATGGTGCCTTTTTAATGACTGTGTATTACTTGTGTAGACATGCAAGTGATTGACTTGTGCATCACAGATCTGTGGCTGCCGTGCAGAGAAAACAGAACAGAGCAACTAAACAAGAACCAAAACTTTTGGCGTGTGCTCCTGAGCCATGCTTACAGCTGTTGTGTTCATGTCAACAACATGAGGCAGAGGGAGTTCAGTCAAGGCTACACATCCAGCACATTTTGGGGTCAGTGACAAATAAGTTTTATTTTGACTTCATTCACAAAGCTGGGGGGTGGGGGTACAATTGTACCCATGCTGATATCTGTTTTTTCAATAATTATTTCTTTGTGATGTAGACCAATTGATATGGGTTCAAATGTAGGGTAAAGATTATTTGCCGTTGCAACCAATCAGGCACTCAACCTCACACATATTTCAGTAGCAGTATTTGTGCATATTAAATCACCACTTAAAGATCATTTATAAAACCTAAAATGCATCTGTAAGCTTCTAACCAGAGCCTCTCTTTTCATTTAGAAAAACATAGCAGTGTAAACCTGATTCTGGACCTTTTTTGAAATCATTTAAAATTAATATAGTAACAATTAATCATCACTGTGTTTAAATATAATGATATGTATCAGTTTCCCACCAGTTATTAGGCAGTTAAACAACTAAGCAGATAACATTATAAAACTATTTATACCGACAAAGAAAATGGTGGTAATCTGCTCAGACTACAAATCCCACAGTGCCTTAATATGTGCTGGTAGGTTCCAGTGTAACTTTGCTTCATTGCTACTGAATCTGGATAACTAAATTATAAATGTTTCAGGCCACATTTATGGCAAACAGACAGGTGTACTGGTACTGAGTAAAGGTAAATAAATATTTGCATTATTATTTAAACAGGTGAAGCTATTGACTTAAATCTAGATTTAATGGAACGTTTGCCATTTGCTTAGGTACAAATATACAAGGTTATTTGAATTCTTGTGTTTATTTCAAGTCAAGTCAATCATATATATAAACACACAAAAGGAAAAGACACACATTTCATATAGAGCTGATTTTTTTTCTGATTCTAAGTGCCTTTTTTGCATTTGATTTGTGTTGTAATTTATATTTAAAACAAACAAAAACAATCATCTCATACACAGTATTCTGCTGAAACATGACAGTAGCAGAAAGATTTCTGCAAGTACAGCCTTATGGGTCTGGCTATGTAATATACACATTTGTAAAGTGGAATTAAAGCTGAGGAGTTCAAAGAAGGGGAGAGCCTTTTTTTAGTGTTTGACTAAGATTGTGGGCATAAAGTTCTTTCCTGGATGTACGTATGTACCTGTGTAGACCCAACACCTACTGAAGAATTGGTACAAATGCTTTTTAGTACTGGATTAATGTTGGAGTTTGCTTTGTAGCCATCAAAACCAGCACAGACTGAGGTTGTTAGTTTACCTGGTGGCCTGTCTGTAAAGGTTAAGCCTTGACCCTGGTCTCAGTTTAAGGCCTCTCTTCAAAGGAAATCTCTGTCATTGCATCTAAACAGGAAAACTTTGAGTGTTTAGACTACAGGAAGCACAGAAAGTCAAAGTTGAACTAGTGGGGCTGTAAGCTGTGGTGGTTGTTTACAACTGACAATTGTAACCAATTTGCCCTAATTTCCTCACACACACACACGCAAAGTTTATTGAGCACATTGTTAACACCAACTGAACAAGATTAGAAATAAAATTCAAGTTGTGATGATCCATACTTTACTTTGAAGCCTCAACCCACTTGAACCCCGAGTTTTGCCATTATTTCTGCTATTCTGTTCCTCACTATTACCATTCAAGGGTTTTACAGCTTAATGCCTACAGTCTGTCTCTTCCCTGTTTCCTAGTGGTCATAGCATTATGACATGCATTGACACAAACGACCAGCCAAGTCAAAGGGAAAAAAAGACGTATTAAAAAGAGCTTACATTTACAAATTACCATGTAAGCTTGGCACAACTTAAAAAAATGGGTAGTAGATCTCACTGCAGTGTAAAATTAATGTTATAATGCAGTGCTGAAAGACAATTTCTGTCAGAGTGATACTGATGAATCATGTGAAACATTAACAGCTCTATATTAGCTCTTCCGGCATGCTATTATTATATTGCTGACTATATACAAACACAGCTTTAGGTTACAGAAACACTCAAGAGTAAAACGCTGCATATTGCAAGGTGTGGAGCCTGGTGTGTGGGAGCTACTCCACACTGACAGCTTCTGCGGATACAAATCACAGGCCGATGCTCTTGTCACGTCAGCCCGAGCTGAGCCCAAAGCCACTTGAGCTGCACCCGTGTGTTTATCTTACTGTGACATTCTCCCTGCTGTTACATTGAAGAATACCTCCTCCACCCACTTCCACCGCGATCGCACCCTGTATAAGATACCTGCTAAATGGAACGAGAGGCAGATTAATTTAATGGTGGCAGAGAGCAACAGAGAAAGTGAAGCAGAGAGAGAAAATGAGCACACATTTGTCTGATGTGACAATGCTGATGCTGTTTC
Organism: Ctenochaetus hawaiiensis; assembly: GCA_029783645.1. Lineage (NCBI taxonomy): Eukaryota > Metazoa > Chordata > Actinopteri > Acanthuriformes > Acanthuridae > Ctenochaetus > Ctenochaetus hawaiiensis. The sequence continues at coordinate 2,694,316 of JAPZDY010000001.1, forward strand.
CCTGATGAGAGGCCCTGATGTGACACGGGGGGCATTTTATTCTGCACTCACACTGTATGTTAACCAGTTTCAGTGAAAGAAAACAAGCTAAGTGTGTATGCATGTGGTGTGTGTACATTTAAATATGTGGGGTTTAAGTTAGCAGTGTTTAATAAATATTAATTAAGTTATAAAGATTGGATTAAGGGAAGTACAAACCATTCTAATGATTTTTAGATCTTTATATAGAAGTAATCTGAATTTTGAAACATATATTTGGGATCATATTTACCATCTCTAAAATGAGCAATATTAATATTAAAAAAAAAGGCAAAAATGCTCATACAGTCTGTCTGCAAAATGTTCTCTGTAAATATATTTCATTTTTTTTCATACAATATTAGCTAAATGCAAACTACGGCCTGATGAGAGCTGTTATGGTTTTGTTTAGGCAGCTTAAAGAACCTAATTAAGGTTTGGGAGAGATCTTGGTTTTGATTATATCAAAACATTAAGGCTGAATCACCACTTTCAGCATTAAACCAAAATCAAACTAAAGGAGGCGCAATGTGATGCTTCAAGTAGGATTTTTTTTTTCTCAATTTTATCTGAAGGAGGGCTCACAGCGTGTGACTTTGCAAACCTGTGCTTCCAAAACATAGAACTGGTGACAAAATTAAATCAAACAGGAGAGAAGAAACAAATATGGACACTTCTAAAGCTTCATTGACATTGAAAATAATATGGTTCAAATGGACTTTTAAGCCAGCTGAGGGAGATTTTGGAACAAAGTGTTTGATGGGACTCAACCACTGTCATCAAAATAAAAACACTAAACTGATTTTCTATTAGAAGAATTCTGTTCATCCTAACTGAAGAGATTTAAAAACTGACATATCTCTAATAAGTAGCACTAAGACTCGTCTTTTGGGGGCTCATGATGGCCCAACACCTCACTTTCTTGAATTTGTCACCAACTACCAAATTTTGAATTGAATGAAATGTATAATAATTGCAGAAAATAGGGTTGAGCAGCAATTATAGAATGTAATAGAAATTCCTCTATCCCACAGTAAATCCACAAGAGAAACATCTGTCAGTTAAAATAAGCTTTAGCATTAAGTACATTTAAACTGTCTGTATGTCTGTGCCCCCCCACCCCAAACACAAACTCACACTGACCTCTAGTTGAACCAACATCCATATGCTTGTCTGCACCCCTGCATGAACTGCCGATAGGATACTGTGTTAAATGCTGGCACCCTGGGGTGCAGTGGCCACAGTTTCTCCCTTACAAACTGGCGGTCAGGTGCCCTTGGGCCCTGCAGAGACGCTAGCTGACTTGACATCCACGTCTGCCGCACGCCTGTCTGAATTAGGGCTTCACTGCTGGGCTGAAACAGCCAACAATCTGCCCCACCTCAGGGGAGGCCAGCGGAGAGGTCAATATGCTCAAATGATTTCCCCCCTCTGCAGAGAGCACGCAGTCCTAGCTTTAGGATATTTGGTGACACACAGGGTTGTTTGCTGGCAGGATTTTCTTGATGCATCCCCTGCACCTCAAACGATGAGCTTCTCATTGGTGCAAGTGATGACTGATGGTCGTGGAAATAGGAAGCAGCGTCCTCGACAGTAAACAGATGCTGACCAGCAGATCACTATAAACAGACCTCCGAGGTTTTGGACTCTTACTCTGCTGTATGTTCCATGAAGGATCTGACTGTGTGGTGTGTGTGCGTGCGTGTGTGTGTGTGTGTGTGTGTGTGTGTGTGTGTGTGTGTGTGTATAAGTTTGCAAAGGCTTTCCCTCTGAAGTGTCAACCTCCCAGTGAGAGGATCAAGTGCTAAGCTGGGGACTCAGGAGCTCAGTGCCTGGTGTGTATTTGTGTTTGTGTGTGTGTGTGAGTGTGTGTCCAGCAGCCCACACTTGTGGTTTTAGAGACTGAGGAAGTGATATATCCTTTTATCTGTTTCTGTGGATGAGCACAAGCCTGACCGGAGTTGGCCCCACTAGGCTAAATCCACACATTAAAAGGATGGATCAGTGTGTGTGTGTGTGTGTGTGTGTGTTGGTGTGTGTGTTTGTGCGTGTGTGTGTGTATGTGTATGTGTACTTGGACATACAAAGGTGCATCAGAGAGCAGGGCCTTTCTCCTGAGGGGAAAGAGCAGAGTTGAAAGGTCAAACACACATGTGGGGGGTCAGTGAGCAGCCTGGCAGGCGGAACAGAAACGCCACACAAACAGCAACACATTGGTCAGTTATTGTATGTGTAGGTGTGTGTGTGTGTGTGTGTGGGCAAAGTCATGTGTGTGAAATTTAGAGATAAAAAACATTAAGAAAACGAATCATAGGCCATGTGAATTTTTTTCATAGGA
>JAPZDY010000001.1:2696771-2711476 GCA_029783645.1 Ctenochaetus hawaiiensis
GCAAAATACTGTAACACCTGTAATCATAAATCTCTCAGGCAAGAAAAAAAAGGATAATGAAATTTATAAAGAAGAATTACAAGATTATGACAACATATTAACATTTTTTGTGAACTTCAATATTTATCTTGACATTTATGAAATCTCTGAGTTTCACAAGGTTAGACAATAATGTTGTCCTGCTGACGCTCTTTATGGTAATTATTATACTGATAAGCATTTTATATATTTCTGTTGTCCGAGCAAATTGTACTTAAAAAATTAATGACAGAGGTAAAGAATGGTGACAAGAATGGGCTGGTGTCCAAATATATACTGGTGCGATTAATTTAAAAAAAGGAAAAGCAATTGGCTTTAATTCAATATAGGACGATGGTCGTAAACACACTCTGAATATTGCTTGTGATTACCACTTGCAACCCTTTGACACACTCAACAGTCAACCTTATTTGACTGTTTTTTTTTCTGAAAACCTTTTTAATGCAAAGGTTAAAAAAAGTGAAAAAATGTGAGATTTTTGTTTTTCTTGTTTCCCATGTCAGTAACACCTTCATTACATCCTAGATTCATCATATTGGTCCTGACCTGTAAGCTGAAAGAGCAACTGGGTAAAACATACAAAATGTAACATCTCTGCATTGAAATATATCTAAAAACTGACATTGTTTGTTGAGTTGTGTTACTCCAAATGTTTCCAACACTTTTCAGCTGTGATTGTACTCAGGCTAACAGTGGGATACATTTGTTTCCTGTCAGAGAGGCAGAGAATAAGGAAGGAAGTCTGCAAAGGTGACTAAACTTAATCTAAATCAAAACAAACTTTAACACATTACCTTGTCCTCGAACATCTCTGCTTCAGTCAGTCAGATGGATTTTCACCTGCAGTGGTTGCTGTGTAACAATGAAACCAAAGCCAGGTCTGAGTGAAACTCCATGCCGTCTGTCAAAAACAAAGGCATGTCCTTCATCAGGTGTTAAGAGGGGGAATTATTAAAATCTCCAAATAACACATCCTCTCAGATAACTGTTGGGTGGTGTTAACCACAATGCAGGGACTCCCTGAGAACTAACCTACCTGTGGCACGAACTCATCAAACTAACAACACTAGTTTTAAAATATGACAGATTAAGTATGTTACACAGAGATGAGAAGATCAGTGACCAGGAGCAGTGTAAGCTACCGATTCAACAAGATGTCACCAAGACAGGCGTGGACTGTCGAGACAAGCGTACGTCCTCCTGCTTCCTTCTGGCTGCCAAAGAATAAACACCTATGCCACTTCTGGTCTTTTTGAAACATGCTGGCTGTTTTAATATATAAACATACAAAATTATGCTTTGTGCGTCCATGAGCCTACAAGGGTCTACTTGAATCTGAAATATGTAAATCTCATCATCAGAAAGTAAGTGTGGATATCTCAATCTCTCCAATTGAGGGCTAAATATACTCCAACACAAATGTATATGCTTACAGCTGTGATAAGTCACAGTCAGAGCAGTCACAGCGATGCAAAGCAACACGTCAAAATATATATTGAAGGCTTCCTTCAAGTGGACTCTAGAAAATAATATGACAATAGCAAAACACCAATGATACCCTAGTTATTATTATATTCCAGAAAATGTAAATATGAAAATACATGTATGTTATTCTAAATTCTTTCTTTAATATTTCAAAAAAGCCTTTGAAATATTTAAATTTAAATTTATGTTTTGAATGGAAACGCCACTTAATAAAGCCCTGGTTCAGTTTGACATGGTAAATACCATCACTGGATAAAAAAGTGAGTATTCAATAAAGGTTGATCATCATGTATTTTAACTGCTAAAAGTGTGGGTCTATTTGTAGCTTCATAAGTGTCAATTCATTTTGTTTTTGTTAATTATACAAGTGTCACTATTGTACATCAATTTGCTAATATTGTTCAAATGAATACAGTTTAAGTTCTTGTGATCAAGCGGACACAGTGGCTTTCCACTTAAAACTCAATGAAACCTCCCTGTAACTCTTCTCTCTTTATGACAGCAAGCTCAGACCATCAACCTATGCAGTAGCGACAGAAGCATGACTTAAATTTACACTTGGGATGAGGCAATCTTCTCTGCAGGAAATAAGGATGTGCAGATGATGTGATTTCACTGCTTCTAGCATATAATACCTTGGTTTATGTGGTTGTAGCGCGAGGTGGTTCATGTCAGGGGGACCAAGCTACCTGACAATGCAGGGAGAAACGTGTTAAAAGGCAAACCGTGTTTGTCGTCATGTTTTCACAGCTACGATCCAAACTACAACAAGAGTCAGTGTTAGTGCGAGGGCAAAAGGACGACACAGATTGGTACTTTGTGGTCACAATCTCATTTCTCGCTCTCTCTGCTTTTTCTTTGTCTTTATTTTGCAGGTTGGTGCCCCGATTTGCAAGATCATTATTCATTATGATCCACTGCATTTGACCTCATCTGGAGCCAAAAATCTATCTGGGTATGAGACCATATGCACACACACACACACGCACACACACAAATAGGCACTTAAGTGCAAATAAACACAATCATCTTTTAAAGAAACTAAACACATCATTATTTGCCAAGCAGAACTTTCACTCTTCTCTCCATCTTCTTTCTCCCATCTGTCCATGTCATTCCTCCACAGTCCACACACACACACCCACACACACACACACACACATTCACACACCTCTCTCCACATCAGCCATCAGTTTGTCTGACGAAAAAATAAATGTTCATCTCACATTCACGCATAGACCAGCTCCTTCACATCACACGTCATATCACCCCAGATTCACACACACTCACATACACTTACACACACACACACACACACAATGCATCACACATCAGTTATATCTTTTATGCTGAAGGAGAGAGCCGTTGTTGGCAGCAGGAGGAGTTGACAGGCTAGAAAAGGAAGTACACAGGAAGTACATTAGTTATCACTCCCATGTCTTCTCCACCTTTTCACTTCCTATCACCACTCGATGTCTCAGACCCCAGCCGAGCAGCTTCTCCTTCTCATCCCACCCCTTTCTTTTTCTCTGTCTGTCTCTCTCTTTCTCACACACACGACTCTAAAAATGACTTCCATGCTCCACTTTAGTGTCGGGCTCTGGGATCTAGATGACACTTGGCAAGCCGCAGAAGCCGCGAGACAACTGGATGAAATATTTAAATGAAAAACGGCAGGGGTAGAGGAGGAAAAGAAAGGAAGGGGAAAAAGAGGTAGAGAAAGGAATACAGGACAGAGGATGAGGAAAAGAGAGAGTAATGATATTCGGATAGTGAGCAGAATGTGAAGGATTTCTTTTCTTGGCAAAGAGAGGGCCGTGTGACAAGAAGTACAGATGAATTGGCTTTTACCTACTAAGTAGCCTGTAGAGAAATAAACCAATACAGTATGAGATCACATCGCTTTGTCTTGAAATCATCTGCAAGTCTCAATATGTGCATGAGTACTTTCAGCAGTGTGCCAGCTCAGCTCATAGAGGAGGCAGTGAATGCATAAAATAACCAAATGAAATGAAACTATGTGATCTGGTGACTGTAACATGCTTGGTTGCCAGTTACTTTCACAACTTAATCTGAACAAATGTTGAATGCTAATTCTAACATGACAACAAGCTCAGTGAAAATATTAACATGCAGATATTTAGCAGGTATGAGCACTGTAGTTATAACTGTACTTTAATAAGCTAGCATGCCAGCAATTTATAACACTAAACACAAAATGCAGCTGATGCTGGTGGGAATAATGAATGTGGCTCATTCAAAAACAACTGTGGTGTTCGAGGAAAAAAACAGGCAATCACCAAACTTAATACAAATTATCCCGAAGGAAACATGAGTGTCTGTACCAAATGTCATGGCAATGCATCAATTTTTTACCTGAAATATTTCACTCAGAGCCACAAATGTCAACTTCTTATTGAAACAAAAATAAAAGCCAAAGGGACATCAAAGTCATTAGGAGTCATCAGGGAAACCACGATTATTTTAGAGAACACAGAATTCTGAGGTAGTGCATCTGGGTGGTGCTGAAATGATTCACTGGACAAGTTAAAAATGTTGACTTCATAACACTAGACACCTCACTATTGTAAGGTTACCAGAGACATTAGACTGGCTGTAAGCAGGCAGGTGAGAAGAGGTACAGCTAAGCATCATGTAGTTCCCCCTAGTAAAGCAGTTTATTTAGTGCCATTTTGGACCAGAGAACCTGATACAAAGAGAGAGCGGAGGTACTGGTGAGCAATGTGTCATCGTATATTAAAGAGTAAACTGAAAAAGTGCCTGTAAACTGCAAACTGATGAGTTCCAGCCTACTCTGAGCACTAACTGGAAGTATTTTTTTTTTTCTTTTTTGGATTTGGTTAAAAGCATACTTTTACTTCCAGCTTCCAAGCTCCTGATAGTTGCACAGCTCATGTTTGTTAGCAAAAATTTTTGTCTTTGTTAAGAATTCAATATTTTGTTAGGTGAAGTCGAAACTTGTAGGAATGTGAAATAAATACAGGTTCCTGGCTAAATAATTGCCGAACATTTCAGTGGCCTGATGCTCTCTCAACACTGTTCCTGTAGACACGCAATGACAACATTAACGACATTCAATGTGCAGACACAACAGGGAGGAGCCAAGCTTGTCAAGCCAAAAAGTAAGAAAATAATGAAAGTGACACCAAAATAAAGATCAGCAAACATGAGTGACAATGACAAACTTGAGATCATGCAGAATAAGGACATAATGCATACAGAATTATTTGCATATTTTTTTAAATTCAATTGTCATGATTTTACCTAAAATTTGTAACAGGCAAGGTGCAACAGAGTATATAAAAAAATCCAATGATTAGGTGTATTTAAACAAAAAAGAACACTCTATCTATTTTTCCAAATCATTGACTTAAACTCTGCTAAAGCAGACTCTTACAGTTTCAAACAGAACATTCGTTCTTCGTATAGGAGGGTTTCCTCAGCAAAACACTTCCTCTGGATATAAAAACCAACAAACATAAACAAACAAACAAAACAAAACAAAAAATATCTTTTGATTCTTCTGTTATATATCCGTAAGATATGAGAAAGATCAAACTTATGTTTACATTTATGTTTAATTTTATCTCCCACGTAAGACAAATATACAACAAAGAATCCCATTAAGGTGTCTGTGTGTATATCAGTGTTGTTTAATCAATTCAATTTATTGTCCACTTGCTGTATAAGCCGTCTGTTATTGTTCTCTTAGCTGCATGCTGGAGTTCAAAGCTTATTAAAGGTGTGTGCATGCGCGTGTTTTTCATTTTGTGTGTTTCTGTGTGTGTGTGCGTGTGTGTGGCATCTGTGTATATTTTGCATGCACATAATTGCACTGCACTGTACATCTATAAACATGCGTGCATGGGTTTGTGTTTGCTGTTATATAATTTATGCCTCTTTAAGCAGCATTACTGACTTGTATGGTTCTAATCACTGTGAAGTCTGGCTTGCAAAGGACTCAGCTCACTCCAGAGCCGGACATCAGGCCTGTTTGTCAAAATAGAAGAATTACTTAAATGTGGAGCCAAGAGAAAAAAATAGCAACAAAAAAATATTGTCCTGTAGTATTTAAACAACTGGAAAAAAAGTCAATAAAAACGGAGATTTTATACACGAAGTGTGTTATGTGAATTTTACCTCGCTGTACTTCTTTTCCCATGTATGCAGAAGTGTTTTTGTGTTCTCAGTAACTGCTCCTATTTATGTTTCCATAAAAGTACTATGAAATCACAGACAGATACAATGATGTTTTCCTCACATAAACTGTGAAAAGCAAGTGAAAAATTAAACATTAATTATCACATAAAATCTGGGCCTGTCAGGCTTTAGTCTTGCTTCAGGTCACAGTGGAGTAAGGTGACTGGCATACACACAAGCAAACTACAGAAAAAAAAAAAAAGTGCCATTCCGTAGTCTTGTGTTTTTGCATTCATCTCAACAGTTTCTGGTTATTGTAAAAAAAAGAGAAAGTGAAAATGATTTTCTTTATTATTTTTCAGAACTGATTCTGCACGCAGCAATGAAAATGCAAACATATTGCCATCCAGTAGTTCAGAGTAAAGTATTACTTCAAATAAACATTCTGTTTCCCAGTGTTGGGCTTGGTGAGTAAATGGAACAGAGAAGGAACAGAGGGGTTTTCTCCTGCACTGATTGGGTACAGATGTGAGCCCCAGTCTGGGTTTGGTTAAAGTCCCGCTGCCAGGAATATTTGCTACAATTCAATAAATAGAGCTGTTAGGAGCAAGGCATTTCCTTGTCACCATGTCAAGGCTTCAGAGCGGATGTTTCATATTGGGTGTTTTCACTCTGCGTTTAGTGTTTCTAATGCTAAGCCTATACACTCGGCTTAATATGAAACACTGTAACTCAAGAAAGCTGCTATGGAAAAGCTTGCAGGGGCAGATTAAATAACGAATTTGTTTCACTGATATGTGTTTCAGAGTTGTACTAATAAGATTTTTTGAGTCATGATACATTTGATTTTGGAGCTAAGGTTTTCTTTACATATATTTTCTTAAAAATATTCAGATGCAAAAAGATGAAATGAGTCCAGTGAAACCCAGATGAATGTATCCATTTTAACTGTAATCTATATTAGTAATAATAAGAAGAAAGACATTACATAAAACTATAACATGTCTGATCAGATCTTAATATAAAAATATTGGTTCCAACTGTCTTTAATGTTAATTGTGCTTGCACAATTAAGTCTTTATAATACAAGAATCCAGTTAAGTTAGTTGTAATTCATAGGTTAAAAGTGGGTGTGAGAAATGTGAGAATGTATTTCTGTGACTTCTGAAAAGGTTTTATGTTATAGATACATATCATAAATATCGGCTATGCTTGTAACAGTTGCACCTGTCCAAACCTTAGCCCCACGTCCAAATATACATATATATTCATAATCAGGATTTTTTGAATTAGGTGCTGCAAAGGAATATTGTTTGATTCAAAAGTATTTCCTAATGCAATTCTAAGACCTGAAAATGTTTCTTACTTTAAAATCATATTTTATTTTAGCTTGCAAATACTGAGGTTTAACATTTCTAAAATTAAACTTGACTCACTACGTGAACCCAATATTTGTGTTTTTGAATGAAAAAAGCATGTTTGCAAATGAAGTTTGCAAAGGAAATAAATTGCTCCACATTAAGTGGACAAGTGGAGTATTTTTGGTTGACAGGTGGAGTATTTAAAGGGTGACTTCATCATCTGGATCAGCTTCATATCAGCAAGCATTCTGTATTCACGTCCTTATCTCTTCCTTTGCTCCTTCTCAGCTCCCGTTCACTAATAATCTGCCTTTGCTTTTCCTCCCCTCTTTCCTTCTCCTCCCCCCTCTTTTCTTTCCTCCCCTGTGCCCATCTGCGCAGCGATCAAATCATCGTATGGAGAAATCTTGGTGATCCAAGAGGGCCAGGCAGAAAGGTCACGGAGAGAGTCCGTAAAATGGATGAAGCCTAATGATTAGCTCAACCTTTACCTAATCAATAATCATTTATCCAACAATATCACCAGCAGCCATAGCCCCATTTGCCATTAACCTCAGCAGTGAGGAAAGAGGCAGTATTGTTTCCTCTGGCAGCTTTACGGCACTCAGATGAGTGGTAGGGGCCGGGATGGAAGCTTAGGGTTGGATCTCGATGGCTCAGATCCTATTAAGGGACTGCAGGTATTTTACTATAACACTGTCATATAATCACCCTTTTGAATGATTGACTGTGACACTGGCTGTTGAATTTGTAGCATCAGATGGCCTCTATATTAAAGAATATAATAAAAAGGTGAGTCATGTATGTTATATTAATTTATATATGGCTATTGCAGTCAGATAAAAAAAGAGCCAGTGTGTAATTTGCTACTGTCAAACCAAACTTTGAATCAGACAAGTTCCCTTTTTTTACTTTGCAGCTCAATTTTTATTTCCTTGTTGAAGTATTAGAGAACAAAATGAATAAAATCTGTGTATGTTTAATTCAGCATTTATTGCTTTTTACAGCAAAACCCTAAAAAAAAAAAAAACCTGCATACCATTCTGCGACATGGAAATCATCGCTTCACACACACTCTCTCTTTCTCTCTCTCTCTCTCACACACACACACACATGCAGCAGCAGCAGCGGCGCTTGTCTCCTCTGTGTCTCCATGATGCCATCTTCATCATAACCTCTCCCTCTTTATTGCCTTTAATGACTCCCCCTCTCCTTTCATTAATTCTTTATTGATTCCTCCTGACGTTGCCTGAATTATTTTCCAATTACAGCAAATAAAAGAAAAAGAAAATCCATTGCAAATACATGCCTGCATGTGTGTCTGCTGTGTGTGTGTGTGTGTGCTTACGTACCCAGTCCAACACATAAATAACTATGCTCATACAGTAGATACCTAAGTATTGGTACCTTTAAGTGCATGGAATTAGATTTTTATGCATTTATTCATTTATTTATTTGCCGTCAAACATTCACATTCACACACACGCTTACACACACAAAGACATGGAGAAATGCGAATGTGACGGCAGACTAAGAGTGGTAAAAGGTCACAGGAAGCTAATGGCTCCCGCTATCTTACATAGAATAAGTTCAGACACTTTGGACAGGCTTGTGTGTGCGTGTCACAGAGGAGTTGGGGCCAGACGTGAGCGGAAAACAACACACCATTATCACACACATACACACACACACACAGAAGTTTAGAGCCACAAAATTCACAAGGGCAAACACACACAGAGATACATTTTACGCACAGTACAACTCAAGTGTAATTACAGAATCTTTTAGCATGCTGTTTTGAGAGTGTGAATGATGGCACCGATACCAGATAGGTTCAGTTGCAGAATTAGCATCAGAGGTCCATCAGATGACTCCAGTTAATACCCACAGGTCATTAATTACAACAATTATTCACCTTCATATCGCAGACACATATTGACTTTTGTTTTTGCACCTCCGCCTGGGTTGTCTGAGGATGCACCCGAAAGGACAGAAGAAAAATCAACGTATTAAGCGTGTGCATGTTTTTGTGAGTGCATTGAGGATAGACATAGATTTTTTACCTGGACAGTATTGTTGAATTGTTTATTATGTACTGTACAGTGCAGTGACTCCTCTGTTCTCCAATTAGATCACATTACTCTGAGGCAGTGTCAGAGAACAGGGTTAGTTAATGATGTAAAACATGATTCAGATGAGCTTGATACAAATGCACAACACAGAAACATGCATGTGAAGTTGGTTTTTTTTTTGCTATCAGTCATATTTTGTCTCATGACTTAAAAATGAGCAGAGAGAGGAAATTAAATTAACCTCTGTTGTGCTCTTACCTGAGAAGTGTTTTGTTCATCTGTTGTTTGCTCTGTTTGTGCAAATGTGAGCCATGTGTTATCTGCTTTGTATATGTCTGTTAAGCACGATATGTTCTGACCTCTTTCTCAAAAGTGCCTGTATGCTTGTATTTACAGTATGTCCGCAACAGTGCATGCCTGCCCTTGCGAGTGTGTAAAAAAAAAATGTTCCCTAAGTGTGTATTTGTGCATATGTGCGTGTGTCCTGACCTCTCCTGCCCTCTCTCTTCCATCCCTCCTTTGAGAGTGTGTGTGATATACAGGGCTCTAATTGTCAGGTCTGGCCCCCACATTCCTCGCCTCGGCCAGCCTACCAACACCATGTCACTTTAACAACCGCGAATTATCACCGCAATGGAGATCTCGGCTTCACAGTGGCTCTATGAGAATATAGATACATTTCCTTCAATAAATTGCCCCCTCCAACTGCACAACCACACACACACACTGTCTCACACACACAACCCACTACCTGTCTACAACCTTCCCCCTTTCCCCTCTCACATTCACTGCTCTATGACTGAAGTTTTTACTGCAATATTATTGCGTCTGCCTCAAGACAGAGGAGACGTCGCTGCACCAAACGTAGCTAACATTTCCACCTAAAAGGGGATAAGATGAATCTAGCCCCTCGGTATCATTTGACCAGGATTATCGATTCTCACAGAGCTGAGCGGGATCATAGTGGGTTTCCCATAAAGTTTGCGGTCACGGTGATAGCAGACAGGGGAAGAGGACAGGGCATAAAAAAGTAGGATAATACATACACATGTCTGGTAACTGGGGATTGTTTCTTCTAATAACATCTGTTCTTACTTAATCTCTGTTCAGGCTACAAGCTGCTTCATCTTGCACAAACACATCAGATCCTTTTCTCAGATGGACTGTGTCCAGAGAGGATGTGTTCTAAGCACTACATTCATTCCTTTTCTGGCTGTGAAATGGAATTTTCTGTTAAGACAATAAAATTTAAACAAAATCAAAGGCGGGGAGTTATCTTTTTTTCCCCTCTAGAAGTAGTCTCTGTCACACTTATGCATCAAACAGAATACAAGAAGTGATGTCCCAAATTTCACTTTAAACACCCATGAAAGAGAAGTATGTACAGATGGTGAACAAAGTCATTATCAAACTGGACCATTAGATCCCAGCCTGCCATGTGGTTCATTTTTATATCAGCACTAAACAAAAATAATTCCAACCACCCAATCGGATGCAGCCTAAGTACTTCAGCATGGCCATGCGAAGCGAAGCAGTCATCTTCTCCAGCGGACGGGATGCCACGTAAGTGTTTCAGTCTGTCTTCATAGAAGTCCAGGCCAGCTTCGCTACAGGCTCAGCCAGGACCGGGGGTTTGGTGTAATGAAAGGCAGATTGAAAAAGGCTCTTGATTGATTTCCTACATCTTGATTTGATATCCTGAATTAATTATTTGAACTTGAATAATATATAAAGGAAAACTAAATGCAGAACACTCAGGGGAAACAACGAGAGGGCTTCAGTGCTGCTGCCGTGGCTGCTGCGGCTGCTGCACAGATACTGTATCTCTTGGTCAATCTTATCCCCTGTTGCACTGGAGGGGGGTGTGTATGTGTGTATGTGTGTATGTGTGTGTGTGTGTGTGTGTGTATGTGTGTGTGTGAGTGTGTGGTGTGCACACATGCTTGTGAGTATGTCACGTGTGTGATGGTACAGCCAGCTGTGGTACATGTGTGTATTGCAGTGTAGTTCTGGTGTGTGTGAAGAAAAGGAAGAAAGAAAACAGAGAAAATTAAGAGGAGAAGGAAGAAAATGACATAAATGTTTGTATGGTTGATTCCCTACAGTGTCAGTCAATTGGCTGTTTTATGTATTTGGTATGGTATTTATGTCTGCAGTTTAGAGGGAAGGTTTCAAATAAAAATAGTTTCTGTTATAAAACCATAAAATGTGAGATTAAAGCATGTTTTTAGATTAGTGTGATGATGTAGAGTAATGATCAAGATGATCAAGCAAAATCCAAAACATGGGAGGAAAACATCCCCAAGACATTTAGTGAAAGTTTAATGTTTATGTCTAAGACTTTGTCATACAGTTGCTTATCCTGTCACAGCAATGCTGTTATGTTTCATGTCATTAAAATATATTTTTAATAAAAAAAAAGATACCTAAAGCTTTACTTATCAGTGTTTTATATTTTTAACAGCTAAAACGATATGCAGTTTCAAAGGATACAAGCCCACAGTTATGATTTACACTTTGCCTATGAGAGCAAGAGAGACTGAATCAAACAGTTAAATTGTTGAGGGTAAAACCAAAACAATGAACTGACAGAGGGCAAGATTCAGAAGGAGGCAGCTGCTTTTTTGTTTGTATGTTTGTTCTTTGCTGGAGCTAAATGGCCCAATCAGTGCGCTGGTGAACATGATGTGACGTAGTTTTTTGGCAGTTTAGGAGCCAGATATTTGGTCCAAACAGATGAAACAGAAGTGAACTGGGATTAAATGTGCAACTGTAATTTGTGAATGAAAATGCAAATTAATGCTCACTTTAATAAGTCATTAAAACAGCTTCTTAAACAGAAAATAAAACTGACTTCATTAAGCTGAATCATTAACCAAAGCTTTTTTTGAGACAAAAATTCAGTTCATGTGTCACCTTGAGTTCCTTGAGGTTTTGATTTTTTCACAAATTTTGAGGATAAGAGGAGTACAAATTTAGGTATTTATTTAAAAGAAACTAATCCAGACAATTGATGAAAACAATCATTAGCTAATTGAAGCATTAAATGGCAAGTTAAGCCATCTATCAGATTGGAAAACAGGAATTTTGTGTGTAGCAGAGGTTCCACTCTGTACTGTAGTACCTTAAAATGTATTACTTTGTGAGTGCATGACACCAGACACCAGTTCTCTTATTGATAAAACAAGAAATATAGTTTCTCTCAACAATAAAATATTCGAAACTACAGTCTCATCCGCATATAGCTCATTTCCTCAAGGGCCCAGCTCATTCTGTTGTGGCATCAGAGGAAACATTAAACACCCTTCCTGCTCATCTTCCCCTCTCAGCCAGGAGAAGAAGGATGAAGGGAAGGTGAGACATACTGAAGGAGAGAGGAAAGCTATCAGGCGGGTTCAATTGGACGACTATGCTCTACCTTTTCTCACTGCCACCTATTTTGTTCTCCCTCTTTCCCTGCTGACGCCCAGATTATCATTTAAGAAGACGACTGCCATGCAGGTGCTGATTTGCAGAGCACCCGAACGAATCAATCTTAAAAGTTAAGATTAACAGTAAAGACTTCAAGATTCCTATTCTCTGTCCTCTCACTACCCCGTTCCCCTCCTCCTCTGTGTCTTGCTCTGTTGTTTCAATATCCCTCCCTCCCTTTTTTCTTTATATTTTAATCTAAGCGAGAAATGGACGGGGAGGCCTTTAAATTTCATAGCTTCCAGAAAACTGTGGCAAGGATTCATTGTCGTTCTACTTTTTTCCTTTTCAACCTCTCAGCTGGAGGACACGGCTCACGACATCTTTATATATGACGCCCAGCTCTCAAATTGCCACTGACGCCTTTAGATGAGCTGAACTGTGATTTCAGAATACCAAAACACCCCTGATGGATTCTTCCTATTGACACACACTGTAACAGAGATCAGGCCGTGCTCTGAGGGCCCAAGGCCTCACTCATTCTGTCACACTGAAAGCACCACACGCTGAAACTACCACATCTAAAACAGCAATAATTACTCCCTTGGCATTTTAGTATAATTGTTATAACTTATGATAAATACTTTTTTTTTTTCCTTCAACACAACCTGTTTTATGGCGAGGATCAGCAGTGTCATAAAGAACGAAGCGCAGCTCTTAATCATCAGGACAAATACACCATTAACTTTTGAATTCATTTCCTGAATCTGCATCGGCTGTGGTAAACTCTTCCTCATTACGGAAGCAGATGCTTTAAAAGCCAGACTGGATGGGATCAAAGGCCAGCAAGAGAGAGAGCGACTGGCTCCCTTGCTCACCGCTTTAGCTCATTTTCATTATCATCCACTGACTAAAACATCTATCGCATTATGTATTAACACTTTAAAAGCTCCTCTTTTCTCTGGCCTCTTCAACACCTTTTCTGTATTAGAGGATGTCATCATGGCAAATGCACGGCAGAAAGCCTCACGTCAAGTCGATCAAATCATCTGCACTAATGATGACATCTCCCGGAGCGGGGAGTGGGTTTGATGATAGTAAAAAGGAGAAACACACACACAAAGGCAAGAGAAATGTGGGTGTAGACGTACACATGCAAACCAAAACACACAATTGTTGACTTTTTCTCCTTCAGCAGTCATGGAGTCAAACTGTGCAGCATTGTGTTAAGTAAATGTGTGTACCCTAAGCTGAGCAAAGGCCGGATAGCCAACGAGGCTGATGGTAATGTATTTTTCTCCAAACAAGAAAGATTGCTGAATCCCTGCCTCCTGTTACATGGGGGGAGGTGGGGGCAGGAGGGTGCGTAGTGATGCCGAGGATTCAGGTATATGGATGGCCTAAGGAGGTTTCCATCATTCATAAAGTGCGGCCACCGCATGCGCCCTGACGCTGAATTGATCTTGCAAAAGAAGCAGAGTGGCAGAGCGACCACTTCATTAGTCTCCCTGAGCTACAAATCACCTGCTAGTGCTTCGGCACTCAGAGGAACCGCTGTTACCTATGCTACATTACTACAGCCTCAACAGTCTAAAGTGACTGGCCATTCACAAAGCCATTATGAGTGAGTTATGTGGCAATGCAAAAATATTCCCGATACATCTAGTATAACTGTGGGTCACAGTCAACACTCCGACGATAAATGTGGAAGCTGTAAGTGCAACATAATCCACAAGTAAAAAGCTCTGCAGCTGGAGGCTAATATTGTTGGGAATTTTGTTTTCTTTTTTTATTTCACATACTGATATCAGAAAACAAAACAAAACAAAAGTTTAAAAGCAAATTTTTAAAGAAGAAAACTTCCTTCTTTGAAACAAAGAAATGGAAAAATATATTGAAACTACAAGTGTCCCTATGAAGCAGATGATTTAATCAAATTTTAGACTGAAGTACCACATGATTATGCATATTTAAGAGGATCAATAATGAAGCTTTGGGCAGCTCATTTACTTTTTGTATTTACATTTTGCTTTTTTGCTAAAAAAATACTTTGAGCAATCTTCATCAATTAGGCATCCTTTTTTTATTTTATTGTGGGGTTATCATTATTTCTTACTACTTTTTATAATTACTGTATAATTAATATGTACGTGTCTGGGGGGGGGGGGGGGGGGGG
>JAPZDY010000001.1:2711791-2723325 GCA_029783645.1 Ctenochaetus hawaiiensis
TCTCCCCCCCCCCCCCCCCCCCCCACCACCACCACTACCACACACACACACACACACACACACACACACAATAAGTTACAAATCATGAGGAAGAGAATGGAGGTGAATGGTGGAAAAGCCACATCACCGATACAACTACTGATGTTCTGAATTTTAACCTCAACTGCTCTTTTCTCACCTGACACAAGTCTTAAAGGTGTCATCAAGAAATACTGATAAGTGCTTGGTGTCCCAGTAAGGATTGTACACATTGTTTTTGTCCTTTTTAGTTTTTAGTAGTTTGTTTTTTTACCTTTAAACAGCGTATACATGTGTTTACAGATAGAGAATTCTCAGAGCTTTGGAAGCAGTTGAATTTGAATGCAAAATCACTATTTGAAGGATGTACTTATTGAATACTTTTTGTGCAAAAGCAATAAAAACAGGATCCATGGTGTAAGTCCATCTGTTTTGGTGAATATGTGAAGAGTTTTGTGAAGTTTAAAAAAATGTAAGTTAGAAATTGTAAAAAACTAAATTTCAAATTGACTAAAACAAGCACTTAAGATTTTGTGGTTGAAAAACATTTCCTTGACATGCTAATGCAGGTCACAGGTGTTACATTAATATGCACAATGGTGAAAATTAAAAACACATTTTTAAAGATGTCTTACAGAAAGCATTGTCCATTTGCAATTCCAAGCAAGTTAAAACCTATCCAACACTACCATTATGTAACCCAGAGATACAGACACAACAGATCTGTCAAAACTTACTAATGAATCATAACCTTTTATCTTAAATTGAGAAGGTTTGATACAAGGACTGATGGAGGAGGATTACTGGTTCAGATCTCCAAAGGCACATCACATATTTCACTAGATCGATTGTTTGCAGGTCTACACGATTGCATCCAGTTTGCAGGTCTGTCCAGCACAGCTCACCAGGCTCAAAAAACTCAGAACAAGCTATCAAACTAGGCAGTGATCATAAAATACAAATTGAAACACACACACTCTCTCTCTCTCTCTCTTCCTCTTTTCTTTCTTTTTGTTGTCTTGGTATCGTGTAGTTAGTGATACAAGTTTTATATTAACACCAATGACTCATGATTTACATTTGGTGATTAGGTTCAGCGCCAGTGCAGAAAGCTTGGAGGTAAGAATAGTAGATGTGAATACAGTCCTTGTAACTTTTAAGCAGAGGCTGCGGTTGGCCCACAGTCATAAGCTAGCAATTAAACTTTGGTTCTTCTTTCTTTTTTCTTCTTTTTTTTAACTATAACTACAACCTCACTCAAGTGCACAAAACCTTAAGCAGACTCTAACTTAACTGTGTTTGCCATAACCTCAATCTTTTCCTAATGGTGACTCTACCCTTGTTGCCATGAACAACATTTTAAGTTTTGGTACTGAATGTCTTAAAGCACTGTCATTAAATATACTGTCAGATTGTCTAATTGAGGTGATTTATCGAGGTATCACAAAGGCATTTGCAATGATACTTTTGGGTACAAGGCAGCATGATTTCATTACTGCATGGGCAACATAATGAAATGTATAATCAATGAAGAAATATTAAATTTTGTGATATTATAAGCAAATGGCTTGGAGTATTCACGACTTAGTCTGCACCTACAGTGGGTTTAAGGTTCTGATTCCACAACTGTAGGTAGTGAAAACGACAGACAACTAAACTTTCACTTTAAGTCTTCCATCTACATAGGCTCTTAAATTTGTAGTGAACTTCCATATTGATCAGTGTTTGTTGAACACAGGACTGTAGCCAGCCTACTACCACTGTGAATTTAACTACTACACCACATACTGTAATTAGTCCAATACTCTCTTTATACCGGCCGGCTCAGAGTAATGATGCCAGGCAGTCAGAGGGAAGATGGAGCACCCGCTAAGGACTTGGTTTGTGATCTCTGAGGAGGCATCTTCACAGAGGCAGGGCAGAGCGAAACAAAGTGCGAAGGCCTTCCATGTACACAAATCTTGTCAATGGTAATTGATTGTTGCTGGTCACCCGCACAGGACCCAGGACGAAATCAAGTGGCTTCTCCATAAAACAATGTCAAATATTGATGATATTTCTCTTCCCTGCCTCTAGAATGAATAGCCTCACCCTCCCTGTAGTTTTGATGAATGTTTGTTATTGCCTTCCTCTCTTGTTGTCTTTCTGTTGTCATTTTCAGCAGCTGCTTGCTGGGGCAATGGTGTTTTCTGCATTTTTTACCAATTCACAGCTAACAAAAACAGTAGAGATGTAATATAATTACTGACTTAACTTAATATAACTATTTACTTAAAATAAATAAAACCTTTCCATGATCAATCTGTGTGTGTTTCAGGGTATAACCACATTTTGAGTAATTTGCTGCCAGGTCCTTGGTCTTGCCTGTGTCTTTTAAAGGCTGATATTCCTTTTTTAGTTATGACAATCTTCTCCTTCAAACACGACACAAAAGACTTGCTGCCATGCCACAAACACAGTTTTGCCACCACAGAGGCAAAATAAGTGAGACATTTGACTTGGAAATACACAAAGTGAATTCAATGCCTCTCTGGCTGCTCTCTGCCTTTTTCCCTGTTTCATCTGTCAACATCTCTCTCCCTCTTTTTTTAAAAAACAAACTATTCTCCCCTCTCTTATTGTCTGTTTAAACTTGCATGGCCCTCCAACAGCCTTCCACACTCTATTCCCTCAACTGTCAGTGTGAGAGGTCTAAAAGCTCGTCTGGTCCACTGTTTCACATCAGAAACAGTTTGTGTGTTTGTCAGTTCTGGGTCTCCGGGAAAATGAAACAAGAGAGACAGAGGGGGAAAAAAACAACATATGGAGTTTCTGATGAATGTCGGAGGGGACAGTACATGTTTTCTGTGATGATGGGGGGGTGGGGGATTTTGGAAGACACAATGAATATAACACACATACACACATGCACACACACACACACATATACAGGCCAGTAGACACGCATACACACATTCTGACAGACCCTGTCTGACTTGTGTAGCTTAAGGAATGCATCAGAACGATAGGCATCAATTATTCAATCCACTTGGTTTGGAAGAGTGTGTATCTGTGTGTTTGTGCACATGTGCATGAACTGAGGGGGGTTGAGGGCGTTGTGTGTTGGTGGTGGTCGGCGGGTCAAACATGTCCCTCAAGGTTTGGCCCATTTGGAAAAGCAAGGCCAGACTAAACGGCAGATAGAGACGATATGGGAGCAGCGGTGGACCAAAGGGAATTCAGACTCTGGGAAAGGAGAAATTTGCACTGAACAATGTGGAACCATGAAAGGGGGTGCAAGGAGGGGCGGGAGTGACACTTGGTCTGAGGGACAGGCTCATATTGTAACTATCCTGCACCAAGGGAGGACAAGTAACATCAGAAAACATCTCAATTGTTTACTTATTCTGTATATCCTACATATTTAAGACTCAAAAGTTTATGTAGAGGTTTGTTTTATCATCACTGACAGGTGTCGCATGATGATAAAATTTTAAATCTGTTAAATGGGCCTTTCAGTAACACACATGCACACATGGACACTAACTATTCTACTCCACTGTGAAATAAAATAAAAAAAAAAAAACAGGGACATTGCAGTCATTTGATTTGCATCCTCGGTCAGTTTTTGATGGCACTGTATGCAGGGTATAAATTTCATGATAACTTCTCAGCACTCTAATTAATTGGAAAGTATCTATAGCGCACTTGGAGGTAAATTGGGAATCATTTTGACACGACTAGACTAAACTTTCTGGATAAAATGTGACATTGCATGAAAAATCAAAGTGATCTCATTCTCAGTCTGTCAAACACCAACATTTTGTCATGTTTCTCTGTGTCTTACACAGATTGTGAAAGCGCCCTTTAGAATTTTGATGTACAGGACTTTCAACCACTTTAAAACCAATGGTGGTAATATGAGATGCTCAGAGCAAGGTGACAGAGAATAAAAGTTTGAAAGTCTCCATATGCAATTGGGTTGGGTTAAATGGATGAGTCAAACACAGGACTTTCCCCCAAGAGACCAGGGTCTGGGTCCAGTTAAAAAGTATGTCAACCCATGTGACATACTTCAGTTAAGTCATGTAAGCAGCATCATATACATAATGTACTTCACTAATGTCACATATGTAAATGTACTTAATTGTAACCTAACATATTATCCTAATACATAGTTTGTGTGCCTTCACTAAACAACCTGCAACAGTTCCACACATTGGAAAAGCTTCCTGTTCAGTGTCTGAGAGGTGTGGAAACCTCATTTTGGTATTTTAAAGACCTGTTAACTGAACTGGTTCACTGATAAAGAATCCAGACTCATAAAGTATTAAAGTTTTGACACTTCCTTTTACCACAAACTGGGCCTGCACATTTAATTAAGGTGACATGACCATGAAGCAATTTTATGACTAAATAACTTATGGAAGAGTAGATGATTCCATAGTATTGTGGTAGGGTTTTAGCTTCAGTAAAAACAAGTCAATATAAATATATATAATCTGTTGTAAATAATACAATGTAATGTAGTGCAAGTGTAACAACCAATTACAAAAAATTTGACTCTTGTTTACAGGGCTAGAATATGCATAATGTATTTTTGCCAAAATGGTATTTGCCACAGTTGCAGAATTAGAATAAGCCATCCTTAAGATACGGAAAATCTATTTTGACGCTTTGCAAAAATATTTGTACACATTGGGTTTATTATTCCAAATTGTGGTAACAACTACCATTATTCACAATGTGTTGATAATGCAGTTAAAATAATGCATAAATACAACTAATTTTCAAAGTGTAGCTTTATGTATTTAGTGACATGTATAAGATTTGAACTATTTACTTGTCAGATGAAATGTAAAGATATAATTTTGGAGATTTTTCACAAGTTGATCATTCAAATAATGTCTACTTATATAAATGCTTGAAGAAATCAGACACACACACACACACATATACACAAGAGTGATGCCCTGAGACACATGTTGCTAGGACACAAGCACAACAGAGTGCTAGCAAGCTGTCTTGTTTGTGCAGTGTATATGTGAGTGAGAGTGTTTAAGTGTATGCATTTATTTGTGTGTGGGTGGGTGGGTGTGTGTGTGTGTGTGTGTGTGTGTGTGTGTATGCGTGTACTTGAGTGTGTTAGAGTGATAACCCGCCAAGGAGACTCAAAAGAGGCAGCTAATGGACTCCTACCACGGGGCGCTTGTCACACAAACATTTCTGCTGTCACAGCAGTTTATCACATGTAACACAATGAGACATCCCCCTGCACGCACACAAAAACATACACACTCGCACACATGAACACACTGTCCCAAAGCAGCCATTTGTCCCAGCTTGCAGAGAGTGGATGGGAGGGAAGCAGAGCAGAGAACAAAGGAGAAGAGACAGTCAGAGAGAACAGTTGTGTTTTCACAGTTGTTTTAGCAAATTTGATGTGACAAAGTGAAAAAGAGGGCTCCTTGGCACCACACTGCTCCTGCCCCAACACATGCTTGATGTGTTAAGATATGGGTGGGCTCATGGACCTTTTGCCAGATTATAATATGTTTTGTACTTTTTTAAGACATACTATCATGTGATCAGTTTGTCTTACCTTTGGATAAGAAGAATTTAAGGATGGATTTTATAATTTACCCCCTATTCCAAATAAATATTGATATCACCATCAGGTTTTATTGGTTGAACCTTAGGTGCACTTAAGTGCTGGTAAATCTATTCTTTTTAGAAACTTTTTCAGTCAAGGTGCTCCTAGTTACTTCATATCAGTGTTTTGTATTTCTGTATTAATCAGTTATTTTTAAAAATACCAGTGTGTTTGAAAACCCTTGACAAAAGCACACAGGGTTTGCTATTCACCTGACTCTGTTGGTAATACTCCCCTCCCTTGGCCCACTGAGTTTTCACATGATGGCAGTAGGTGCAATGTTTTGACAGGGTCAACTTATCTTGATGATGGCTGGACTGTCCACACAAGTTGTGCAGACCACTGAAGTGGCAAAAGGGGGATCCAGCATTGTCTGTTATGAAGGAAAGAGGAGAAGAGGCTGTCTCATACCACAATTAAATCAAAGTGTATGCAACAGCCATCTCGTTTTGCCACTCAGATTTTGTTGACCGACCAGTCTTTGCCCCACCTTGTGGTGAAGAGCTTATTTGCAGGGGGTTAAAAGGCAATGGCCAGTGACATACTTCTGCCCCATAAAAAGAACTGCAATTTGTGCAAGACTACGACAAGGGATCCCTATGAGTCTCTGAATGCTCCTCTGTAGGTGTTGTCATTCCAATCAGCAATGCTGCTTACAGTGACCTCGGGTAAGAAAATGAGTCCACCCCAGCTACATGCTACTTTGTGGGGACCCTCAGCAGGGCAATGCTAAGGGCCAAACTGCCCCTATGTCCAAGAACATGAGGAGGTCTTTTAAATAAAGGGTGGTATGTTGGAAACTTTTGTGCACTGCCCGCTGCAGAGGACAGAGAGTGAAGAAAACTGTATCAGTTACTGTATAGGTATTGATATGTTTGTGGGATGTATGGTCCCAGATCAGACACTGTGCTAGTCAGCAGTCCCTGTGTAAGAAATATGTTTGGGACATTAAGTTTGTGTCTTTAACTCTTATCCTGCAAAGCCACATAATATCTGTTAGCACTTTCTGTTTGGTCGCTTTCAACTTGTACAGTTGTTGAGTTGATTGCAGATAGAAGTGGTAAGGAGTATGTTGTTATAGTTTTTCCCACATACAGCAGCAACTTTTAAAACTTTGTGTGTCTCAGCAACACAAAGTGGTGTCGATGCTTAAAGTTATCTAAACAAATTGTTGGCATCAAGGAATAGAATTTTAAAGGACATAAGACTAGACACCGCTTACTGATAAAAGGAATGGGATGTCTGTTGTGTCTACCAGTTATACAGAACACCCGCTAACATCTTGAGACAGAAAAAACTACAGGAACACTTTGACTCAGTTATGTTATTTTACTTCGCCCTTTGTGGGCATCGGCTTACCAATTAGATGTAAGCACACATCAATGTTGCACGATTACCTGTCCATCCAAAAAAATCCTAACAAGAACAGGTAGACAATGGGTTTCTGAAGCACTTGACAATAGGGTCACTGGATACAACTCTGAATTTTAGATGAGTTCATGGATTCAGATTTAGTCGTCCTGTTAGTGGCACACATCAGAGAGACGGCTGCTCCTTTAATGGAGCCTAGCGACGGTTCTTATCGGCGAGAAAGCTGCCAATTTAGTTGCCACTGAATTTATGTTACATTCAAAGGAACTTGTGACAAAACTGTTTTATAATGAACTACAAAAGAACCAAAAGGTTAAAAATACTGCAAATATTTGTCAGTCAAAGGATTTTGTCATTCTATGCAATAAGAAATGTGCTTTTGCAGTCCTGTTTTTAACAGTGTAACCGGTGTATTCTGGCTTTCAAAATTATAAACCATGTATACAAGATAAAGGAGAATCTTGCAGCTTTTAGAGCAGCTATATTTGTGTCGTAAAATGAAAATATTTTTCTTAGTCAAATTTCTTTAAACATTTGATTTCATGTAAAAGAGGGATCAGTATGTCCACACTAAATGTGAAGTATGAAGTTTTCTTCAGAAAAATAAATCCGAATTAGACTGTCAGAGATCTTTTATTGACTAGAAGTGAAGGGTAAGGCTCTCTAAACGTAGCTTGGTTTAGAGAGCCTATTTTCCAATAAATTTTGTATGAATGTATGTTTCAAATTTGGATGAACTTGTGGTTGAAGAAATGTTTAGACAAAAATGAACAATGATTTAAACAAATTCATGTAAGATAAGGACAAAATGATTCATGTTGTAGCTCACACAGAATGTGTGAACATGTGAGGATGTTAATATATGTTTCATTGGTGCAACAGGAGATAAGTCAATGCAGTATTTGGGGATCCTTGGTGTGAAAAAGTTTGAAAACTCCAGATATGGATTTTTAACAGAGATGTCAGATCTACAGAAGCATGAATTAACTGCATCAGGTGTTTAGAGAAAAGCTAATATGCACACTTTTCTTTTCTGTTTTCTCATATCTAAGTTTTCCATCTCTTCCCTCTTAGTTGCCTCCCTTCTCCGTGTCTTTTTCTCAGTTTCACTTAATGCCCCCAATCCCCCCTCCCTGACCCTTCACCATCCTCACTCCCTCTCTCCCTCCCTCCCTCTCTCTCTCTCTCTCTCTCTCTTTCTCTCTCTAACACACACACACACACACCCTCCTTCCATGCCTGTCTCTGCATGGCTGGGCTAATTGAGTATCTAAACAAACTAATTAATCATGGGCGTCCAGTGAAGACGGACAGGTCCAGAGAGGTGATGTTCATCAAACTGCCCCCCGTCCCTCCCTCCAACACCACCACCACCTATTTTGTTTCCTTAATCCCCACTTGCAGTTTATTTTGCTGAATTCGCACATTCACCCCCCTCTCCTCCCCCCCACACACACTCCCCTCAAATCCCTTTGCCACGGCCAAGGTTACACCCGTATACACACTCATTCACTATTTATGATTTTGCATAGAGGATAAGTGCCCCCTCACACCCCCTTTCCCTCTTTTCCTCTTCTCTTAGAGTCAGGGTATCTGGGTACATTAATCAAAAATAATGAATAAAATGATCAGCCTGACAATGTGGCGAAGCCTCCCTCGGTTTCAGGAGGATAACCGACCAACTTTATTAATCAACATTTCCTGATTAATTGTTACAAAGTGTCATCCATAAATTTACCTTCATTTTAATAGTACTTTGGCCTACACTAACAATATCCCCCGTGACCACAGATTTATTGAGGCCTTGGCCGATTTGAGGGAGAGAAAAAAGAGAGAAGGGGAGCGAGAGTGAGGTAAGGAAAACAACATTCCCTTTAACAATGCTTTGAATGCAGGACTGAGACTGTGGGTAGATTTGCAGCTCCTGAACACTTAGTCTTCAGAATTGGTCTAATGGCAGTTTGGTAGCTACAGCATGGCCCCATGGAGCTCCCTCTCTCTCTTTCTCCCTCTCTCTCTCCCTTTCTCTCTCTCTCTCTTCTTCCCCTGATAAGGTGAGGCAGTGGAGTAAACCATTACGGGTGACAGTTTCACTTTTCTCCCCCTAATTACTTGTTCCTGCCCATGTGGCATTTCTTAGAAAAATTTGTTGAATAATGACCGGCATTAAAATGGAGGCTCTTAAGAATTTATATGCACCGGCTTAATTTATCATGTACTTTCTTTATCTCCTGTGTAGATTTATATCCCGGCATGTCGCAGGGCCCTCTGCCTTGTGACAGGGGCCGTCATCTCTTTAAGGGCACGGCATGTATATCAGTGACCCCCCCCCACATCCACCCACCCACTGACTGCTGCTTTTCATCAGTGGGCCTTGCCAGGCAGGTAAAGTGTAGACTGCAGGGAGCAATTGTTTCTCTTGTCGTTTGTCTGTTAAGCTGATTGGAGTGGTGTCATAGAAAAAAAAATGATGAAACCAGGAAAGCTAAATGTGTTGTCAAGCTAGCAGCTCCCAGCAATCTATGTGTTTGCTCTGTGAAGAACTTGTGACCTATCCAGCATGACCTCCTCTTTGTCATGCCCTCTGGACCAGGCTTTCAAAAAACTTAAAATGTAAACCCATTTGTGTTATGTGAGGTGCTCATAGTTATGGCTCCACCAGATGTGGACAGAACACCAAACAGAACCTCAACCCAATTGAGTTTAAAACCTTGCAAAACAAAAGTGAAACTTAAACTACTAAAATGCTTCCTAAACCAAACCAAGTAGCTTCAGTGCTTTAACCTAATCAAACTGTCATCTTTCACAAAGTTTACCACATTTTACAAAGTTTCACAAACTTTTGTTGCAGATTCAGTGTCTATCTATCCATTTTCTGCCACATCTATACTCATATCTAGAGCCCAAGAGGACAAAACTACTTAAGAATATACTGATATGATATTTTACGTGTAGAAGACACCAATTACTATATTGTATTTTTTTCAACATAAGGCCTTCAGCCACAGTGCTTTTAAGGATCCAGAGGAATACAAAATGGAGCAAATCTTGTCAAAAGGTGTGTTGCCATAGTGTGTGGTCATTTGAGATAGCTTCAAGCACTTTTGCCTTTCAAATGAGGTCATACAACATGTCATACAACCTTATTTGTTTTAGGTGTAACCTGGTCTTTAGTCTGGACATTTGTTTCACATAATTTTCAAAGTAATGCCATCCATTCTGTCTGGTGCCCTTTGTGAAATCATCTGCACTCCTTTTGTCTCCTCTTATTTATTTTCTTTAATTTCATTTCTCTACCTATCTGTAGATTTACTCAAGTTTTTTTTTTTTTTTTTTTTTTTTTGCATGGAGTAAGAGTAACAAAAACATGTAGAGAGGTGACTTGTGTGGAAACATAATTTACAGGCCATAAGCAGGTGTATCTGTTTGCATGTGTTTGTGTGTGGTGAGTGTCCCAGCTATGCCAGAGGCCAAGATTACACCAGCACCAGCAAATGCAGTGTGGGTGTGGAGTTTGTCACCTTTCCTCTAGTTGAAGTGATGAGTGTTTCAACTGAAGACATCAAAGTTGGACAAGCCTACAAACCTCAAAAATATTGAAGAACTCACATATGCATGTGCATCCACATTGAAGTACAAGGGCTTACAAGCATGTATAATACATGTTTGTATTTGTATGTATATTAGACCCCCACCTCCCCATTAAGAATGCAGAGTTTTTGAGTCAGGCATTAGGATGATTTATGTACCGTATCAGGTGAGGTGTTCTGAGAGCCACCTACAGAGCTGCCTTTATTACTGTTGTTTTTTACTATTTCCCAAGTGTAATTCACCATGTGCTCTCTGGAGCATACCCACTTAGGACAGCTTTTCACTTTCAAGGGCATCATGGTGGGCATCGAATGTGGAGTTCTAAGTCTGAATGGACTGTAAAGACCTACAGAGCCCTCTTTTTAGTGATAACTATAAATTGGTAAGTAATCATGCTTTAGAATCTATGCTAATACTGAGAATGGATCATTGTTTGACATTGTAGAAAAGCTAATCTTATAAATGTTGGCACTGATTCCAGGTTTTTGCAGAATCCTCCAGTATTCCACAGTCAGACAAGTCTTGCAATGAAAATGTTACATAAGAAAAAATAGAAGTGTGATATAGGTGTACATTAAGTATTTAAATGTTTAATTTTGAAAAAATGGACCAAGATAAATTATAATAAAAATATAATATAATTATATTATTATCTGAACGTAGTTAAGTTATTATTACTCATGTAAATACAGTAAGAAGGATTCTACTGTTGTACTTGAGGTGGAGCTATATCTTATTTCTTTCTTTAAATCTGACTGCAACTAATATTTTCCTTCATTGTGAGTTGATTGAACATTAATTAATAAACTGATTGCTGCGTAAAACTTGATGCACTATTTTCCATCTTTTATTGTTATTATTATTATTATTATTATTATTATTATTATTATTATTATTATTATTATTATTATTATTATTATTA
>JAPZDY010000001.1:2723425-2734949 GCA_029783645.1 Ctenochaetus hawaiiensis
TTTTATTGTTATTATTATTATTATTATTATTATTATTATTATTATTATTATTATTATTATTATTATTATTATTATTAAGTTCTTATAAGGGAAAGAAGTAATACCCAAGATCAGACAGTTGCATCCATGACTTGTTTGGTAGTTAAGTCTATAACAAAGCTTTCTGTTATATTAACTCTTTATATCATTTGTATACGACCCAGCAGTAGTTACATAGTTAAGTAACTAATCACTGCAGTTGTAAAATAGTTGCCTCTAAAATATAGAGGATCAGAAGGATAAAGATGCATGAAGAAAAAATACATCTTAAGTACCTCAGCTGACCTCTGTCTAAAAAGAAACATTTCAGTGATATCCTCTGGTTTTGTTTTGATGAAGCATATTGTTAAAAACTTGTGATTCATTTGTTTAAAATTGTGGCGCATTCATTTTGCTTTATACCTGCCTTGTTCTTTGAGTTCTTTGAGTTCATATTAAAAGGTAATTTCATTTCACTGCAGTGACTGTGGCTACTTTTGTAATACAACCAAGTATGTCAACATCCAAGCAAAACCTATGAATCTTTCAAAATACATACCCAAAATACTGCATATGCATTTTTTTCTCTGAAAGTGTAAAAATGTCAACTTTATCCAAAATGTTAGCCAGTCTCCAGTGATAAAGCAGCTGTCTCAGGACTTTTTTTCTTCTATTGACCTTATCAAACAATTTATATCATAACAGCCAAGTATGAACCTTGTATGTCCAAATTGTAACAGTTTAGTCAGATATTTATGTTTGTCTAAAACCTCAAGACAACATAATGTGAGGCCTACAATATCAAAGAAAAAAAAACATAAAAAAAAGATGGAGATGCAAGGTTCCTGCCTAACAGCAACAATATGATTTAAACATGGAGAAGTTGCCTTTTTTCTAATTTTTCAGAGAAATCAGTTCAGAAAATCCAGTGTCCAACGTACAAGACCATATAAAATATTTAAATTATACAAATTGTCTTCAGGTACAATCAAGCACGATGTGACCTGTCCAATTGAAGAATCCCTCCAGTGAATACATATGTCTCTGCACTGAATGTGAGCTGTGATCCGATTAACAGATAAGTTCAACTCCTCTCTCTGGCTAACCTCAGGCACTTTGGGCATCTCTATGCTAATGGAATGCAAATCACATAATAGCTGACACACTTTTGATGGGAACATAAAATGAGTGACTTTGTAGTTGTGCACTAAGTTGTGCAAATCTATTCCTAACATCACGTCAGAGCAATGTAGCACATCTAAGCAGCAAAGTAAATCAAGGTTGGACAACAATAATTACATAAGCATTTAAATGCAGTGTTTGTATGATGCTTATTTTTCTCAGAATTCTTTACATGTACAATTACATGATTTATTAAAAAAAAAGTCAAACTACAACATTAGTTGCTTTGTATAAGTTGACTAAAAGGACAAGACAAATCTATTATCCTAAGTTAAAGGGATTTTTCCACCACAGTCCATCTTTATGAAAACAACAGCCTATAAATTGGTCCTAAATTGAATTAGAGAGAAAAATGGTAAAATACTGCAAGAAGTGGAAAATGGCTCTACAATTAAATGATGTGATACAAACTTCTGAAGGTACTATTTAGACAAACACACACACATGCGCATAGACACACAAATAGTAGCTCTGTATGTATCAATCAGGTATGACAGCGTTTAAGTGTGAGGCTGTGACATGACAGGAGCTTCCTGCCAGGAGGCTTGTCTTTCTAATGACAGCCACTGCTCTGGAACGGAGACAATCTGGGAGGCACACACACACATAGACATACACACACATACTCGGCCTTTGCCTCGATCTCTCTCTTTGATAACTATCACTGTCAAGGGGAGACAGAGCCCAATGTATGACAATTTGTTCATTATCATAGTGAATAGATTTTCACAGGCTCCCCCGCCAGTCTGCCACTGGCGGATAGATGAATATCAAACAGGCCTCTCCTTTGTCCTAGGGGCCAAATTTAGGAAATAACATCTCATCCTACTCTCTGCCTGCCTCCCTCTCTCTCTATTCCCGCCAGTAGGACCAGTGACACCTCAAGTACCCATCACTCAGCCCTATGTGTGTGTGTGTGTGTGTGTGTGTGCGTGTCTGTGTGTGTGTGTTTTGTTTTACATTGTAGAGTTCACTATATGTGTGGGGTTTGAAAGCCTTGTTGGGAATAAAATGCAGGACATTACAAGTTTAAACGGCTGTTTGAGGGTCAAGACTCAGTCTTATGGTTTGAATATGGCATTCAGTTATGATGGTTAAGGTTAAAGTAATGGGCCAGGATAAGCATTATGTCAATGAAAGGTCCCCACAAAGAGGGGTGTACAAGGCTGTGTGTGACTATGTGTTTGTGTGTATTTGTCTGAGGACTTTGAGGGTCTGTTTCTGAGAATGAATTTGGATATAGCTCAGATTAGAGAAAAATCAATACTCAAATACCAAGAAACCTATTATTACCTCACCAAATCCAGTTTGTTATATTGCCAAAATGTTTTTAATTCTTACTTTTTGCAAGGAATGGAACAATTTCAATAATGTACCATCTTTAATGGTTTGTAATGATTGTCTTTACTTTCTCAAACCTCATGAACAATATTAGGAAGCTTACAAGGCTAGGTATTTGGAGTTAAAAGATAATTTAGATGAGAAGATCAAGACCAAGATAAGAAGACAAGAAAGATTATAATCATACATTGCTAAAATGCTTAGCTATTCAATTTATTTGCTGTTATATACCAATATAATAAACTACTGTTTATTGCACAATTAACAAATAACTATGTCTCATGGCAGGCAAAAGATGGGACAAAATCCCAAAAAAGTCAGTCTAATGCTTTCCTGTCTTTCCTTTATAAGTTTTTACAATAAGGTAAATAAGTATTTCCATTCAATCAGGATTTTTTAATTTTTTAAATCCCCAAATCATTTGATTTTCTATTTAACTTAAAATGGCTTTGGCATCATTTATAAGTGTGTATACATGTATTTTTTTATCCATCATTATTATCGTATTTAAATGCCTTAATATTGTGAAAGCAAATATACATTTTACTTTATATTGGTTCACATAAATTTAACTATATTTTTATAGATGAGCACAAAGTGCATTTAATAATACCTTTATTTTGTGTTTTAGTGAAATGGTGTCCTAAATAAACAACACAGTGTCTGTTGCAGTATTTTATCCATTGAGGTAGCAAAAGTGAGTGTATGCAAATTTGGCCCTGTCCTTTCTATTTGGAGCACTTTCAGCTGACCATGTCCGTCTATAATTAAAACTTCCACCTTCAACAGCAGGCAAAAAAGGGTTCCCAGACCTGTCAGGACCTGGCAACACAACTATACCAGCTTCTCACACTCATCTCATTAGGTTGCTTTGACCCTCTCTATAGAACATGCCTTAAGAAGATAGCAAAGCAAAAGACAAAGAGATCAGTTTTTAAACATAAGTTCATCACTGAATTTTAGTTCTTGTCTTTTCATCTTGTCTGTCCTCACCTTTGCTCTCAACCTGATCTCTCTGTGTCCAAGCTTCACATATCATTCTCTTCTTTCCTTTTCACCGATGTCATCTCTGCATTGGCATGAACACATCTATGATTGTTACTTTCTCAAGTATCAGTTTCAGCCTGGATAAAAAGCCAGGCCAAAAAAAAGGTCCCTTTTACCTACAAAGTTTTTTTTAGTATGAGATAATTTATGAAAATGACTTTTTGCTCATTTTGTTTAATGTATGCACTTTAACAATTAATAATCCAAGCGCTGGGAGATTTTCAACTAAAGGCCATTAATTTGTATAAATCTGCCAAGCCCTGACAGCAAGAGATTTTTTAAACTGATCTGAGGGAAAGTAAAATTATTCTCTAGCCTCGGGTTAAATATTACTTTTCTCCAGGACTTCTCCAGGTCCGCCGGCTCCTCGCCAGTTTCTGACCTTGTCATTTATCTACCTCTCTCTCACTTGCACTCTATCTGCTTTTCTCTCACTGCATTATCTGTTTGCATTATTTTTGCTCATTTCTTTGGTTATCAGGGAGAGGTGTGCTTTGTTTGTGAGTGGCCTCAAGGCCTTTTGAAACGACTCCTTCAGAATCAAAATGTCCTCCTGCCAAGGCTGAAGGAGAACCAACACGTCCTCACACCATACTAGGGGAAAAAAAAAAAAAAAAAAAACTTCTTTGTGAAATCATTCTCATCTGATCCATTGCACATTTTTTCCAGGGAAAAAGATTTGTAAGGGAAAGATTGTTGTAATGATTAAGACTGAATGGGAAACAGAACAATAACCGGGGAATCCCAACGACACAAACAGGATCAGTAGCCTCAAAGACATCATGACAGGAGCAAAGATAAGGTGGAGAAAATTTTGTTCAGTCGCATGTTTTTGATAAAAGATTAATTTAGCCCCGTTGAGTTATTAGCCAGTAAATCTTAAAGCCAGGTGTTAGCAGCATATTGTCTCTGGTTCAGATTATGTTAGTTTTTCATGCTGCCTCTCTGATTTTTGTGTGTGCAATGCTGCTAACGTTGAACTCCACCTCAAGACATATTCAATTGAGGGTAAATTTGCAGGACATACCATTGTTACAATGATGCCAAGTTGTGTTGGAAGTTAGCATGCACATTACAATTAACAATACAGTTACATAAGCCTAAAATTTGCACATGTAGGTCTCCATTAAGAAAATGTGGGGTACCAAAACCCACTAAATAGTAACTTCTGCATAATGTTTTAAAAATGATAAAAGACTTAACATCACTAAACACATAAGATAAAGAACTAAGCACAAACAGACAACAATTAAAACAAGTTAGGACCTGCTTCTATAAAACTTCTAGATAAACATTTTCACCGGAAATTAAAGTTCATTGTAGCATTCATATTTATTCCATCCTCTGTAATCTATTTCAGTGTTGTGCCTCTTTAAGCCTGTTCACCTGGCTGCTGCTTCTACTGCCGGATTTGTTATCTAGATCACAGCCATTTAGAGCCCTTCATTCATCACGTACACCAGATTTGAACAAGGCAAACAGAAACAACTGCAACTGGTACACCCGCCAAATGTCCACACTGTTCTAGGTCAAGGTCATAGAATCATTCTTGCACCCGATTGCTGCAAGAGTCTTTTATGGACAGAGAACCAAAGGAAAACATAAGTAGAAACTTATATACAAATACAAAATTTCAATACTTTACTCATTTACAAAAATAAAAAAAAAAATCTCAACGTTCACATAATCTATCTAATTTAAAAATTATCACTGACCTATTAATTTCTTAATTTTGACCTCTTAGTTCTTTTAAAATCAATAATTCATTCGTACAATGACTAATAACACCTTTGTCACACTATAAAATTAAAATGAGTAATAATAAGACATCTTTCTCACTTCAAATGACTTATGTAGCACTAGTTCATGTCTTGACAGTAGAATGTTACTGTAAATGAATAAAAATTATTAACTTAAATATATATATACATCTTACACAGCAGAACCTCTACTGTGTCCAATGCATCAACAATCTCCCTATATCCTTTATTCCTCACTCCCTCCCTCTCCCACCCTCTCCTCCTAGTGGTAGTTTTTTAAGTTCAGGCTCTGAGAGCATGTCTTCATTAGCTGCATTAACATTCACAGGCTGTAGTAAATTCTGACAGTGAAAAGGTCCCCGTAACCTTTAGTTGTGCAGAAATTTACTTCCCAAGAAAATTACAGCTGGCACTGTCTTAATTAATGCCCGCTTTCTTCTACTGAAAACCCAGAGCCTGTCAGCTGGAGGAGGAGGAGAGGAGAAAGAAGAGGAAGAAATTAGAAAAACAGAGAGCGGAGCGTAGAGAAAAAGGGAAAAGTAGGAAAAAGAAAAGCGGGGCAGAGAAGAGAATACAGACGAAATTTGAGTCGACTAAATGGTTTTACTTACAGATACGGGGGTGGTGCGGTAAGACAAGTTGGTGCATAGGAATAAAAAAGTGGGGAATCGCAGAAGCATTTCACTACACCGCTTTTTGTTATGGTGTTTGTATGCAAGTGTGCAGTTGTTGTCGCTCGAACTCTGGCTATTCCCCCAGTAAGTAGATTCAGTAGATTCAAATCTACACTATCTGCACAACTCCCATCTCCTCTCTCTCTCTCCCATTCTCTGCTTTTTGTCATCCAAAGTGGTATGAGAGAGAGGCGAGGGGGGCTTTGGAGGAAACTAATACATATTTTATTTCAAGCTATCTTCTGGGTGCAGATGCTGCTTTGTTCCAGGCCCTCAGAGGAAGAGAATGGCTAAAGAACCAGAAATCCATCTTCACACTAGGGAAGCACAGCATCACAATCCTGCACTTATTGGGCCACAAACAAATTAGAATAAATACCAACATCCGTCTGTATGGCAAATATAGTGCTAAATATAATGTGTGTGTGTGTGGTGGGAGGAGATTGTGCGATAGTCTTTTTTTTAAGGCTTTAGTAGGGGAAAAAGGATCACGTTCAGTGAGAGTTTCCGTCCCTAATTGTCCAGGCACGCTACTCTCAGAGTTTGATCATTTATCTCTTACTAAGTCTGGGTGTCCCCCTTTCTACCCCCCACCCCCCACCCCCACCTGTACTGTCTCCTCCTTCCGTCTCTGCAGATCCTAATTAAAGAAGTGAGTTGCAGCTCTGTTGATAGACAAATGTCAGCAACAGCATCCAGTTGCTTGGTAATTGCTTGAATCAAAGCCGCCAGCAGAGCAAAGGTGGTAAGAAGACAAGACTTGCACAGTCTGACGAGTGTCCATCCATCTGTCTCCTTTAAATCGTTTTGAAAAATTACAAACTTTGCAACACTGAAGGCATGCTGTGAGGCTGACAAACTACATTTTCGATATGCAAATAGAAAGTACTGGGTTGTCACATACGTGATTTCCAGATTTTAATTTACAGGTAATGAAATATAAATTGTGGTGAATTAAATTTAGAAAAACAGTTTTTTTAAAACAAAAAACCTTATCTTAAAACCTGGTTAGGTAGTCCTGGTCTCCATATTTTAATGTATACAAAAATATGCAGATATTTTCTACAGAAACAAAAAAAACAAATCATGTAAAATATTTTGTTGATGAATATTGAGACATGCATAGTTTTTTGCCCCCGGGAACTTTGTAGTTTTGCACTGTGTAAAAGGAAATGTCAGGAAACCATTGAAACAGCACTGAGGTACTCTGTTCAAGCCGAAAGCAACTATGATGGAAGTAAGGCAAAATCTCCTTCTGTGTCAGGCCAATAGAACAATTAATGGCACATGATTCCTAAGTGTACTTCATGAACACATCAATCTTTCCATTGTTACCAGGCCCTTTTTAGAGCAACATGTCTATATTTTAACCAGGTTTATGTCTGTGTCATTATTTCGTGCCTCTATTCATTCATCTGGCTCCTCTCCAGAGGTCACTTCGACTGCAGGTGTGATTCTGTAGTGGACACAGTGCGTAGAGTTTCTGTGAGGACAGAGGTAACTGGAAACCTAGACAAGTCATCTTCATGGACATAATTATTACCTAAACAATAATTAAAATCTAAGTGTACACTGTGATATGAACCCTATTCCCACATCAGGTTGTATACTCCAAGCTGGAGGTGGGGTTGCCGCCACTAGCAAAGTAGTTCAGGTCTTGGGGGTTTTTTTATAAGGGAAAAAACAACAAGAATATACAGGCAGTCTGGTGACTCCATATCCAATTTTTGCAGTCCAGCTTTATCTATAGCCATGTGATGTGCAAAATAAATGCATGATTTAAAAATTCTGGTACCTCACCTTAAAAGATGGTTTATTAAGCCTTGCTTATTGGACCTCAGCAAGACGAACAGTTAGACAAATCTCAAGTGGGCTACAGGTGACTTCCTACAGAATCTGGTAGTATACTACTCTCACCTTTGATGGTGATAGTCCTGCTTCCATCAGCCTTGTTGGTTCAGTTTGTCAGTGGCTGGGTTGCTGCTGCTGGCTCATCTTTGTTGTGTCCTTGGGGATAAACTTTTGAGGCCTCTACACAGCAATCGGTCCCTTAGGGCAGGATCAGAGGGGGGATTGTCAGTGTCATGCAGCCACAACCTGCAATACAGTTCTTTCAACCTTTATATATATATATATATATGATGTCTTGTCTCCCTCATTTGCTGTGCATAAAATTTTATCCCAAAATTTGAGTTTGTGTTCTATCTCAATCATCGTCAGACTCTCTTTCAAAACTCACTTTACTATTTCCTTGGTTTGTTACTGAGTTTAACTTTTTCATTTTCCTCCTCCTTCTTCCCACACTGACATTTGGCCCCTTGGTCATAGTCATAGTCACAAGTTGCAGGTCTTTAAGCCGATTGCACTGCTAACAATGTTAGCTGTGGCTGGTGTAATCAAGCTAGTTTAACCAGCTACATAACCGGTATCCTTTCCCTGCGACCATGAGCCCGAAAACCTTGACGGTCTAATTATTCTGTGCTAGAAGAGAAAACACCCAGCACTCTCAGGTCCCAGTTTGAGCAGAGTTAGCCAACAGGACACCAACATTAGCTGCATGGCTGATGGTGCTGGATAGCTAACTCCAGATGAATTTGGCAGTGGTTAGTGACCACTTCAGCATCAGCAAACACTATCTGTCAATGTAGAAACTCCTGTGTCACCTAGAGCTCGAGTAGTGTAGCTGGTGGACATCAGATGGAGTACTAGAAAATATGTACTCCTTAACCTAAGATTAAGATCAGAGTTCTGGTTGGAGCCTCTGTAAATCTCTGTACGAAAACTAGACAGAGCTGGTGGATGTATATGTGTAAGTACTTCTCTAGCATGCTGTAGCTCAAGCAGATGCCCAGTATATGATGAAATTGCACTAAATTTTGATGAGCAAAAATAAACATAAAAAACTTAAGCAACTTAAATTGTTGCTCTCCTTCTGTCATCTGTATTTGAGCTGTTGTAATGCACAAATTTCCCCAATGTGGGATCAATAAAGTTTTATCTTATCTTATCTTATCTATCTAAAACATAAACACTGGAAATGGGGTGGTGTGTAACCTCATCACTGGACACCCTTGCCGCATTCATTATTGATGTCCAACACTGAAACATTATGTTTGAGACATAAAGTAAGGAAAAGTACATTAGGTCTTTAAACTTGAATTATTCTTGTTTGTTAGACTGGTAACTTTTGATTTTGAGGAGGAAATAGGCAAATGCATTACAAAGGGGTCCTACTTTTTTCACAACAATTGAATAATAAAGAAAACTTTTATAATAACACGAAAGGCTCACTTAAAAAAGAGAGCAAGCCTTGCACTCTACAAGACGCTGGTCATTATTTTGTAACACATCATGAAATTTGGTGGCGTCTAATGTCAAGTTGTTAGGACTTTATTTATAACAAATGGGCAGCAAGCCTCAGGCTACTTGTTTTGCAGTCCACGTGACACCTCTATTAGAGGAACACCCTGACCGCTCCACATTAAATTCTCATGTCTCCTAATTATAAAGGTTTGACTCCAGTCTTTGTTAGATTCACAATGGCTTCTTCTCTAGATGACATCTTGAGCCATGCAATCACATATCTTCATCTCATTTACAAAAAAGGTCCCTCTTTGGAAGTCACATCTTTTTTTAGTTTGCACTCATCCTTTTGTGTGATTTGGTGACTTTATGGAACTTGCACACATAACCATCAATACAAAGAACAGTTAGGGTGTACCAATTATATCAGCTAATCAAAACAATCATGGATTACAGGGGAGTTCCTCGTGAAATAGGGACCCTGAATATTAAAATAGAAGCCTAATGAGTGTCAGCTCAGCGAACAGCCAGTGAGGTTTTTCTCTGTCTGTGATGGTATGCACCACTTTGTCTTATCTCTCTATTGCAAAAGTCAAACTTTCCAGTTTTGTTTTGCCACTGTCAGTGCTTATCAGCAAACTTAAAAAGCTTTTTACTGCCCAACAAAGCCATAAGATCCCAACAGAATTATGGGTATACGTGTTTCTATAAAGCTTTCAGTGAGAGAGACGCTAAAGATTATGCTTCATCCCTAATATCTACTCCTATTCCCCCCACAGACACACACACACACATTCACACAAACACACACACAGAGTCTCATCCAGCTCCCTGTGTTACCTGTGATGATAAACGGCTCCAGATTTTAAGATTCCCATTTCTAATTTTCTGAGTAGAGAGGCAGGACTGTGGCGATTGATCAAATTGGGCAGAGAGTTAAGACCCCCATCATCCACCCCCCCGTTCTATACCTTCTCTCTGCTTTTCCTTTCTTTTTCCTGCCCAAAGACCCTCTTAAAATATTAAACTAGATTTATGAATGGTCACTGCAGCCTCATCTATTAATACCTCCAAAATTGACAAGAAATAATGCAATTCCATTGGTTGGGAGAGAATTAAAAATTTGGTTTGTCCAAGAAGCTAGGTTTGATGGATTCAAATTACCGCCATCACTTCAATAACTTTAACACTGTTCCCAATCCTGCATTCAAAAGTACTTAAAAAATATTCAAAACCTCTGATGCTGGTATTGTTTAGTTTTCAGAAATTCAAGTAAAAAAATCTTGTTTGATTTGTCTTTGTTTGTATAATGGAACTACCAGGCTCATATTGGCCCCCGTATAAAACACTTGTAATGAATGCAGTCATTTAAACTTCAGCACTTCTAAACTGACTTTTTGCATTCAAAGCAAAGGAAGACAGAGACCTGTTAGACTACCTTAAAAAAAGAAGAAAGGGTTAAATATGTGTTTATTTCGATTTTGATTATTTCAGTTATAACATAATGTTAATCAGTCATTTCACACAGACTGAGGAACACAACCCAGTGGGATGAGCAGTATTCAGGGT
Source organism: Ctenochaetus hawaiiensis (assembly GCA_029783645.1). Lineage (NCBI taxonomy): Eukaryota > Metazoa > Chordata > Actinopteri > Acanthuriformes > Acanthuridae > Ctenochaetus > Ctenochaetus hawaiiensis. The sequence continues at coordinate 2,734,320 of JAPZDY010000001.1, forward strand.
CACACAAGGAGCACACAAGGAGATCTTTTTCTGTTGCTTATGTGACTGTTTCCTTCAAAACGGCTGAGTCATCATCCCCCTGCCCCCAGTGATCTGTGTTACTTTGAAATGGGACCCATGGAAAACATAAACTCTAATGTGCATATGAGCCCAAACTCTATAAATATTTTCATTCTTTGAAAGGGAACTCCCGAGAACATATGTGTGTTTTTAAAAGGCATTACTTAAAAAAGAAAACACGGGGATCTTATTTGCAACTAATTGACTGACATAATCCTAAAAAAATAGAATGATTAGGTAAAGCACCTGTGTGGTGATTAAATATACATCTCTGGGGTGTGTGGCTACCTGAGTTTGTAAGCTGAGGCATGAAATATGATGTCATTTTTCTTCTTATGACTATATCATACACATTCTGTAAGCTTTTCATTCACTCATTGAAATATTTAAGCCCTATATTTTGTGTTTTTCATGGTGGTGCTGTTTAATCAAATTATATTTATTTGTTAATTTAATTAGAATTTTTATTATAAAAACAATATATTAACATTAAGTCAATAATAATAATAATAATAATAATAATAATAATAATAATAATAATGATAATAATAATAATAATAATAATAATAA
>JAPZDY010000001.1:2762575-2774013 GCA_029783645.1 Ctenochaetus hawaiiensis
AGTTTGTTAGTTTGTTTGAAAACATAGTTTGTGCGTGCAACACTGTTAAGTTTGGAGATGTCCGACATTTTACAGCTGCCTATAAACGCCTCACACAAAACCATACAGACAGTGGTTGCTGAGGCTTGACTTGGCAACAGACATTACTTGGCTAAGGCGTCACAAGTCTTGATTCCATTAATTTGCTAAGTGAGTTTAAAGCTTTTGAACTTTTGAAAAGAATATTAAAAACGAGAAAAAGATGTGTTTCTATAACTAGTTTGGAGGTAATAACCTGGCCTGCGCAAAGTGCAGTTGCATTCAGATTTGGCATGTCCATATCAAGTAGTAAGTAGAAGTAGAGGCCACGCACAGGAAAAGGGGGTGTTTGTCAACTGACAATAAATCTAAAAAAAAATCTAAAAGAAACATCTTGATGGAAACACAGGTACACAGAATGAGTCTGAAAATGGACCGTTTCTTGTGTGTTACAAGTTGGTGTCCTGCCGTTCATCAGTTTCCTTGCCTCCTTTTTAACATCTGTCTTTGTTGGCCAAACTGGCCACTTGATGGTCAGAAAGAATTTAGTTTAATTGCATGGCAAGTTTAAGGGAGTCAGTTTGGTTTCAGGAGAAGAGAAACACAACTGAGTCAGAGAAAAACAAAACAAAGCATTTAAACAAGTAAATCAGCCATGATATACATATTACCGTTGTTACATTCATACATTCCCTGTTCCAGTCTTGTTTTATTGAGGGAAACATGATATTTAATTGCAGCTTATGGTGTGTTTTATGATGCAAGTAGTTCTTCTTATTTCTTATTTGTAGTTATCTTTAATTCTAACATATTGAGAATAATACCACGATAAACATTGAGACCCAAAAATAATAATACAAAAACAATATTTTCTATTAATAAAATCAGTTAGTTGGGACAGTTTTACCAGTGTGTCACCACATACTCAGCACAGATTAACACATCTACACTCTTATCAGCTCATATATCCACAAGTGAAACTACAAAATTGTGTTGAGCAGACAATAATATGTATTAAGAAGCTTGCATTTAAAAATGTAAATAATGGTTTAATACTCTGGCATGTGTGGCTCATTTAAGCAGCAGGAGGCCTGCTACCTTTATTGTTTGAACAACTGCTATTACCCAGCTAATATAAGCTAATAACTGAAAAACACATACTATTCTGATTGGAATAAAACAAAAACAAAAAAAAGAAAAAAAAAGGCATATCTAGAATCAGGTGATTTATGAGAAAGAAGACAACTTAGAGAGAAAGAGGAGAATTTTAGAGACTCCTGTAATGGTGTTGGCATGAGATTTGAGGGTTTAATATTGCATGCAGTTGGATTTTTTTTTTCTTTTTTGTGCAATTGACCAACATGACATGCCTAACTGTATAAATGGGCTGCTTTATGATGATAAGATCACTGGCTAATAAGATATTTATGTGACACGCTGACGGATCCATCTCCTCCCTTTCCAGTCCTGCCATCTTCACGCCTCGCCGAGCCGGTGAGGATCAAACGCAAATTTTCCAAATGGGGTCGTTAAATGGAGAGGAAATTTAATAAATTAATGCTTTTTTTCTCAGAGAAGGAGCTTAAAAAAAGATGGGGGAGAAAGAGACAGAGTGAAAGAGAGAGAGATATAGGGAGAGTGAGGGGAAAGAAGTTTTAAGTTGTGACAAATAGTCCAAGTGACAGTGTTTATGATTTTTTTATTTATTTTCTTTTAATTTTTAACTTTGGCTTTTTGTACATCAGTTGTCCATTCCGTCTTAGCCTCAGCTCCCATCCCTGAAGCCCCCCTCTGGGTATTTACACATGGGTGTCACTTGGGAACTGCGTCACACTTGTCATACTGTAACTTAAATAAGAATCTTGTAGTTTTTCTTCATTATGACAAGAAGCAAAGATGAAGAAACACTATCACCACAATGAATTCAAAAATATCAAACAAAAGAATCATTTCAGAAAGGTGCTCCAATGAGCAAAGTGTGTGGTGACCTCATGTCTTTCTGATAGTTTTGATAATTCCCAAAATGCTGTTGTTGTGCGCATTTGAAAGTTTTCAGTCAGAAATGATGGTACATGAAGGAGCTGTAGCTCATAGTGAAGAGAAATCAGTGTTCACATATGGACTGAAAACTGTAAGATCACCTCATAAAATGAAGGGTTCCTAAGCAGGCTTTGACAGCAGTGTACACAATAGTCTGTATGCTCCCAACCCTGCCACATATCACTGTATATGCTCATATACAAACATCCTCAGGAGTGGAGATGTCCAGAGGGCCCAATTAGGCGGAGACATGGAGAGTGAGCGAGAGAGAGAGAGAGAGAGAGAGAGAGAGAGAGAACATGTATCGCTGTGACAGACTGTGCTCTTTGTCAACTGCCAGCCTCCATGTTTGACTACAGGCCGCCTGTCAGCTCCAGCATGGCATTCATAACAACTCATGTGACATACAGTGCACACAGGCAAACGCACACACACACACACACACACACACACACACACACACAGTCACATGAGCACACACACACAGTAATTCAGCATGGCCATGCTAATTAGCCTAATACTGGTAATGAAGAGGACTGACATGCTAATATCTTAGGAGTGATGCGTTTTTGCAAGCATTGTAAACACAAGTATGACACCCTCTGACCCCTCCTCCTACGCACACACTCGTTCACACACGCACAACATGTCTTGACGACACACACTTCTGCTTTGCTGCAATCAAACATCCCTAACAAACACAAAAAGAAAAAAAAAGAAAAAAAAAGAAAAAAAAAAGAAAACATACCTCCCACACAGCCACCAGCCACTCTGTGTTTGTAGGCACGGTGTTTAGCACATCTGGCTGTATGGCCACCCAGAGGGACTCACACCTTAAAGAGAAAGATTTACAACATAAATACAAATCAATGCACAGTTTACAGTTCTCCCTGTGACACAATGGAGGAATGTGTGTGGTTCTTTCAAACTAAAATTTAGAATCTCAGGGCAGTTTAATGAAAATTTTGCAAATAATGATAGTGCCTGTTAAGTTTTTTAGAATATATATATATAGTACCTTCAGAGTTAATCAGTGTGGAAAACAATGAAGAAGCAGGCCTTTGCCTTGTTGTGTTGCATGGTTTTCGCAAGACTTCAGCAAGACATAAGATGACAAGAATAATGAGCTTGTGTGGCTTGTTGTGCGAACACTGACCATCATGGTACATTTTACATGAGCATGTGAGGGTTTCATAAGATCAGAGCATGAACTCATTCAAGAACACAGAAGAGTACTTCATCAGAGCTAAGGCACCTGTTCTAGTTTTTCCTCTCCATACAAACACACTCAAACACACACATACACTTACACACGTGCACAAACAAACACATACTCCTTCACACACCCTCTCTTTAAATCTCGGAGGAGCTGCCTGTGTACTCTATATTTATTATCCAGGGTGGCACTGTTGATAGATGAGATACCTACACAATTACAAGGGCACAACATTGCCTTTCCAAGCTGATAGGGTGAAAAACTGGCTCCTTTCTACTTTCCTTTGTTTTTTTCTATCCCTCCATTCACAAGGGTGATATACAACAATGTTGGGGGATACATCTCGCCAACATGCTGAAATGTCCTGCGCCCTGAAAGCCTATCACTATACAAAGGACTGACCAGAGCAGGTCAAATGGGAGAAGCAGTGGCTTCCTTCAGTGTGGTATTCATCTATGAGGGATCTCTTGCAGCTGTATACATTGTCACCACATAGTAGATGAACAAACATGGAACACACACAGAAACACACACAAAACACAAGTACGGACTGAGTACAGCTGCAGCCAGGGAGCCCACAGCGGCATTAATCTCCATCCAGCTGAGATTTGTGAAGCTGGGAGATTGAGAGGAGGCCGATGATGCCGGCTGTGTCAAGGAGGACATCCTGGAAGCATGATGTTGAGCTATGTTCCTGCAGCTGGCCGGGGGGGAGCCATCGACATATAAAATGGTTGTAAATTTGCATTAGGCTCAATCCATCATCATAGGACGGGTGAGGGGAGGGGGTGGTGGGGGGGGCAGATTGGGAGAGACACAGAGGTAAAGAGACTGTGAAAAAGCACAAAAAGAGAGGGAGGAGGAGGGCACGTTGGCGGCGGGGCCGTTGTTGAGGAGGTAGTACGACATTGAGCAGGCTGCTCCACTGTATGGTGCGGTAAGGCTGGCCCTCTCCTCCCTCTCCTCCTCTCTGACAGATTCCTATTTAAGTGACTGTGAATGCAACAATTCCACAAATAATTTGTCAAGCCGTGCACAGCTGAACTGGCTCTGAACCCAGCTCCCTCTCTCCCTCTCCTCCCACTCCTTTGCTCGCTTGCTCCTGAAAGCTACACACAGGCAACCGCAAAAAGCAATAATCTGTATCAAAATGTGCAGAGTTGAAAGTAAACATACATATAGTAACCCCTCACTGTTCCTCTGCTCCATTTCAATGAGTTTGTTTTTAATGTGTTGTCTATATGTTGTGTCTATAACGTGTGTTTAATGAAATTCATAGGAAATAAATTTGCATTAATGCAACAGCTTTCCTAATAGGGGTCTAGGCTGAGCCCAACAGGGGTCCTAAAGGGTACCTCACTGATTTCCCATGAAGCCAACTCATGTTTGAATTTTATGATTCAACCAGAAAAGAAATGAAAGGCAAAATGCAAGTGCTCCAAAGTATGAGGGGTAATGTTATGGATCAATAAGAATAAAATTGACCATCAAAAATCACCAGATTTAACCCATTTAAAGATCATCCAGAAATTTTGGCACTGCCGTTGAACCCAAATTATATGTTCTCTAACATGTGACAAAGAGTCTTCCATCTTCTGAGTGTTTCTGCAGACAGAAGTATAATGGACCAATTTTATGTGAAGAGGCATAGATATACATACAGGCAGAGGTGAATGAGGGTAATAACATTGTGTTATTTGTGGCACCAGTGGTGCTCTTTCATCAAAGCAGCGATCTATCAGGAACAGGCTGGTGAAGCATGTCCCTTATCTGTCCCCGTCAGCGGGGGCATTACTCACCCAGGAAGTTTTGAACGGGACAGGCTGGGATGTTGAGGGGAGAGGGGGGAGTCGGGTGTTGTCAGGCCAAATTGGTGATCAATCACCGCATCAAACACCCACCCTGCTTCCAACACACACACAAATACACACAAACACACTAATTAAAAACACAACAATAGCGTAGGGGAAAGGGAAGGAAGCATGAAGGTGACATATTTTGGATATAACAAGTAAAAAAAAAAACAAATGGCAGGTAAGAGATGATCTAAGACTGCAACATATTGTGGATGTTTATTTAATAGATTTTTTACACTTTACGGCAGGTGCAAGGTGGGATATGAAGAGGAAAGAGAGGGACAGAGAGAGAGCTGAGGGGAAATGGAGAAAAGGGCCTTAAGCAATGACTTCAGAGGGCATAGCAGAAAAGGGAAAAAGTGTTCATTCATCATTATTGTCATGGGCTTTGGCAAATGATAATAATTTGTCTTCATCCCTATTTTTAGACAATGAGCCACAATAGCCATTTTGGCCAGATGGGAAAGAGGGCCTGTGTGAGCAATACGCTACATTTTGTTTGATGTTCTTTATATAGAATTTCTTAATTAGGACTCTCTGCCACCGGTGTCTCTGTCTGGAATATTATTTTACACATGCATGCAGTTCGATGACACATTTAGATGTATAGCAAAACAGGCTAGAAATGTATGCAGACTCATTTTTTTTGTGCAGCATATTTATATCAATGTAGATAGTTAGTGCAAATGTACTGTTTAACTTGTGCTTCAATCAAAATAAAAAAAAAATGGTAGTTATCAATCATTTTACTATTAGCTGCAACATCAGCAAATCAGTAAATAAATCATTGAGTAAATGAACGGACAGGAACATTTGTACAAATGACATAAGTTAAAGGCAGTTCTACGCAAAATCATGACACCAATAGTAATTGAGTCCCTTGGGCAAACTGATTTCCCAAAAGTATATAACATGTAAACAAAAAGCTATGATAGACATGGTGTGGGACATGTAAGCATTATTAAAAGTCAGGAGTGCTGTGTGTGGGTTACATGAAGAGCCTGATGTGTTTGAGCCTGTGGGGAGGTCACGGTGTGAACTAAGAGAGATGAAGATAAATAGGAGTGGAGCCGGACATATGGAGGAGGTATAATTGACATCTAACGTGCACAGTGACCCCGTGACCTGCAGGTTACTACCAGGCCATGTCATAAACACACATTGGCTTTGGATGCTTTGTGAACACTGCAATTAAATCACCAATTTCTCACTACTGATAAAATGGCACTTTAGGATCCCATTTTCTAATTACACAAAAGCCACGCAAAACGAGAACTATAATATGAACGCTTACGTTCATACTTACTAGGACATGTTAAAGGACAGAACCTTTGTTAGTGTTATTAATAACTTGTACTTTTTTGGTATGAAATATCAAAAAAGAAAATACTGTTATACAATTTCAAATCCTATTGATAACTTTAATTTTTTTTGAATAGAATAAATTACAGCAGTCTCACCAGCAGCTCAGTTAATGGGGAGAAATGTGCCTTCAGCTTTTGGTGTTTAAAAAAGTGGTCAACCAGAAGAGACCGTGATAAGGGGCCAGTGAGGTCTAATTATTCGTGGAATTTTCCAGATCAAGTTCACTCATCCTTGGGTTCCTCTGGGACCTAGTTTATGTTGTTTATGTGAACATCACTTTATGCACTTTGGGCTTGGTCAGGGTTTCCATGGGTCCCTTTTGTATGGGTCCCTAAAGGCCTCTTGACTAAAGATCTATTTAAACCACAAAGTTTTTCATGCTGCAGAAGAGCACAAGAAATAAGGACCATTTTCCTTGTTGGGCTTTGCACGTATGTGCTAAACTGTGTATAACTCCTCTTACTGAGAGAGAAAGAGGGCCAACCAGTACCCCTGTAAAAGTCACAGTGATGGGTCCAAAACCTGCAGACCAGTCCTACAAGTGTGTGATAGAGTGTGTGATACACCAGCTGACCTACAAGAGAACGTGGTGTAGTGTGACAGTCATGGTGTGAAAAGTAAATATGCGTATTGACTTGTAGTTCCAACAGGAGGCAATAATGACCAGGACAAAGGACAGACATAGTGTAAAGCATGGGTTAAAGTTCGGATAGAGCGGTGGGTCACATATACGGGTAATGTTCGATTCCCTTTCCAGTAGTCAATAGTTCATCTTGATTATTTTAAAACATTAAGAGTCACAGTCCTGGTGCTTGAACCTAACCATATTGTGGCTGTCATTTCTCACAGCAAGGAGCATTTTATTATCATAATTTTGAAAGTTTAACTGTGCAGTCCTCATTTTTTATTGCCAATGTGACCTCAGAATGAGACCATCTTGTTTTCAGATAAAGGCGAGGCAGCAGTAGCACTGAGAAGATGGATTGGCATGTATATTACACACTGTGGTGTGATATTGAGTTTAAAGCTGTCACCTGTTTCAAATCTCTCTACTTTTATCATACATATGGGCTGCATTTATAAGAAACTTTTCTAGTCTTCCAACCACTCAAAGCACTTTACAACACATGCCAAAATCCCCCTGTCACACACACTTTTTCATTGAGGACAGAGACTGCCTGCATGCCAGGTACCAACCTGCTCATCAGAAGTGATGAAGTGCTTTCTATCCATTTTCCATATTTCTATGTAAAGGATGTAGACACTCCCAAGCAAATGCCAGAGCCATGGGAGCAATTTGGGGTCCAATATCTTATCCAAGGACCCTTCATTGTGCAGACTGGTAAAGCCAGGGCTCAATCTGCCAACCTTCTGATGAGTGGATGATCAGCTCTACCTCCTGAGCCACAGCTGTTGATAACACATACTGAATACAACCAAAACTGAAACGATGAAGCATGCAGATAAATAATAAAGCAAATCTAGTTGTCCTCTAAATGTCTAACTGAACATCAAGCCAGTCTGTACGGCTGAAGTGTTTGCTGTGTTTTTGTAGAAAAAAAAAAGAATACAGACGCTGCAACAACAGACAGTGATAATTTTCTTTACGCTCCTGAACAGCAGTTGATTCCACACGCTGGAATTGAAACACCAAGGCCAACTGTTCCCCACTGAACACAAATCCATCCTCTCTCCTCGCTATGAGAGTGACATATCCTCCATGTCCCATCCCTCTCTTTCTCTCTCTCTGTCCATTTCTCTCTCCTCCAACATTATACTATCGGCTGTATCACTCGGAACGGTAATTTATAACACCTCCACTGTAGTCCCCTATTCCAGAGATGTACCAAGGGCTCTTAAGACGCTATTGATTTTTATTTGATTAAATGTCTTGCTGGTTTGCAGCAAATTAGCAAGAGTTTAATCAAATCACAATCGATATCTACTTAATAATCTCCCAACACACCTCACGCAAACTAAGGTAAAATTCACAAGTGAATAATAGGGAGGAAAAGAGTCAGGATGAAATGACCATGTTTGTAAGGATATAAGGTCCTTGCATTTTAAGCAGTGGACCCATGTGCAAATTTATGGTTACATTACAGTGTGTAGTTTTTGTTGTGTATATTACAGGAGTGGTACATATCTGCACGTTAACATCTTCAGGTATTTTTATGTTCGTTATTTTCAGCCATTAAGTCCTAAAGTGGATAATTTCCTCCTAAATGCAGAACTGAAACCTAGATGCAAAGCATGAAAGTGAATTTTCAATAACTAGTCTAAAAACATGTTTTAGGTTAAAAAATAAAAGGTATGTTTTCAAAAGGGAACATTTCAACGTCACCTGTGATAACTGTGAAAGGGTAAATGCAGCAGGGTGGATGGATGCAAATATAACATTTGCTGTAGGACATCTGAAGCACACTCACCAGAATATAATAACTAGTTGTTATACACCTTATGAAATATTGTAATTGATCCTTATCCTTAAATGATATTTTAGAAACATATTCTCATAGTTTTGAAATGTTGTAGTTAAAATCATTTATAACAAAGGGTTTATTAAATTATTATTAAATCTTACCAGGCATCAAATCTTTCTGTTATTTGTATTTGTATTTGTATCAATAGGACACATGACGTCCAGGTTTTCATAACTGAATAAAGCCAATCAAAAGCTATTTTGTTAGTCTGTCTGAGTCTGTCCTCATGAAAAGCAGTGCCATGAGCTAAATGCTTACATCAGTAACTTAACACGTACATAATTGATTTTGTTTTGTTGATGCTAGTTGATGACCATTTCCACCATTCTTTATAGGTTAGCATGTAAACATGCAATTATTATTATATATACTATTATATTATATATACTAAGTACTACTAAAAACAAAACACAGCTGAGGTTAAAGTGGAAATGAATAATTTCACATGTGTCTGATGGTGCAAGATGGAAAAACTGGGAAACAAAAAACATATAACAAAATAACAAAAAAAAATAATGTTTACGCTTTTGATAAGAAAAGTTTCAAAAAAATACTCAGCAATCTAAATGATTGCCTCTTTATGTTTAACTGATTGACTGATAAATAGAATAACTGCTACAGTTTGAGGCACAAGACAAATACTACATACATAATATATGATACAAATACAAGAAGTTTGGTAAAATGTGGTAAGTCCCAATACTAAAAGTATAGAACAGCAAAGTGCATATGATTCAAGACATCTTACATGTTGTCCTGATGGAAATCACATGTGGAACCACACACACACACACACACACAAAGAAAAACCCCTTGAAAACTTAGACTGTGCACACCCACCCCACTATGAAACCTCTTTTAGACATCAATCATTTTTATTGGCCATCTGTGAGAGGGCCTTTTCGAAACAGCGAAGTATCACTTTTGACATCACTACCAAAATAGGGCAGGATGAGAGGCAGTGACTGATGTTTCAGCGTTGTCTGATATATGTCAGTGCTTTCTACAGAAGCCATGTGGTTATATTGTTTTATTCTCTCAAATATAAAAAGGAAGAACTATTACCAAACCTTAACATTTGATGCAACATTGATGAAACATTCTCTACTGTGTGGTTAAATACATTTAGAAGAGTCATTATCTTTTTTTTTTTAATTCAAGAAGAGCATTTTGCCCTTGACAAATCTTGTGTGTGTATGCGTGCATTATGCATTTATAGGTGTTTGCACTTAAAAGTAATATGATGATAATATATACATGATATTAAAATTTAACCTACCTAATTCCTGACATACCTGCATACTCATCTTGGTGAATATGTATAAAAGTCTAAGATCTCTCAGAATTTTGGGTTGCACTGATACAAAAATTCCAACAAAAAAACAACACTCAGGGAACAAGCATCAGGTCAAAAATTCACATCAAAATTCACATTATTAAGTCTCATGCCCTTTACTTCATTTCTATATTTTTTTCTGCATCCTCAGCGTGTTGCTTTGCCACAAGTCTCCGGCATCACCAGTTCATAAACCCGTCTTTGCCTCCTTTTGCTGGTAAACACAATTTATCATAATCCCTAAGATTTCAACAAAAGCTGTCTTCAAAGTAATGAAGGTTCAATGTAATTAATTAAATGTGCATTGCCCATTCCAGGCTCTCTTAATGGAAATAGAGAATATTGATATCGCAATCGACAGATATTATAATGTGTTTGAAATTTGATTTCAGCTCTTGTTTTTTTGTAATTATTGTGCAATCATGTGATATAATGTGCATTTATCACTGGGCTTGCATTTGCCAGATTTGTAGGCCTGATGGTAATCAGTTCACCCCTCACCCTCAACTCCCTGTTCCTGAATCAGAATCCAAATGAGGATCTGCATGATGCAACAAATGTACAGGAATTTGTTGTGGAGGTAATGAAGCAGAGATAAAATGTCTGCTGGAATGATCTTAGCTGATATTTACAGCTCAAGAGTTGGGAAAGAAAAGAGTTCTATAAAACACTTGACATGGACAGCTAAACACGCAAAAAAAGAGGTCAGATGTAAGTTGACGCCATGAAAAAATATATACACATATAGAAATAACAGAGTGAAAAAAGCAGTAAAAATAGCTTTATTTTAGTTTTGCAATGGGCATAGGTTCTGATGTTATTACAAATTGTGAATGAAAAACAGAACCCCATCAATGTATTTGCTGTATTTTTTTATTTCCTCCTTCAGGTAGACAATATTAACTGTTTCACAAAAAAAGGTGGACAATGATGCAAAAATGTTGCTTTTCACATTGCGAGGTTTTTGTTCTTTTCATACAGTCTGAGTGCATTTGCAACACACTACAAGTATTACTTTACATGCACTTGAGTAGCTCAGCTCAGTATAAATAATATAATAATATATAATATAATAATAATGCAAGGCGCACCAAGCCCAGGCACCTATACCACAAAAAAATTGT
>JAPZDY010000001.1:2785319-2797904 GCA_029783645.1 Ctenochaetus hawaiiensis
TCAATTTCGTTGTACTTGTACAATGACAATAAAGATTCTATTCTATTCTATTCTTTTGTTGTTTTGGGTAAATATAATTGACCTCACCAACAATTAGCAACTTTTGTCCCTTCATAAATTCATATATTTAGATATTTGGACATAATTATTGTTCATTTATGAAAACACACTGATTCACAGTTGTAGTTTGCTTCTGATTTCGTCATTGTGTGTAAGATTAACAGCCTTTCAGTTAGTTGGTGGCAATGCTTTCTCCCTTTCCACTTTGTCCCTTCTTATCCTTAATGACACATCAGATGTTGAAGAATTAATGGTTTTGCAGTTACATACATTGCACTTGTCTGATTGTTGCATTGTGCCTCATTTCCTCAGTCTTAATGCAGCCAGGCTCGGCTAGATGTTTCTACATCTGCGGTCAGTCCCGTCCCATCTTGTCATCTGTTCCCCTTTTGCCACCTTTAACCACCTTCAGGAAGCTCGCTGGCCCCTTTAAGTCTCTCTGCATTTGACAGTAATGTGACATTGTAATATCCAACGATGCCCCCCACCCCTTCCATCCACATCAATGATGAATTATATATGTGTGTTATAAACATAATATATTAGTTAGAAGAATACTGGTGTGTTTATGTGGCACCTTTGCATGCACAGATTAATTAAAGATGATGCACACTTCTACTATTCTGACTGACACTTAAGGTAAAAATGAATAGGTTATCAATGAATAATTGACTGCGGGACGGGAACGTTCATCTCTCAGCCGCCCCTCTTCTTCACTGGATGTGAAGTGTCCACTAGGCCGTCTCGCTTTGTCTCTGACAGCCGTGTTGTGCAGATTAAAGGCGAGAGAGGGGGCATTACAGGGATTGCTAATAGGCTAGGCAGTGTTTTCCCAGGCAGAAAACTGGATGGAGGAACCTAACACCCCTTGCCACACACACACACACTCACACACACACACCCAAACACACATACCCACACCCTGAGCCTTCTGGGTGACAGGGAGTGTGTAGAAGAAGCCACTCCGCACACAGTGCTGACTGGCACTTTGAATCAATCTCAAATGTACTCAAGCTTCATGTCACATTTGTAAGGTTGATTTCAGTCTCAATGACTCACTGTGTGTGTGTACATCCTCTGTCTACACATAAACATCAAGAGCATCCACACATACACACACGGCGCTTACTAATACTCTCACACACTCTAGAAGTGTGAGTTTATCCTTCAGTGTTTGACCGTAGTAAAGAAGCTGCCCGTCATTTGCAGAGAAGCTTGTAAATCCACAGGAAGAGGGAAGTAAAAGGAGCCAATTATTTTTAAATCTCCGTTCCTCTAATCAGCCTAGTGAGTCACATAAACAGTCACCTTCCAAGACCTCCATCCGTTTTACTAGGACACCTTTGGTATGTGGAAATCCAAGACAGTGTTAATTTGTGTGTGTGTGTGTGTGTGTGGTTGTCTTGCTGTTTATGTGTGTCATCCACTTGTTTCTCCTCCTCAAGTGTACACCCTAATGCATGTGTTTGCATATGTTCTTTCTGCACTGACATGTATCTCTGTTCTGTGAGAGTCAATGTATGTATGTGTGTGTGTGTGTGTGGGGGGGGTGTGTATGTGTGTGTTTGTGTTGTGTAGTGTTTGTAGAATTCTAACCAGCAGAGTGAAGGAGAAATAGGGAGGGAGAGGTGTATTTTACTACACAGTCGATCGCCAAATGAAAGAGGTGGGAGAAATTGTCCTGTCAGTCAGAATCAGGCCTTGGCTATATGTGTTTGTATGTGTGAGAGCTAGTGTTTGTGTGTGTGAGAGCAGATAAGAAGCCCATGGACCTACAACTGAAGCTTGATCATGACCTTGATGTCCACTTAACTTACTAACTAACTTCAGTACCCACTCTGACCTTCCTTATACATCCAGTAGATCCAGTTTACCTGACAGATGCTGCAGCACACACTGCATGAGGTTGTTCTTTGTTGTTTGTTATGAGGCTGATTTTAATGCTGTATTTTTTCTCAGAATACCATTCTTGTCTCTAATGTAAAACTCCTCTACCAATGAACCACTGGGAATATTTTACAAGTATTAAGTAATCTGTGCTTTTGTCGCCATGGTCTTACAGACAGATTATACAGTATAAAGTCATCTTTATGGAGATGACAGACCACATGCGCGATGTACTATGGAATTTATTTCATCATGGGAGAAACTCAAATGTACCTCCTCCATCACTTCTGCATTCATATACAAAGCTGGAATACCATTGTGCTTCAGATGCACTGGACAAGATGGTGTATTGTAAGTTTTGTTGTACCAAAGTTGATTCAAAGTACATTCATGAAGATTTTCTGCATCATGGAGAAGTTCTCCCCTTTTTACATGGTACCAAGAAACATGCAGGTATAAAAGCTAAAGCTAGCCACACTTTGCTATAAAGGCAAATGGCAAAGACAATGGCAATTTAGCAAAACATTACAGCTGCTGTATATTGGTTTCTTCTGGTTTTCTTTAGACAGAGAAAAGTTTCATCAAAGTATACTAGAACCATTTTCTAGACCTGATACAACTAGGAACCTCCCCATCAAATGAAGCTGACGTTCATTCATCCATTTGTAGCTCTCCAGCAGAGATGCATTTGCATCTGAGCAAGTATGTAACGAGACTGAAAACAAATAGAACAATAAGAAAAACCTTGACAATAACACATAGCACAGTGAAATGAGCCAACAACCTCCTGGCTACAGACTATTACTCCCCACTCCTACCCCCGGCCCAGCTCTTTGAGTTCTAAAAGAGTGAGGAAAGGATGAAATCTGAGTGCCTTTGACACATGGCCCATCCATATCCCTGCTCTGTCACTGCCTTTACACTCCCATTCTCATGAGGATAAGGTGATTTTACAAAGTGGCAGTAAGGAGGGGAGATGAGGCGACAAACCAGAGTGTTTTCTTGACATCTCGCCGCATCGCGACAACTCATCCTGGCGCCGGATCCCTGATTGGCGGTCCCACTGAATGCTACTGAGTCGTGAGGAAACGTGTCATTTCGGAACATCATCTTTAGCAATGATGGTAGCTCTGTCACACAAATGCACACAAACACAGACTCATACACTCATACAGACAACCAGGAGATAGGAAAGGGAAAAAAATGGGTGATATGTGAGCAACAGCTACATTTAAATTCATTTAAAATTAGAAATTAAATGAAGCAGCTTAAACAAGGACAAATGAAATCATATTGCAAACAAGTACAGTTCAAAGCCTAACACACTAAATAGGCCTTGTTCAACACTGGCCTTTTGTTATCCTTCTAAAGGACATGAATGCGTAGAACTTGTAGCAGAGCCAAGTCATCTCTCCTTCTTTTCTGCACACCTGCAGTGCTGTCACTGCCTCTAATATTATAGAGAAACCTTAAAGCTTACTTCATTGGACTTACGAGTCACAAAATTTCGCCACCAGTGTTAGTTTGTCCATCCGTCTTCTTGGACCTATGCAAGATATCTGGAAAGACTGCTGTAAAATGTGGTATCCATGTTTACGGTCCCCAGCATGACCCTAGCTGACTGGGAGAGATCCTTCACTTTTGCCAGCTTGATTTTAATCAGTTAGTCTCTAAGCTTGTCTCAGGTCAGACTGCCCACCTTTTGACCATTCCTGAGGAACATGTTAGGAACCAGGTGCATAAACCATTCAAGATGAGTGACCTCATGACTTTGGCTATAAGACAGCACAGTCTTTTACTCTTTTTCCATACTAGTAGCTGTCTCTGCAGATGGAAAGCTTTATAGGTCTACCACTTTTGCTCAAGACTAAGTTCTGAGCAGATATTCATGGTCTCCAGTCTGATTGATTTAGCTGATTACTAAATTTATCCCCCTTTGCTTTATTCAAATTATTACCAGTTATTCAGTCGACCATAGTTGTGTGGTGTAGAAAGGGATATTTAACAAGTTGCCAACATGCAAACCAAGACAATGAACATGGTACACTATGTACCTTGTAAACATCAGTTAGTTAGCTTATCACTGTTAGCATATTAGCATGCGGACATTAGCATTAGTAAGTACAGTACTGCAGAGTCACTAGCACGGCAGTGGACTCTTTTGTACAGTTATTAACAATTTGTAAGCAAATCTTTGAACTTCATATTGTACTGGCTTTCATATTGAAAATGTTTCTGAAAGATACACGAGTGTTTAAAAAAAAACAGAAAAATCACAAATCTTAAGGTACATTGAATTTAATATTAATCTTGTCTTTCATCTCCACAAAATAATAAATTGGATTAAAACTCACACAAACCAAAAAACAGAAATATTTAATTTAATTATTTTCCCAATTATTAAATGAAAAACATGTGGCTCTTTCAGAATCGCTCATCTTAAAATCACAAGAGTGTAAGTAGGAAATATTAGATCATTAACTTTATTTATTTTATTTAAAATGGGACTATAAATACTTTATTATCACTCAGAAACAGCAGAAAAAAGTAAGCAGACTGACTGAATGTCCTCAACAAAAGCATAACCATCTAGAAAGTGTCAGCTGCAACTGTATGAAGTGTTTTCTTAACCCAAAAGCAGCTTCGCATACTATTAATTATGACAGACGGGACTGAGCACACACAGTTCTGACAGCAGCATCCACTAATTGACAAAGACATTAAAGAACAGTATTTTAATAGTTTGTATGTGTTCTCTGGTATGTGCTGTGTTGTGTGCTGACGTATATATGCGTCCTGTCAGCGTTGCAGCCATGCAACACACATACACAGTGACAAACACGTGGACAAACATTAAAATGGGTTGTCTCCCACCAGGGTTGGCAGCCAGTGTTCAAATCACTGCGAGCCTTTCTACAGTGCTTTGTGTGAATCACTGCTCAAAGTCAAGCACATTGTTGATTTAACTTTTAATGCTTTGCCCGTTGAGCGAGCTCCCACACCCTGTCCCTTCCCCAACCCCAACCGCCCCCCCCATCCCACCGACTCCTTCATATTAATTAGGGGAGACGTTTCACAAATTAAGTTTATTCATATTGTCTGTTCACTTGCTGCGACAGAATAAAATAATAAATAAAAAGACCCCCGTACTTTTATAGCACTACTGTTTGTGCTAACAATGGCTGTCACAAAGCAGATTCTTTTACACACATACACACACACACACACACACACACATACATCCGCTCCACCCATCCATTTGCCAAACAGAAAAGTAAGTGGTGGTGCTGGGGCTGGAGCTTGACTTTGTTAATCGTCAGACGACAGCTTAACAGCTTGTGCAACCATAATTAACGCCGCTTGAAATAAACGTGACGGTTTGCAGAGCATGTATGTGTGTGTGTGTGCATGTGTGTGTGTGATTGGGGTTGAGGTGGGGAACAGAGGAGCTGAAGAGGTGGGTGGAAAAAAAAAAGAAGGGAAAAAAACAATGTGGCAGTTGTAAAAAGTTGAAGAGAATCAAATAAATAATTCAGACAAAATGCCTCATCTGTCGCCTGCCATCACAGGTGTAAGGCCCACCTTAGCAGAGCCGCGCTTCCTCTCCCTCCCTCTCTATCCCTCTCCCTCTTTGGCTAAATAATTCACGCAACCAAAGAGGCAAACGGTGACTTATAAAAGCCATTATTATGTTTAATAATGACTAATACATGTCTAAAGCAGGGATTGTGAGTGTGTGTGGGGGGGTTGTGGTTGTTGAGGCAGGCAGGCATTTCAGGCTGAGCCAAATGGACTGATGAATGTTAGAGATGAGCTTTGTGTTTCAGCTTGTAGGCACATTCATCAGCTGCCTCAACAGCTTACATCTGCATGTTGCTCTAGTTTGAGACTGGGGTTCAAAACAAAAGAGCCTGTATGTTCACGCTGGAGAATCTGTACTTCATGTTGTTTGTAGTGATGCATTTGTTTGATGCAATCAGGAGAACAAAGTTTATAGAAGGAAGTACATATAGGACACAGTGAATAAGTCACCTGATGTGCAAACCCAGACTGGGGGTTGTCAAGGAGGGCACTCCTGCTGAGTGCTACAAAATAACAATCAATATAATATTATACATTTAATATTAGACTTAATGTATTACCAAAAAAAGTATGAAAATGTTAAGTTTTTGAAGAGCTGTTTAATTTCTTATCATAAATTATATGGATGAAAAATAGGGTACCCTTTTTTTCTTGCAGTGTAAAAAATATTCATTAATATTTTGCTTAAAGTAAATCACGAAGCCTAAATCTATCAAAAATCAAACAGATCAATTTACCATGGCTCCTGTTAGTGATAAGTGCTATTTAAGTTAAGACACCTCAAACTTCTAATACTGCAGACTGACTAATTGTCAGAGCTTTGTCAATAACACTAGATTTTTCATTGACTGACGGATGCAGCCCTTTCTTAGTCTGTTTGAACAGTGGAGAAAGATGCTGCTTTTGAAAAGTGTCAAAATGATACATAGTGGTGTTTCTCATGTAACAAACAAATCCTTGGCTGATCTTACAGATACTGTATCCAGTGCATGTTTACAGGGTAAAGTCTTCCTTGTTATGTTGTAGTTTGGCAGCTAAAAATAAATGTTAAATACAGTTTATGGAATATATAAATACCATGTTTTAACAATGGCTGCTGAAGCTCGTGTATTTAAATAACTGTGGAAGCAGTAGACTTGCAGCCTCTCTTTTGCAAGCCTACCCCACCTCCTGACCAGGGTTAATAGACTACACATGCTCTTCTTGTTCTGGTGAAGCATTAACAGGCAACATGACGCACTCCGCTGTTTACACATGCAAGCTGCAACTCTTCGAAATTCAAATGATCTCCCTTAACTTTTGTTAGAGGAAAACAACTGAAAAGGATGTGAAAATTTACAAGAAAGAACAAAAAAAAAAGAAAGATGGTTATAGGTGGGTGCAAAATATTTTAGCATATAAATAAACCAATTCATCAAAAAGCTTTTTCTACAAGAATAAGCACTAATTTTCCTGATGGTGACCCTGACAAATGGCTGCACCTGGGTGGATGGAGAGCAAAGTTACTACACTACAACATGTGCAGTGTGGTCATCCCAGCGACGCCACATTGCTCAGCCAACCAGCCGACTGGTGAGAACAGCCCCCCTACCTCCGCATCCCTCTCCCACTCTCTCTTTTATTCCTCTCTCTCTCTCTCTCTCTCTCTCTCTCTCTTTCTGTGGGGCTAATAAACGGCTGGTGTCAAAAGTGTTGTCAGTCCATTCTTTGCTTGTTTGGGTTCATCTGGAATAGTCGGGTGGGAAGAGGGGATGGAGGGATGAGGAGGAGAGAGGGGGTCGGAGGGGAGAAAACGGCTACATGGGGGAAGGTAGTGACAGGGCGAGAGGAGGGGGAACGAAAAGAAAGTGATGGTGGTAGAAGAGGAGGAGTATTATGGGTGCAGCGCAGCTCAGCAGCCCGCCTCTCCGGGAGGACCGGCGGGACCCATCGGCCCATCACTGGTGCTTTATTGATTTCTACCCAGCGTGCTCTTTGTCAAAAATCAGATACAGTGCGAGCCCTCTGGACCTCCTCACCTTTTAAAAGCACACAGAGAGCCTTTTATGTGCTGAACCGAGGCGTTTGTGTGCATGTAATGGTGTGCGATTGTGTGTTGTGCTCTTTGTCTAGGGGTCAGAGGGCTTCGTGATGGACCAAGAGGAGAGAGATGAGAGGAGCCTCGCCTACTGAACCTGTTATTGCACTGTGAGCAGATTTCTTATCGAGACAAATATGTTTTGATGCTCTTTCATAGCTAGCTGTATGCTGTAAATGTTTCACTTGGGTTGGACAGCAAGAGCTCATTTTGGACAAATGATTAGAGATATGGAGTGTTTCGAGTGACTGAAAATGTCTTTTTAACAGGGAAAGGTCAATAGTTTGAGGGAATCCAAGTAAAGGTCTACTGTGACAGGAGATTTTTTTCTTTTTTTGCATGATTTATTAGGTTATTTGTGGTCACTGATAGATATTCTCAAAGGGCCTAGAATACGACTATATGTGCGAAAGTATCCAGAGTTGTCAATAATATGGCACTAATGATCTTGTATGACTCCTTGTATCTCCACATGCAGAAGATTAAAAGGTATATAAGAAAGAAATTAGAAAAGGGATCAAATCATTGAGAGGCGGGGATGAACTGAAGGAGTGGGCAGTTGGTGGGGGTCCACTGTCCGACAACTACTCCGCCCCCACCACCACCACCACCTCCACTGCCCCTCCACCCTCGACACAGAAAAATATTATGCAGCAGCCGAGCTTCCATTGAATCCCAGTGATTCATTGCCCAATTTTAAACTGCCAAGCTGTTAAATTGCATCAGGTCTGCCAAAATTCATTCCAGGACTACGGAGCAGATATGAAAAATTAAATGTCATCTCAGCTACAGTGGAAAACTTTTACCTCTCCTCCTGGTGGGGGCAAGAATATGCTAGATTCTGTTATGATCGATGGCCACGCGGGACTACACTTAACCTACTTAGTGATGTCATGTTAGACTGCAGCGCCTGTTTACTTTCAGCGAAATGACAGGAAGGCATAAACTTTATCAGCCACTGACATCAGCCCCGTACTGCCTCTGTCTCCCTCTCTGTCTCTCTCTCCACTTCTTCTCTCTCCGTCCCCGTCTTTCTGATGATTCCTAGAAACACGATTCTATTTTCTTTCCTCACAAACTCCCCTGCATTCATCAATGAGAATCCTTGTTTGAAGTGAGGTGTGAGGTATGACTATTTTAAATACTGATAAAAACGAGAGAAGGGAGAGTATTTTCATGTATAAGTTGAGCAAAGCTTTATGTCAGAATTCAAGAGAAGATTGTGGACTAGTTTGTTGTAGTTAGGGACCTGCTTCAGTCAGGTGTCTGTTTTTGTGTTGCCTAGTGTGTCTTCATATGTTATGTATATGTCTTTATTCATGAGAGAGATTTTATGGCATCTGCCTTTGACTGGTTCATAAAAAGAGAGGACGGTATAAATTAGATAAATCAGGATTTTTTTTAAACTTCTTTTATCCATTCACTTTTGCATCCCTGTCAAGTTACTGAAACAGCAAGAGCAGGAACAGGAAGTTACAAAAGCTTTACTTGTCAATTTGGGATCAGCCAAAGTTATGCACTGATATACTGGAAAAAAAACTGAATTCATTTTGTTGAAATTTTTAAGGTGAGACATTTCTTTCTCTCTTTCTCGCATACCCTTTTGCTTTTGTTTTGGCTGCTGTTCTAATTTAAGTGCACAATAACCCCAGTTTGTGATTTTAATACAGAATCATTAAAAATACACAAGAGGCATTATTAGCAGCCAATGTGCACAAACACTACAGTGTACGTGCAGGTTAAAATACACAAAAAATTGTTGGGCCATGTACAACATGAAATGAAATGGAGTGTGAATGAATTATTTTTTTGGACACAAGCTGATAGACCCTCTAAACGTAAAAAAAAAAAAAAAAAAAAAAAAATTATAAATTTAAAAAAAAATTAAAAAAAATTCTGTAAGATGAAGACAGTTGAATTTTTTTAACTGATTCAAGTTTATTAAAGTCTTTCAGTAATTGTAATTTGTGTGAATGTTTCGTAAACATAACATAAAAAGTGATAAAAAAAAAGCTGGTGATATCTAACAGTGTTTTTTTTCCCTTTATTTTTATTTGTTTATCATCAATTTATAGCAGTATTCATGTTCCCCCTCCATTCTTGGTGCTTTGTAGTTTTTTTGAACTGCAGAATGTAGTGCAAAACCTCTAAGACCACTGTCAAAACAGCAGACTGTCAGTTTATATACATTTTACATAAAAATGTCTGCAGAAAGCATTAAATGGATGATTTTTTTTTTTGAAGCAGAGCTGCTTATTTATCGTTTTTTTTTTCTAAAAACCAACTTAACGAGAGGTTCCTCTAATTGTCACATAATAAACACTAGGAGCATCTCTCCCCCTCACTCTGTCTTTTTCCTGCGCCTGATGCTTTACACACTGTGAGCCGGCAATATTTATTATTATGAATATCATTTGTATTAATCACCAGGATAAATGACTGGTTTGGCTATCTGAATGCCTCATTTAGAGAAACTTGGCTCCCATGTCATGGTTATGAATTACAGGCAGGTCTGTGTTTCACCTGAGGCTCTCTCTCCTTCATCTCTTCTCCTCTCCTGCTTGTACACTCACATCTGCTGTCGCTGTCGAACCCACGTAAAACTACGGCCTCATCCGGATGCATGTGACATCAATTCAAGGAAGGGTGGTGTATATACACACAGGCGAACAATGTTCAAACACACTCAGTGTATTGATATCTACACAATATTGCAACAAATTCAAATTGATATGAGGAATTACAAAATGCTATTGTGATAATTAATAATTTGATGAGTTGTTCCAAGCAGTTTTGGATGGTAATCTTTTAGGCCTGATTGTTTCTGTCACGGAGATTACCCTAAAATCACAAGTCTGTCTTCACCCTAAAATACACACTTCTGCCCTGCAGAGGCCACAGTACAGCCCCTGCTAATGCAAGAGGCATTACAAGGCCAGACTATAGAAAGTTGCATAGACAAAAGCTTCAGGTCATAAACTCTAACTGTGAAAGAACCAAAACAGATCTGAGGACTAAACTCAGAAATAAGGTAAGTGCGTGTGTCTGACAGTTTTTTTGTTTTTTTTTTGGTTATTTATCACCAGCAAAACCATTAACTCCTCATATTCCAGATTTTTATGTAACAGTCATCTGGTGTCAAAATGTCAGAATTGTTGAAAACGTGTTTCTTTCTTTCTCCAAATAAGTGTTTCTCAAACTATGGGCTGGGCCCTGCTGGTGGGTCATAGATGTTCAAAGAAAAGAAAAAACATTAAATTAAGTTGAATGAACATGATTTATGTAGGGACAAAATAACGGAAAACAGTTTACTGTTGCATAGCTGTTGAAGCACTGCTATGCTATGTGACCTTTACTAGAATTCAGCTTACCAATGACATGGGACGGAACTTATGAAACTACTTAAATTTTACAAATCCAAGTAAATAATTGATAAAATTGCAGAATCAAGGTTGCAAGGTTTTGTTTGGTTTTTTTTTTTGGCTTACCAGATAATGTTTGAGGACCAACATTAAACACAGTGAAAGGTGTCTGAAGCATCTGATGAAAATAATGACATTTTTGTGCCAAATGATAAATTATATACTTTGAAACCAGAACTGAAGCCAGTTATTACACAGATGTAGTAAACTCAGGGGTTGAAATGGGCAGGTGTCTAGAGGAAGTCAGCTCCTCCTCCTCACATCCATCGCCCCATCTGCATCAGAATCACTGGGTGGCCAACTTTAAAAGTCTGGTTGAAACATCTCTCCTTTTACAAACTAAACAAACATAAAAAGCAGGTTCCTTCTCTTGAACTGGGTAGCTGTGGTCACCTGGCAGGATGGGTAGGTGTATGTCTCTTAATGGAGAGAGGCTGTGTTTAATCTATGCACATGGCACAGAAGCTGCAACTTCATTAGATATATAAATCTCCCATGGTGGCATTGTTTTCTAGCAAGAGCCTCACTAAATGTTTTTCTGCTTAGCAAACAGGTTAGCTGTTTCACAATGAATCCAAGTATAAAGTGTGAAGTCGGTGAGAACAAAGCTGCAGTGTCCATGATGAGTCCAGCACCATCAAAGTTATTTTCAGTAAGTCCAAGTAAATTGTGTCCTCTGGAGAGTCAAAATATTTTATTTCTGGCAGGATAAGTGGATAACTGCTTACAGCATTTGAAAAATAAAGACATTAAGAAAACACACAGACCTCTTTTTAGAAACACTGCCATTGCTCCACAGGACGGGCTACATGCACAGAAAACAATGTTCATAGTCTATAATTAAGGTCATTTCGATGAAGATATAGTCCCTATGAAAACTGTCAAAAATCTGGTCTTCGGAGATCAGCACACCCTACCTTATTAACCCCCCATCCTGAAATGCAGCCCTTAATGGCTCCCTCTCTTTACAAATACCAGTTTTCCCTTACAATATATACAATATGTTTGCACATATGCATAGAAACATAAAACAGGGTATTTTGAAAGATATTTATGAGTCCTAGAAATATAATTTACTGTCATTTTTTTTAATTCAATTACTGAAAACTACTGAATGGCAAAAAAGGTTTTGGTGGTCATCATTGTTACTACTGTGTTCAGAGTTTAAAAAGAATACCGTACTTTGTTGCTCACTGAGTAACTAGTCTCTCAGGACACAAGGTATTTTCTGGTAGAAAAACCACAAGAATGAGTTTCTGGCTTAAAGGATATTACAAAACGTGCAACACTTTCAATCTGCACAGCTTTGTTTCAGGCAAATGAAAAGAAAAACTCCTTAAATGGAATAAATGGAGACTGTGGATGTAAAATATTAGAAAGCTTATTAAACTTATTTTCTGATGGAGCACCGTCAGTGTTCAAACTTTCTGTTTAATCACATCTTTCTATATGTTAAAACAAATCTTGTCGATTTACACACACACACGCACACACACACACACACAAACATGAAACAGGAACATGGTACACAAATATTTCACAGATTTGTTAGAGTGG
>JAPZDY010000001.1:2809736-2824154 GCA_029783645.1 Ctenochaetus hawaiiensis
ATTAACATCAGTCTGTGATTCAGATATTTTTAGGCCAGCAGAGAAGGCCTTGAAGGCCCTGACGGCCCGCCACTGGTATTGGCAAATTTTTTTTCAATCCACAACCATCGCTTTGGTTCATAAATCTCATCCATGCCATGTTTGTGGCAGTTTTCAAGAAACAAAGATTTTCCGTGCAGAACTGGATGTTGCATGCTGCATAATTTTTAGTCAGTCCGGCAGGTAAATAATCGGCACTTGTCAGCCTGTCTGTCTCATGACTTAAATTACAAAGAAATAAACGCTCACGAAAATAACGCTTTAACTGTTACCTCATGTTGTCGCCGATGCATGTAAAAAAAAAAAATGTGAAAAATGTGTGTGTAAAAAAGATGCAAAATCCTGATTAAATCTGGCCTAATGTAACTCAGTATTGGGGAATGAATGGCCTTGAGCTAACAGAAATTATGTTTAACAGGGCTGAGACTTCAGTTTAAGTAACTTCCTCACACTGTTCACTCATGTATTAAAAAACCCATGTCCAGTCTTTTGAATTAAGGCTGCACTCAAAACCCATTGCTGTGCTCCAAATCTAAAAACATCCTCATGCCAGCAGCCTTAATTTGGTCTTCCGTTCTTCGTTTCTACCCATCGCTCCTCTTAATTCACGCTTCTCCAAAGCATGTTGTCTCACCTGACAGGAGAGAAAAGGGAGAACAAACGGGCAGGCGGACTAAAAAAAGGGGAAAAAAAAAAGAAAAAAGAGGGAGGAAAAAGTAAAAGGAAGAGGCTGATCGTACAGTTTAATTACCAGCCCTGACTTGTAAGTGCTCTGGTGGGGAACTACACGACCAAGCTACAGGAGACAGCTCCGCTCCATCCCATTAGAGTGAGAACGAGGGATGTGCTGCTGCCTGTTTCTCTCGCTGTCCTACAATCCTTCACTCCTCTCTGGCCTCACTTTAGTTCTCTTTTTCTTTGCTTTCCTTAATACTTGCACTCTAGCTTTCTTTCCATTTTCTCTACACTCTCATTTCTATCAGTTAACTTTGTTTAACAGGCATGTGGAGTACATAAAATAATTGCTTGCAAGATAAGGCCTCTCTGTGGCATCCCCTTGTCTCTGTGATTGAAAGTCACTGGGTTAAGAACATGAGTAAGAGGTTAACGGTAATAAAAATAGCTATTAAGCATATATTCCCTTCCGATGTGTCACTCCGAGAAAGGAAGAGAGAGAGAGAGAGAGAGAAAAGGAGGGAGGGATACTGGCACCTAATTACAAGGAGCGCACTTGGCTGCTTTTATCAGTAATTGGACTATATAGCCCTTCATTATAATTTACTTTCTCCCCCAAACTGTGATAATGCAGACAAGCAGAACTGAGTGGGCCTGTTAGTGGCCCAGAAACTGACACCAGTTAATGGTTAATTATAATGACTAAATTAAAGGAGTGACGGTGAGAGGGCACTGGATAAAGCTCAGGCACTTAATTTAACAGGATCACTATCAGAGAAAACTCATGAGTTCAAGATTGGAAAAAGAAGAGGTAGAGACAAGAAAAAAAAAAGGAGAAACTGGTAAAAGGAAAACAACACGGAATTTATTTTTGTGGATTTTTATTGGCTTCATTGTCAGCACAGGGAGATGGAGACACGAAAGTATGTCCAGAGATTAAGAGACCATTAATAGTCTGTTTCAGGCTGAGATTGAAAACATGGTGAAAACATATTTTCATTTAGGTGTCCACTCAAGAGAAGGCTTCACGTTTTTAAGCAATTATTCCTTGGGACAATGTAACACACAGGCAGACAAAGAGATGCTTATGTGTCTGTGAAAAGGCTGCCAATGAACACACTTGCAATCAAACTCTATTTTAACTCGCTGAACCCTTTGGCTGTTTTTAACATAGTTATCTTTACAGGCCTATGATATAGTCACAGAGTGCCATTGTTTGGAAAAACCCTGCCCAACACCAATGTGATTAGTATTAAGGACTTCTCAGTACAAGAGTTACATTTTCAAATTCAGTAATCACGTTTTAATTACCAAGAATTGTTCTGTTATGTTACTTTGACATTTTGGGGGATTTGTTTGTTTCTGTCTGAACAGAGGCAGGGGGCCTCACACTTTGACTCAAGATATGTTGGTTTGGTGCAAGGACTAGAGATTAAGAAAAACAGCAACCTCAGTCCAAAACGGGGGATAAAGGCTGCATTCAGGAAACACCTGGGTTTTGATCAGAGTTGGAGTGTTTGTGAACACCGAGGCTTTACTGTAAGGTTGACCTCTGCACAGCTTTGTGCAGTAACTGAGTCTAAAGGCAGTTTCAGACACAATGTGACAATGGCACCACTGCGCTCTGAAACCCATTATTTCCAGTGGCTTGTGCTGCGTCACAACAGCTTTCACTGCATCGAGCAAAGACCGTGCAAAGTGCTACCTTCACCTAACCTGTTGAGAATGAGAAGGTGTTCTGTTCAGTTTCGATTTCCTCCTGTTACACAGCTGGAAAGTAAGAGCCGCTCTGCCTCTGGTTAAAAGGAACCAATGAAGCTAAGCTGAGTAAAGGAAAGGAGTGAAACAAGTGGTGTCACAAAGTCCTTCTGCTTTTCAGTCATCAGTATTACTTTTTAAATAAGTACTACATTATGAGTAATTGATTCAATTTATGAAAGATATCTACTCAGCTGATTCCCATATATTATCCTTTTAAGAATTAGGCAGTTCTGAAATTGAGTTTGGTTGTATATCATTTTACATTTTTTTAAATTTAAATTAGTGAGAGATTTTTGTCTGTGTGTTTATGAGTTGTCTGATCATGTTAATTGATGAAAACTGTTTAGAAAAAGTCAGTGCTTCAGTAATTTAAAAAACACTTTTATTAGTAAGATACTTGTTTTACACAATCAATAGTGTAAAAACACCAAACACGAGGATAACTTTTTATACAAAAGAAATATTTTTCTAAGGAATTAGTTACAATACTTTTATGTGAATTAATGGACATTTTTCTACAATGACAACAGAGGAACTGCCGGAAAAGATAAATCACACAGATTCCTGCAGTTTGTGTTGATGTCTGTGCTGTGGTTTAAATTGAAGTTAGTGCGAAACTTATTCACAGACTGGATCATTTCACGGTCAAAACATAGCCTTTGTAAGAGCAAAGTTTATTATAACTGTTCAATCTGTAACCTATAATCTGTAAACAAGAATAAAACAACCCCTCAGTGTGCACACGAGCAACCACTGCACACCCGTTCCTCACTGTCTCACAACCAAACACGAACATACAAACGTATTCTGTGTTCTGGGAGTCAATATGAATCTGAACTGTCAGCGGCCTGACAGGATTTTTACCAACAACCTCGCCGTTGATAGCGCTGCACTCAAACCCGACTCACTGTCACATGCATAATATTAACTAAGATGACACTTGATGTGTATTATCATAATCGTGTGATTACATGTGTATTTCAGATTTTCTTGCTTCAAATGTGAAGCGTGTGAGTCCGTGACACTGTTAAACTCTCACACACGCTCTTCTTTCTCTTTGCTCACACACACAGAGTAAATCTGTGGTTTTATGTTGCTGTCTTCTTTGGTCCCTCTGGCTTTGCCTCGGAGGAGAGGCTGCCCCACTGATCCCTTTGCATCAAACATCTTTGGCATACTTTGCTACCAAGGTAATCATCATCATCATCTGCAGCAGCAGCAGTGGCAGCAACAGCGCCATCATCTTCATCATTAAGCTGGATCTAAATCATCATCTTGCACCATCCTTCTGGCAACACACACATACATACATACAGACCCACATGCACATGCACAAACATCTTTGCTCACACACATAGTGGCGGATCATCACTGCGGCTCTGTGGCTCTCCTCTAAAATCCTCTGCGCCATCAAAGGGAAATGCCTGTCTGTCAGTCATGTGGGTGATTATGGGACTGAGTGACAGGGGACGACTGACACTAAGCGGCCAGGCTGAATGCACCTCCTTCAGGCCTGGCAGGTCTGGGTGACACCGGGGGCTGGGCCACGTCCCTCACGTATGGGGATTAGCCTCGCCAGCTGCCATCTCAGCGCCACTCTGCTCTCAATCACACTAAGTGGCAAACACACACACTCGCACATAGGCAACACATGAGGTGAGGGACATATTACAGTGCAGCAGCATAAGGTGGTGGCTATATGCATGCTGCACTGTATGGACACACACAAGTACACAAATGTTACACAGATAACACATGGTCTATCTTTACACACATACAGGCACCCAAAAATGTGCAAACTGCATCTGTGCACACGGCATAAACATGTAGTAGTGTTCAGGAATGTACCGCAAATGTGGTGTACTGGTCCATCAGTCACCCAAAAAACTGCTTAAGTGTTATTCGTCTTGTCTTCTGCACGTAATCCGTTCTTGCAACAGGAGCAGATTTCTCTCACTTTTTGTGAACATCATATGCAATTTAGGGCATCAAAACTTTCTGAAGACCAGCTTTGATACAGGCATAAACACAAGCGATGCATAGGATGGTACACATAGCAACACACACTCATGTAAATGCACAAGAACTTTAAGGTCAAAACAAAGCAGATAAACACATACAATCTTTCATACGTTTTTCTGACAGTATGAAAACAGGTTTTCCTATCGGGGTTAGTGCTAGTTAGCAGATAAGTTACACCAAAACAATACAATACAAATAAATGTGCAGGTTTTTCTTTTAAACATCGTGTCTGTTGTTCCACCCGCTACCTTCTTATATGTGGAGCAGCACCAATAATAAATTGGGAGCCTTACATCACATTGGTTTAATGAAAATGTTTTAAGACTGTGCATCAAGAAAGACTTTGGTGACTGAAAATAAACAACAGCCAGACAAGCTGCCATATCGGTATCATGTAACTATGCCACCAGACAGTCTGGATAATGCAAAACACAATATTAAAGGTGTCCAAGAAGAGTGAAACTGCATGGTCCCCAGTCTAACTTTACGTAAGGTTTCCTGTTAAATCTCATTTTCTTCTCCATCACCTCAGAGACTCATAATAACATTACATGGCACAGGTGGGTCAGAAAGAGCAAATTTATTCATTAGAAAAACAAATTCCCTCTGAGGTGCAAAGCAACAATACATCTGTGATGATGTATCCAAATTACTTCTGATTAATAATTATGTTAATTATGTAATTCTGTCACATTCTATCAATTTTCTTTTTGGTAATGATGTCAGGTAAAAACACATACTGATTTTGTTCATTTCATCAGAGAGAATAAATTATTGTTCTTTCAACCGGATTGACTGAGACTAATTAAAATGGCCAGCCCTCCCATTAAAAAACGGCTGTATAGGCCATCTGTTCATGCAAGTTATTACGACCCATATTTATGTTTATTGTTAGTCGGTGACCTCAAGTGGCTGTAGTCATTATGATGAAAGCAAAAGAGGGTCAGGTGATGTAGCATAAAGAGCAAGAAAAGCCCTGAAAAGCCCTGGAGGAGAGTGGGTCAAACAAAGTTGCGCCAGACTGATGATAGTAACCATTCACAGAAATTGTTGTTTTAATAGCAACAGCAAAGTTTTTATATCAACAAAAGCATAAACTTATCCTTAACCTAACCAAGTAGCTATGGCACATAAACCAAGCCAAACTGTGTAACCGCTTCACAACATTAACCGTCCCACAACAAAGGTCCAGTAAAAACAATGGCTGTGTTGGACGGTCCAGTGCTCCCGTCACTGGTCCTCTCCAATGGTCCTTTTGAGAGTCTTCCACAATCAACATAAAGCCCTTCAGGACTGAGGACATGTTGGAATAAAAGGTAACGTAAGGTTCTGAAGTCTGATCTCTTTTCATCTCATTCATGTGCATATCACAAATAAATAGAGAAAACCTTTTCTCATTAAATTGAAGTAGCTGCAGATTTTTCCCCTCTAGCTCAGTTCAGCTCAGTGCCGACTGGAGGGTTGCAAAACACATTTTCTTTCAATGTTACATTATCCTTTCCTTTCCAGTGACATTTGGATGCCACTCAAAGGAACATCCAAGAGTGCTTGAGTATTGTTAATGGAGTTGATGAAGGTTTTTTGCCTTACTGTCATGACTCACTTGGACAAGGATGATACTTTCCACACCGAGCCATCAACAAGCCTCATTTCACCTCTCAATGAGACAGATCATAATGAGCAAGGCTGGAACACAGATCACTCCTTTCCTCCTCTCTCCCTCGCTCCTTCCTCCTGTACTTGCTTCCTCTTCGCCATACACCTCTTTTCCCTCATTAACACCCACACATCATGCACAGCCCTCTCCTCCTTCTGCCCCCCCCCCACCTCTCCTCGTTTTTCCCCTCCCACCGTAACCTCTCTAACCCGGCAGACTGCACACCTTGGGCTTATTCAGCAGAGTCAAATGCCAGCCTCTGTCTCCTTGGCAGCCACTCTTCTGCTCCCGTGCGCTCACATTCACACTTCGCCTGCCTCTTGGAAATGGGATTGTCTGGGATTCCTTCTCTCCCTTTCCCCAACGGGATAATTGAAAATGGGTCTGCAAGGGCACATAAAAAAAAGGGAGAAAGAGAAATGCCACGTTCCTCTACAACCCCTCCTTACTCACACCCTTCCTTCTGATACATGAGTGAGACCCAGCCTGTGCTGTTTCAGGGAGTTGGACACATTAAGACTTGGCATAAACAAGCAATCAATAAGTGGTTATCTAGTTTGAATGAGCAAAAACATGTTAATGTAAAGTATAAATGCAGATAGAATGTATTACAACAAGAATGCTATTTTACTTCATTTGACAGTTTTGTTTTATCTTTCATTCTTCAAAGAAGAGTTATACAGTGTGTATCAACAATTCCTTTTCTTAAGGCTGTATTAAGAGTTACCCTTAATTTTGGGATTATTTCTTTATTACAGTCAGGAAAGTCAAATAAAATAGACTTACTCAGAACTAATCAAAGCAGCTTGCAATTTTCCCTCATGGCAAAGCAATTCAGGCCATTTCCACAACTATGTTTTAATTTTTAAACTTAGAACTGTAGGTACTTCACTACCTATCATGAAAACTCATGCATCGTTGTCTGGATGGACAGAAACTGATACCTTGGAAACTATAATTCAGACACACATTCATTCACATCCTGATTAGGTCTTGTCCTTCCCTGATTTTCTACAGCCATTTTTAGTGACCATTTCTAGAATAAAACCAAAATGAACTTTGAGTACAAGTGGTCTATTCAACATGGATAAGAAAAAATGGACACTGTTGCATGCAGGTGCTGCTATGTCACTGTTCCACCTTGTTAGTTTCACAAAAGAGTTCTGCAGAAGAGAAACAATGGTGGCAAAGTAAAACCAAGCAAAAAAACTCTGCTTCCTCTTTACACCAGAACGTGCAAGCCCAGTGTTTGTCTGGACATAGGTATTTCTGAAATGGTGTGAAATCTCTCATCTGTACAGAGTAACTGAGTGGTTTAAACCAGAGTCAGAAAAGCTTTCAGTTGTAGCAGCATGTAAGCAAAAAGTAAACAAAAAACGTAAGCTTAATTACAACAGCACTTATTAAATCTTTTTTTTTTTCTTTGTCAGAAAATAGTCACATTAAAAGTTCGTATGAAGAAAAATGTGCCACTTGTATCTAGAGTGGGGCTACTCCTTATGAATACAGTGTGTAGAAAGCAGCCACCCTGAACCACTGACTTCAGTCCATTTAGCAGAATTTCATAGTTAAAGGACCAGACATATTTCCCCTTAGATTCTGTGGAGATGAGGGACGCTGCAGGAGAGTGAATATTTGACTTACATCCATCAGGTGGCCAGAAAAACAACTTCAAAGGAATGCAAATTTTTCCTAATATTTGCTGCTATATGTATGGCTTGTGCCATCTTCAAGGACCCAAAAGTTCAATAATGATTTAACAAATTTGTCAAACATGTGGGAAGGT
This sequence comes from Ctenochaetus hawaiiensis, assembly GCA_029783645.1. Taxonomy (NCBI): domain Eukaryota; kingdom Metazoa; phylum Chordata; class Actinopteri; order Acanthuriformes; family Acanthuridae; genus Ctenochaetus; species Ctenochaetus hawaiiensis. The sequence continues at coordinate 2,817,677 of JAPZDY010000001.1, forward strand.
CATCTTTTTTCACCCCTCTTGCTACCAGCTCCACCTGCAACGATTGCATATCTAGGTCTGATTAAAACACAGACAGAACACCAGGTGTAAAAGAAGTAAAGCAGTCCAACGTGTTTGTTTTTCCTGAATATGCAGACTAAGGGGAGGAGGGAAGCCAAAATGAGTAAATATTTCGATTCCTTCATTGCAGACCATTTTTGATTTATATCAGTTTCATGCCTCCCATCAGGTGCCATATCGTAGAGGAAGGTAATAACCCAGAAATAACCTCGTTATGGAGACAGCACTGCGGTCTGGGCACAATGAACTCAGAGCTGAAGAATTAGTGACCTGGAAAGTGGCAGGGAGAGTTAATGGCATTAGCTACATCAGACACACAGAGAGAACGGGGGAAAAAAAGAGAGCAAGAATCATTGCCATTGCAAAGGAAGGACGCATAAAAATTAAAATGAAAATAAAAGAACGGATCCTCTGATGGCTCATTGTTCTTTCTCCCTCATCATGCGCCTTTTGATATCAAGAACACAGCACAGTTATGAGTATTTTACCATCATCATTATTATTGTAATAATAGAAATGCTGCTATTCTTATTGTTTTTGAGTCTAATTAGTGGGAAATGGGGGAAAAAATGTAAAGTAGGGCTGTTAATGAATTATTTCCTTTCATGTATTTTAAAGTGCATCCTTTATTGTTTGTGGCTTTGTGCGTACACACACACTCAACATGTACACACAATCTTTTTACCTGCTGACAGGCTGTGTTGTGTACTGTAAATTTGTGTGTGTGTGTGTGTCCACAAATGTATTGTACAACGCACTGACAAGTTACCAGAGGAAGCACATGTTTGTTTGCTTGTTTGTTTGAGTCTCTGGTACATTAACAAGGGCTTACGAGTTGCTCTTGCTAATGTGTAAGCCTACAATTTAACATGAAAAGACAAAACTGGAATAAAAACTGATACAACAGTCTGGGAAAAGGAGGAATTTGGAATAACTGTTTATCAGCCATTGCTGTTTCTGTGTTCTTCGGAAAAAAGCAAAAAAAACAGTTCCACCTAACTGTTCTGTTATCACTCATGGAAATGCTTTTGGACCAGGACAAGGACAATTAACAGCTAAAAATGCTGGATGTTGGGAAGTAATCACCTCTTTGATATCCAACATCAATACAACTTTGGACACTTTGATATATGAGCCTGCCTTGATGAGCCTAGTGAATACATTAAAAATATGTTTAATTAGCATTTCAAATCAGCAGCACTCAACTAAAAAAGAATATACAATAAAGGAGAAATATGGCTGAGGATTGTGTGTGTGTGTGTGTGTGTGTATGTGTGTGTGTGTTTGTGTGAGTGAGGTGGGGGCGGGTGAACAAATTAGTCGTGGGTTTGATGAACAAAGAGACTGGCCTCAGAACAAAGCACATGTTTTAGCCTTGTGCCTTTCACCTTCTCCATTCATTTTGAGGCCAGCCGAATCAAAACGATCCTCCGGGCCTCCTTTTTTTGATTTCTTCATCGCTCTCATGCAAGAAAATATTCTGTCTCTAATTAATATGACCTTATGAATTTTTAATAAAGCCAGATCCCTTCTTTGAAAATGCAGTGGGGAGCCTTGAAGTACATGTGTCAGTATTTGCACTTAGCTACAAGGAAGAAAAGGGGGAAAATATGACTTTGGTTGAACAAGTTTGTGATGAATAACTGATGTACACTTTAACCTATTTACTTCATTTTGATTTTCTTCACTCAGTGCACTTGTGCGTCTTCAGATCACTGGAAATGATTGACAGATCAAGACAGTTGGGGTAAAATTATTGCTATTCCCTTTATTTATTTATTTATTTATTTTGGAGGATGTAATGCCATGCCAAGGAGGAAGTTAAGATTTCAAACTGTTCAAAGTGAATTTCAGATGAGGTGTAATTCAATGGAAAATACAAAGTGTCACTCTCAATTCTGCACTTTGAAAAGAGGGGGATTCTTAACACTCCATTGGCTTGCACATGCTCATGAATGGCTCAAGCTGTGCTGCATCTATCGTTTCTGTTCCTGTCTGTTTTTCCAGTTCTTGTTGTTAGAAGAATGCATTCATAATAAAAAAAAAAAGCTACCGGGAAGAAGTTTTGCTCTCTCCTTTTTCAATAATATACACATTTACGTAAGCTGAAACATATCGTGCACACATGACAGGAAAACTGTCATGTGTGCACATTATGAAGTATTGACAATTAAATCGAAGCTGGTTCAATCCTCTAAACAAACATGAACATCATAACACTGTAATTCGCATCTTCCAAAAGAAATAAAGCAATGTGTAGTGTATCATTTGCCTGCGTCTTCATGATGTCATAATGCTGAGGTCAAGGTTTGGCTGGACACTAAAAAACATCTGGTTTGCTTACAATCAGTTCCTTGTAAACGTTAGACATCAGGGCAGTGTTAAAGCCAATTAGCTGGATCATGGGAGCTTGCTGTTCTAAGGCACACCTACAACCCAGTAAAGGTAGACATCTGACTGTTAGCTTGTTGTTTACATTGCAAGAAATGGCATTCCATGCATATACGAATATTATTAAAGTTTTGTTCAGTGTTTATAGTGATAAACCTGATTTGCATAATCTCAACTTCTCAACAGGAAAGTGCTAACCAAAACACATTGTCCTTGCTTCATTTTTGCCATTATTCTTTGATCGAATGCAAATGATCAAGAACCTCAGACCACCACCCTGCTAGTAGTTTTGGACACTGAACTTTCTGGTGCAATTACACTGCACCATGTGACTGTACAGTGCACAAAAAGCAATGACATACACAGCAATAACCTTTTTGACTCATTCGGGTCTTGTTTCTGACCAAAACAAAGCATACAAACAGCCCTCTTTAAATCACAGTTTATAATCTTTTAGAGGCAGATACAGACTTTCTTACCATTCTCACCATCCACTTTATATTCTTGGTATTGGTACTGGGATTAATGGCACTACACTACTCTTGTTCACTTTATACCTATCTGACAGGAAACAGCTTTTAAAGAGGCAAAAATATGGGTCAAAATCAGTACTGGTTACACATGGCGATCCTCAGAGATCAGTGTTGAGACTGCCTCTGTTCATAATATACAGTATATCTTCCTCCCTTGAAATATTCTCTGCTATTTTAAAACCTACTTTAACTGCTTTGACATTGTAACACAACTGTACGTCTTCACAAGAAACTAAGAATCAGTCTCTGGTATATGTTGACTGGTATCTCAGCCTTCTCAGTGTCTTATTTTAAAGCTTACAGATGTCACATCATAGTGAAATAATTTCTGAAGCATCATCATACAAAACGTACACCTTTTTATCACTTTAGCACAGACAGCAAGATGTGTTAAATTCTGGGCTTCAATATTCAAACTATACGCTCAACGTTTTTCACTTTGGAGTTAATTTATTGATAATTTTCACAGTTGTTCTACATATTTAACTGAGATTAGGAATTTCTACACTCACCAAACATACTTTATACAAAAAAACATGTTCACTTTCACTGTCTTCAGTCTTTTCATTCATTAATATCTGTAATTATTTGGTATATGCATACATTCACACCTTTAATTGGTGCTTTCACATCAGAGGTTTTGCTATGCAGCTGTAACAGCTGTGCTTTATTCGCGTTGCTACACTTATGTATCTTATATCCATTCAGAGTGTGTGTGCTTAATAGCAGATTGTCTCACACTGATCTGCCACATAAAACCTGGAATCTGCCAAAACCCTACTTTTAATTCAAAACATAAGCTCAATAAACTTTTAAAATCTTCTTTTTTGTATCTGTAGTCTCGCAGTGTTGAACCTTTACTGTATACAAACAGCTGAAAACTTATAAAGATCTGTCATTAGAAAGCTTGAAAAGAGGCATGTTCTACTTCTACTTTTTTTTCTCTTTATTTTCAACATAAGTTGACACTAGTGACCTCTTACAACAAGAGTGAGAGTGGGCTTTGGCTCTCAAGAGTCCGTTTAAATAGCTGTCTTTACAAAAAAAAAGTGTCTTTTAACCTGAATCAACATCAGTAATAGCTAGTAAAACTTAGCTATTAACCTACAGCTGGCTCCAGTGTGGCTTTCCTGGCTAATGAACATGGTGTCTGCTGTATCTGTCCATCTCTTTACCAACCCTGTCAAAGAGGGGTCGGAGGTCAAATGGCTTAATGCTGCATGTGTGGGAGGTGTGTACAAGGCATCTGTCAGCTGGTCAGGGAGAGAGAGTGCATAGTGACAGAGATGGAAAGGTGAGACTAAGATAAACTGTTAGCCTTTAACAGCTAGTTATTATTCTCCTCTTTTTTAGTATTTTAATGAAGCATTTTGGTATTAATTATTATTAATTTGGTCTTTACAAGATGTAGTTAAGTTTTGCACATCATATGGTTGGTAGACAACACTCCCCACAATTAACAGATATTGAGGAATATCCATGGCTTTGATTATCAAAATAATTAAAGTAGCAGAGAAAATTGGGAACTGGTTCAGGCTCCGGCAGTGGGAACGTCAGAAGTGGCCTCCTCTACCAAGTATTCCTGTGGCCAGTTATAGTCACTTGTAGGAGCTAAGTGAAATTTTGATGGATCCGGATGACTTCTTAATATGATAAAGTGGCTTTCACAGAAGCCTTGCCTATTTTGATCCCAGACTCAGCCACTGTCCCAGAGGAAATGTTCATCCATCAGACAATGGAAATGGGTAAAAATGTGAGATGTTGGGGGTCTGGTTCATGATCAACATCCAGTACTCAGATTTGAGGACAATTGGGGACAAACTGGGGACAAAAAGAAATCTCATTTTTAATTTCCAAATCTTCTTTTTTTCAAATTATTTTTTAAGTAATTAATTGTTTACGAAATTAATCGTGAGATGTTGGGGGTCTGGTTCATGATCAACAACCAGTGCTCAAATTTGGAGACAATTTTTTTTTTGCTGTATTCTAAATCCAAATCACATTATGATCAGATGTCATCCCTATTATCTTCTAAGAGAGTTTACATAGGCCATTTTCACAGTGATGTAGAGTCCATCAGCTGCCAACACCAACATAGACCTGGACAAGCTGTATGGATTAGTAGTAGGACAGAGACCTCACAACCAGAGGCTGGGTTCAGGAATATAATGTTTCCTACGCATAGACTTTTTTTCGGGTGGCCCACCAAGGAAGTTTAAAGAAATCTCATTTTCAATTTCAAAATCTTTTTTTTCTTTGATTATTATTTTAAGTAATTAATTGTTTATGTAACCCACGAGACAAAGAGTTAACATGGAAGTACCTAAGTCAATCAAAGTGCAAGTCTACTGGAATCGGTGACACTGTAGTAAGAAGCTGCACAATGTAAAAAAAAAAAATATATATATATACCGTACAGGGTGCTAAATCACAGTAGCACCCTGTACTTGTAAGTGTGTGTGTCTGTATATGCATGTGTGTTAAAAAGAAAGAGAGGCTCCATGAGCTGACTAAGCCAGAGAGATGAATTGGCCCAAGATAATCTTTGTATATCTATTACTATATCCATATATCTATTTAGTTTTATATCTATCTATATCTATATCAACATATCTATATCTATATGTATTTGTCTGTCTCTGTCTGTCTGTATGTATGTACATAGACTTTCTATGGAGTTTCCAGTGCTATGCTGCCATGTTGCTATCCCTTAGTAAAGACCAACAAGAGTGTTCGGTCACAGGTGTGATAAAGCTGATAAATTATTATTATTATATTATTATTGCTAATATTGAGCAAGGATCAGGAACTGCAGACAGTTATGCCTCCTAACCCTAAACCCAAGGAATTCCTTTTACCATAAGCTAACTGAGCAGAAGTTAAATGAAGGTGAATTGTCACCACCTGTAGTCAGATGAAGATTGCATAAAAACAAGCATTAAAAAACTATCAATTGCACATGCTTCAGTTGAAGTAAATGATAATTGCAGAATGTTTACATAAACTTGTGCTAGTAATACTGCACTTTAAGATGTAATTTTTTTTCTGCCAAGTACTGTAGTTTAGATTACCTATTTTATGAGGGAAAATACTCATAAGATCTAACACTATTTAATATTTTTTTAATATCACTAAAACTCATTGTGCACACTTTGGCCAGAAAGCATGCTCCAAAAAGACAGCTTTATATCCACACATACTCTTTATTTAGCATCTATACATAAACATATATACAAATATATGTAAACCACAGTTACTCTGCAGCAATGTTCCCTCTAAGCTGTGCGCCTGCGCAATCGCGCACTGCTCCCGCGCTCTCCGCGCACAGCAATTCTATGCAGCGCATAAAATAAAATCCAACCTGAACTGTAAATAAAATAAAATAAACACATAACAATGTATTCTGTACTATTTTGCAATGCAACACAGTGAGTGACAGGTGACAACAATTTTTTTTTTTTTTCTTTTTTTTTAAATTTTTTTTTTCTTTTTTC
>JAPZDY010000001.1:2824254-2836585 GCA_029783645.1 Ctenochaetus hawaiiensis
CATAGTGGTCCAAGGAATGCTCAGAGAGTTTGTGTGTATGCTCAGACACATGAAAAATTAGAGGGAACATTGCTCTGCAGTTTCTTTAACATTACAAAAGGAAAATGTCAGCTTGATGGTAAAATAGAGCTCTAACTGAATTTGTGAGCTAGAGGCGTGTTATCCACCCCACCCCAAGCATGCAGCGCTACAACACCCATTTTTTCATTGTAAAAACAGGACTACAAAAGTCAAGTCAGCGTGGCACAGCTGGAATGGCACACACCCCCGCACAGCCTTCATCACTGCTCGCCCCTCTCTGGCACTCTCTCTGAGGGTTTATAATTGATTTTGGGGGCAGGCGATAAAGATCGATGTCATTCTGCCTCAGCTGCGACACCAAGAGAGTCACAGTGGCATCATGTGACAAAAGACACCAGCCTATTACGGGGGCACAATCAAATATTTGTAGCATCCGGACACACTCGTTATTTATTCATGCTAATACAAGTATATTAAAGAAGCTAAACAGGGTTAGTGCTCCATCACTCACAAGGGGAATCAGCCAAAGCATTTATCAGGACCTCGGGTACGACTCCCCTCGGCCAAGTCTCCCCTCACATACGGAACGCTAACTGACAGACTGAGGTGGATAATGGGCCCTGATTTGTATGCATAGAGTTACCATTGTCATTTTTTTATGGTTGGTTTGCAAATAATGCATGATTTGGGACTAAAGCATCAGGAGGAGACTTTCCCTGTCTGTACAAGTAGCCGCAAGCATACACATAAACACACATAAACATACATACACACACAAAGGCACGGCCTACAAATACACACAGGCTCACATGCATGTACATGCTTACATATGCCCACCCCTACTGAAATTCCTCTGCGGTTTTTGTCTATTATCGACGACACTCACAGAGGGAGAGAGCATCTTCATTAGGCAAACACTGATGCTGATGTATGTGATGGATATTTGTAACTATGAGTGTATGAACAGGAGCAGCTGCCATTCCTCAACTGTTTTACACTATTAACAGCACCTCCCCACCCTTTGTCAGCCCATAAAACCAAGACTTCAGATATATTATGTTTTAATACCCGCTTATAAAAGAAAACATAAAAATGCAAAATGCAATATCCAGGAGCTGTCACTTTGATAAACAAAGCTGAATATTGATTTGTCTCTAAATTGGAGCGCGGGGGGGAAAAACAATAATGTTAGATTCCCAGTAACATGAAATTACATGCTGAAACAGAGTGCGTTCTGCTTTGGCCTGTCACCATCCAGCTGCAGAGCAGTTTCTCAAATGGAGTAAACCAGAGTCCCATACAGCCAAAAGGAAGCTGCAGAATGACTTACGCTAGGGCACAAAAAGTACTTTTCTGCAGAGGAAAGTCAGAATGATGGAGTGATAGTGCTGATGAAATGAGACAGTTGTGCTTGTTGAAACAACCAGTTCATTAAAGTATCATTTCTAATCAGAGATGATGATAGTGTGTGGTGATGGCTGATAAGGGAATAGCAAAGGAATATGCACCTCATCTGCTTGCAAGGTGTGCAGACAAGGGAAGAAGTCCTGATGATTCTAAACTCCAGCAACAACACTTTGTTTTAAGAGCAACACTGAGTACATTTTAAATATTTTTTTTGTCACCACGACTGTGAGACCCCATTCAGAAATCTCTGGTTCAACAAAAACCTTATCTGACCCCCATGCAATTTACATTATCATACACCATGGCTAATGACAACAGGACACCTCAACATTTCACTGTTATTTATTATGGTTCACATTTGTCTATCCAAAATTATGGACACTACTATAATGCCGCAGCCTCCACTCTTCTGGTTCCATGCTTTTAACAAGGCTTTGGAACCTGGCTGCAGGGATTTGCTCACTTAAAGCAACAAGAACATTACAGCACACACAGCACTGAAAGTTTGCATCAGTAGCAAGGTTTTATTCCATCCTCAATGTGGCTTCAAAGCTCACTAAGGTTGTTAAATGCAAAGCATATTGTATGAAGATTTGCTCAGCTTCTGTTGATTAGGTTTTTAGTGTTTCTAATATTGCTAAGTGGGTATTAAAATACTTTTTTGCTTTGTCATTTAGGTGTGTTTAGAGATGTCACCCCACCACAAAGTCTACACAGGGTGTTTTATTTTGAAAATAGACTGAATTCTCAATGCCTTTTAGGCTTCCCTCTGATTAGATCTGCTCTGTGCAGCTTGACTTGACTTCCTTCAAAAACTAACTTGCATTTTCTCTGAAGAACAAAGAGCTGTGTTTGGATCTGGTCTGGATGCTTCTGAAACATGCTGTAGCAGGTGAGGTGGGATCATGAGCATTGTCTGGAATGGAAGCAATCAACTCTGGCGGCCACATTGTAGCAGGAATATGACTCAGCTGTGCTTTTTGGGGATTGGTTATGCTGGCCAATAAGGTTTGCTTTGCAGTTGGCATTCTGTTGGTTCTGGTAGGGGCCAGGAAGATTTTTTTTTCAATGGAATCACAAAGCCATTTTCTTAACCTCTATTTTGTCATTTGCTTAATACACTGCCAACTCACCTGAATCTTTAACGTACCTGTCAATGTATGCATGGCAAAAAGAAGTTGATATCTGCTTCTGCTGCATACATTTTGATGTTTTTTTTCTTTAAACTAGCCCTGCACATTCAATGAAGATGAAAAATCAATTCATGACCACGAAAGTGCTGTAACTACTCTGATAAGAAAATACTCAATATTTTTTATGTTATGTAAGTTGCGCACGACAAATATCTTTTTTTAATTTATTTGTCAAACAGTCACTCAGACAGTAGGTAAAGTGATAGCTTTAATTTTTTCCTTTTTTTTGTTATTTATCTTTGGGGTCGGTAAGTGGCCACAGAGTGCTATATCCGATTAATCATATTGAAAAGCAAATCTCATAAAATTTGGAATCATGAAGTATTAAACTCATAAAATTATATTGAAACATTACAAAAGTGTTGTATAAAGCATATTTGTTTTTTATTGTTGAGGTTAAGGAAAACAACTGTCCTCCCAAAACTCAGTTTTGTTTCATAGTGATAACTTTACCACTGTTTAAATCTTCTTTTGAAGATGCTTACTGTGTCCATGAAACATCTTTGCATCAGTCATGAAATGATGAAACACGTGCATCAGTATGTCCATGCAGCATGTTACATGGATACCACTGATTTTGATCTGGTACGTCAATCCATCTGCTCGCACCTCTGAGCCTTGCTAAGAACTTTATCCTCCATGTAGTTTGGTCTGACACCAGATTTTTAAATGTCTTGTTCTGCCAGACCGTCTGATGGCTGTCTGAGTCGATTTGTCAGAAGCATCCGGGGTGAAGCGATAACAAACTGCATGCTAACTCCCATGCTTCCCCCCTGCATGAAAAAAGAAATCTCCCTCTCTCTAACAAGGCGTACAGGCCCATACCTAGAGAGTTAGCGCTTCACATCTTCGACAAATGGACTTACACCTCTCCCTCCATCTCCCGCTCTAGCAGAGCTCAGGGAAGGCAGGCACCAGTCTACTTCCCTCCGTCTCTCTCTATATTAAATCGACCAATCAGGGGGTGTCAGTCATGCATCCCAGCTCGCGGCTGACAAGTTGGCAGTTGCGATGCAAGAGCGGTTCATTCATTCCGATGACACTCTGCCAATATCTGTATGGTGGAAGCCGCACGTCTCTGCCTTTTTGCTCTTAGTCAGTGGAAACAGATTCACAGGCAGACAGGGAGGGATAGAGATGGGCATCGAACCGAGCAGAATTAAAAGCTTTGACTGTAAGTCTTCGGATCCGGGATGTCTGACTTGCCAGTTTGAAGTGTGACTGATAACGCAGGAGGAAAGTTTACAGAGGAAACAGCTTGTCTTCCTGCCAGCAAAGCTCAGTCTTTAATGTCTGTGGGTGCAGGTCTTATTGAAGTGTAATAGTGTGCTAGTGTGTTTATGCTTGTTGTAGAAACTTGGGGGCATATTGATGGAGCCAGGAGGGTGCTGAGCCAGAGCAAGGGTTGCTCACTGGCCTTGAACTGTTACCAGAGGGTGCCCTGTGGGGCCTCAGAGCATCACCAATAACATCATCAATAACACATCCACCATGACATCAACTCAAAGTCTTCTGAATCAAGAATTAACAGACTTCTCTTTACTCTTTTTTAAGCTTTCTCTGAATCCTTTATTGTCATATTTATTCACATTTCTAATAAGTAACTGTCATAAAGATCCCATGAAAGATTTCTCAAAGCTGGATTCACCTTATTCATAACACGATGGCTGTTTGAGGCATCTTACCGAGAATAACTCAAACAGAAAGAACTCTCTCTGTACAGGGTGCATCACAAATAACAGTCTACCGCCTGCATCCGTGAAGAAAGAAATAAACTCCAAAAGTTGAAAGCTTATGTCACCACTAGTGAGTCCTTAGAGACTTAGCTGTGAATTTGTGCAATAGAAGCCAATAACAAATAAAGGCCAAGCAACACCTTTTTTAAAATATATGCATCTAAATGCTGATAATTGTGTTTTTAGTGCAGTATGTTTTAAGAATCCACGATGAGTTCAGATGCTTTGCTTCTAATGAGAGACCTGTCCCAAGTGGGTCAAAGCATTCTGGGTAAAACAGCTAATTAAGCAGCAATTAACCAGTGCTGTCTGCCAGAAAACTAAACATAGTTAGGGCAATTTAGTTGGAACATGCCCAAATGGATGCTTGTTAGTCCCACTACCACAGAGTTACTTAAAAAGGAAAACAAAAAACACACAGATTATTTTTTTTTTATTTTTCCTGAAATGAGATTGTAAAATTACAAAACAACACTGATCTCTGACTTTACTTCTTCAAAATGATAAGCAATTAAGAATGGTGAGAACAGGGAAATGGAAGAAAATACACATCTGAATGAAAGATGCATGGACACAGAGAAAGCAATGTATGAGATGCATGTTTTGTCTTAAGTGGGATACATATGGCCCTTAACACTGGGTGACAGAGTGTGTGATGTTTTCCTATCTTTCATTATCAGGCAGCCAAGCTCGGCCACCAGGCATTACCTGTTGATGACCGAGCAGACCCCCGACCTGATGGACAGATGGATGGGATTGTTGATGAATGTCTGGCAGGTGCTTTGTCAGTCTGGAAGGCAATCTAAAACCCAGGGAGAGGGGAGAAACCACTTAGACTCCAGGGACACCTCTAACGTCCCTTACACAACTCAAAATCCCACCTGCCTCCACCCCGCCAACCCCCACTTGCAATCAAATTACAGATTACACTTGGTGTTAATGAGGCTGTTTTACAATGATTTTGTCACATATAATGGCAGGCTGTGTCGCTCCAGTATCAGCTGGGTATAATTTAGAAAAATGCCCATAGAGGAGGTCAATCTCCTTGCTCATACGCAGTGACTGATAGATCCAATACCTCTGGAATCAGATAAAACTTTGACAAATGGCCCCGTGCTGGCCTGAGCGATGTTGGGAAGGACGGCAGGGAGCCGGGGAGCTGCTGTGTCCGCGGCCAGCCCTGTCCCTCTATCCCATCACACCAGCACTGGCTTTGATCAATGGGGCCACAGTTCAGACCCACACACACACACACACACACACACACACGTACTGAGACAGGTCCTAGGCCCGTCATCACATGATTAAAAGGCCTAGAGGATATTGCTTTCCCACCATTCACCCTACCAAAAAGGAAAAAAAAAAAAAAAAAAAACTTCATAAAACTCAACAACAGCATCTCCCCTTCGCAACTTTCCCCACTGTTCACTGTTCCTCCTCTTTTCCATGCAAATTTGGATTGATTGGAAAGAGAGAAGCCTAAGTAATATGAGATAGATTTCACCTTCCTCCTGTTTCATCCTCTCCCACTGAGCAAAGGGAGAAGAAGCCCTCACTTCTACTTGTTATTGTTTTTTTTTTCTTGCATCTACCTTCAGCCACAGGACACCCGCCGCCTTAACCTTGCATTAATCACAACCCGACTGATAAATCGACCCGCCGATTAGCATGATAGATAGCCCAAAAAATGTAAATACTACCACACATTGCTAATTGGCTCCCTCTACCTGGAGACACAGCTGTAGTTGCTCTTTGAGTGTGCAGGATAACTTTGGCCTGGCGGGCACGGCTCTCGATCATTAAAGAGATGTAGAGTTATCATCTGTTTGTGAATCCCTCTCCTTGTACGATTTCTCTTTCGATTTTTCCTCCAGCTTTCTGTCCCCTTGTGTATGCTGATTTATACATTTCGTTTGTGAGGAAAGATGGCAAAGATATCTTAACGGAGAAACACACAAATACACACACACAAACACACCTGTACGCTGTCTGTTATAACAGATGGTATGGAAGGTAGTTAAGGGGCTTAAATGCTATTGATCAGCCAGGGAAATCAATTGACAGCACATACACACAAAACCACAGATGAGCATCTGAGTACACACTTACCCACAGCATTCAACACACACACACACACACACTTCTTATAGACAATGTGTAAATTTGTGTGTGTTTGCATGGAGAGAACATTTAATGTTAGAGTAAGTCACCATGAATTCAGCTGCACTGGGAGCTGTGGGGCTTGTGAACATGTGTGTATGTGTGTGTTTGTTATGAGGGCATATGAGGGGATCAAGTGTCTTTCTTTTCATTTCCTTTCAGCCAATTGCTCTGCCAAAGAAAACAGCGCTTCATAAAGTCACTCTGAGTTCAGCAGGGGAAATCTCCCTGTCTACAAGACAAGTTTAAACTGTCTCTCTCTCTCTCTCTCTCTCTCTCTCTCTCTCTCTCTCTCTCTCTCTGCCGTTATATATACATGAAATCTGTTTTGTTCATAATTTTACTCCTCTAGTCCTGCTTTTGGTCACTACTATTAAGCAACTAAGGATAAATATCTAGCACTGCAAGTGCCAAATCCACCATTTTGACTTTTTCAGCTGCCAGAGCCAAAACCTTTGAGAATAATGAGAGTGAACCCAGACAGTTGAGGGCTGGACTCCTAAACAATGAGCTGAACTCACTTTAAAGGGTGTATTCAGACCAAATCAGATATTGCAGCTTTAATTCTAGGGTCGCACGATGATGTGGTGGGGTCATAACTGGAATTATTTGGAATGCAGCAATGCTGAATGATAAAATGTTGGTCTGATAACCAATAAGATTAGCCACAGCAGTTTAACGTCAGATTCCATTCATTTAAATTTTGACTTTCTACTTTTTGCACATGACGTAGCCACCACACATGGAGGAAAGTGTGTTCAAATGCTGAAAGACGAAGAAGCAGTGGTGTGATATTTGAAGAAGTCAACAATTCATTGCATGCAAACAGCAAAGTACAGTAGCCAGTCCAGGGAACTAGTGTAATTAATTTGTTGCTTTTATAGAGAGTTGACACATGACAGTACATCAAAATGGGACAGCAACGTGATGCATCAATCTACTTACGAAAACACACTTCAAGATGCTGCCGAAGCGGCCTTTTATAGAAATCAATAGCAGCATATGTTTTGACCAAAGAGATTCACTATAAATGTGTGTTGCCCTTTACATTTCTGGATAAGCTAGACTGCTAATAAAAGAAACATGACTCAGGTTATTGTAGAATGAGAGAGAATAAAGTTTAGCAAATAAGCAGTCTGACTGTCTGAGCTCCCCACTTGATATTCCAATAACAATGGAGGCAGGAATACATCTTCCCCTTTTAAGAGGGCACTCCACTGATATAAACAAGAAAGTTGCATCAGCTTACTTATTGATGATGCTGAGTATAATTAAGGTTTGTGAAAACAGTTGCATTCTATCTTCAGATGGATTGAAGAAAGTTTGTCTAGTCTGAGAAAATAATCATATTATGCCATGATAGCCTGGGTTTGGCATCCAAAATTTATGGATCCTTTTGTCTCTAAAAAGCGCTTTAAAAAAAAAAAAAGGACATGCTTTAGGCTCCTCCCACATGGAATAATTTGCCAGTAAACAGCCCCTTTCTTTCTCTGTTTGACCTATTGGAAAAAGGTTTTCTTTCTTATTTCATGGCAAATTGTGAGTGTTTAAGCAATGCTATCACTGTCTGTTACTCTATAGTTGGATCATTCTCTCTTCTGGTAGTGTCTAGCTTTAGGTTGTAATTCTTCTTGTTATTTTTTCTCATCCTCTGTTGGTTCTTGTGTTGTATCATGTGCACTGTGTTGTGTGTTTTCTGCTTGCCCTGGGATCCAATTGAAAACGAGCTTTCACATCTCAAAAGGGTTTATTATGATACAATACATTTGATTTGATTTACAGCAGGAACATGTACTGCAAATTTGGGGCATGTAGGTTGAAAGATGGGGGCAAAAAGAAATGGCAAAAAAACTGGTGCCTTCAAGTTAACTTTAAGGTGATCTAGCTTGCAGGTGAATTTAAATCCATGACTTCTGGCCTTTGCTGCTTTTGATGCTGACTACTCTTTTTTCAGTATAACACCACATTAATAGAGTAACCCTTGAACATCTGACTAGAATATCAATATGGACAATCTATTACAACAATACATTTGTATTCCTTCTGTAGTTACTTTTACTGGTTTTTATTTCAGACTGCTATTGCATGAAGAAACATTATTTTTAAATGGCATCAATTGAATATCACTGACTTTCTAGTCAGCATAGTGAAAATGTTACATTTACTTCCTGCCCCCCCTTCATGCCCCTTCATCTTCCAACATGTCTGCCTGTCTCCCAGCCAAAGCAGCATTTAAATCCTAAATGTGCTGCAGCCTGGTGAGGAAGCTCTTGTCTGTGACCACTGTATGCAAAACGTGGCATTAGTCACCAGCTAGCCTCCACTGACATTCCTGCAGTGTGAGGGAGATTAATGTCTACTAGGGACACTTTATTATTCTCTCTCTCCCTTCCTCTGTTTCTCAGTCTCTCTCTCAGTCTTTCCGCCTCTCCAACTGGCCACACAATTAATTGTCTGCTGCGCGCCTCCCTCCTCTCCTTCCATTGCTCTATCTCTCTCTCCCTCTTTCTCTTGCCAGAGTGACAGATGTGGCGAGGTACATGATATGGAGGGGAGAGACGGTTTGAGAGTGTGTGTTTTAAGTGTTTGCCTGTGTAGGTGGGTGTGGGTGCAGAAACCCATGCTTTTGGCCTTGACAAGCACCTCCCATCCTTGGCCCCCTCTTCCTGTGAGCGTACAGACACACACTTACCTACACACACCATAGTACATACTAAGTTAGGTTACTTCTGAGAAATATGCACTTGCAATTATTTACTGGAAAATGAACTCCAACATAACCACTATTTCTCTAACCCTCAACCTGACATAAATCTAAACCTCAACATCAATCCTCAATATCTCTAACCTTAATGTAAGCGCTGATCTAAAAGTCAGCAGTTTTACGTATTAGATATGGTTCTTGTTCCATACTGCACCAGATGTGTCTCTGAAAGTAGTCAAGTCAAACACCATCACACAGACAAACATGGCTTTTTCATCACTTCAGAGAGCATTATGTTGGCTTTGTTAATTTACTGGAGACTTACCCTAACCACAACCTACCCACCTAACCTTGCAAAAAGCCTTATGGCACTCTGTCTCACAGACAAACATCAATCACTTTTTTTTTTTTTTTAATGGATCATATTTTCTGGAAAAAAAAGGCTTTCTGGTTTTGTCTTTGATGTTCTCTGGCTGCTCTGCCACAACTGTTTGTGATTTATGGAGGTTTTTTTAAGTGACCTGTAACTGCTGCTACTGTAGCTGCTATATAGCCATGTTTTTGTGCGGCTAGCTGAGTGCCGGGAGCACTGGGTGTATTGTGTACTGGGTTTAGACAGCCGTGAGTAGGAGAATTTCAATGTCCTGAGCTGAGGGGATGCTGACAAGGACGCTAAAATGGACTTCCTGTTGTTGGATTAGTAAGTAATTTTAGCTAGCTCGCTAAGTTCTGTGTCTTGCATTGTTGCAGCTGCTTGATGTTTGGCTGTCTAGGCAAAATTGTTAAATCACTTGTTTTGCTGATGTTAGTCAAGCAAGGCCAGTCTGGCAGACTATTCGCCAGTGAATGTTATGGCCAGGTTTTAATAGTTTATTGTCTCAGGTTACATCAGCTTGGCATGCTACTGTTTTGTTTGTAGTGAGGACATATTACTGTTGACATGCTTGTTACAAACTTATGGGATTTGTTCAAGACAGGCATCTGGCACTCAGAAACTGTGGGGTCATCAAATCTTGCTATATATATATATTAAAAGTATTAATCATACTATTTGTGATTTTTTTCTTTCTTCGGAGCTGCATTCACTTTCATACATTGTGTTTTTTTATGGGTCTAGAGATAGTACTGTTGATTGGTTGGCCAGCTATTTGACAGTACCTGAGTGGGCAAGAGAGGAGATGTGCATATATAGGCAGAAGCAATAAATTAAACAGTATTTTTTTTAACCATATTCAGTGTAATTCTGTAGTTCACTAGTTAAGTTTATGGAAATAACTAGATCACAGAACTGAATCTCTGCTTACCTGTGATAGCTGTCTAATTATTTAATTAGTTAATTAAGCTTAAATATAAACCACCCAGGCCATTGGAATCACACAGTACCTATGAATTTGGTGTTGCATTTTGTTTAATGTTGTAGAATGATCCTATATTTAATATGCAATCCAGTTGTAGAGTCAGTACATAATTATAAAGGAGTTGCTTCATATTTCTGTGTCTCCAAACAGGTAAATTGTTGCTTAAAAGTCAGATCAGAAAAATCTAGGTTAAAACCGAAGTGCATGGAAGTATTTACCTTTTGACTAACATAGGCAATGTGTATTGTTCCGCAATGAATCATACAAACATGCTCACTATTTGTACATCCCTACCCTGTCTGAGAAAGTTTACACAATCCTCTGATGTGGATGTTAAGATTAGAATATCTGTAATAAGTGTCTTCATCTGTAAATCCCACACACACTTAGCATACCTCTGTCTGTAGTGGAGATATTTTATGTCAAGTGGTTTGACAGAGAGACAAGACTAAGAGGTACAGAGTAAAAAAAAAAGGGAGGGTAAGGGCCGTTTAAAAAGTAGCGGTGAAGAAGCTGACAGGACACAACATAAACTGTTAGCTATGAGAGACTTGACTCCACGTTTTTCACAGGGAGATGTTTAACAGATGTTAGGGTGAACTGTACATACACACCTACACACACCCCACTGATCAGAAAACCTGACACATTTTTCAGCCACAGGAAAAAAAGAGACAGAGAGAGACAGAGAGAGCAAACATTCTTTAAAGGTTGACATTAGGTATTCAGACGCCAGAGAGCAAAGTGCTGGCAATTAAACCTATCAATCTTGTTGTTGCTCTGGAGCCAACATCTGGTCCAGTGGTCCTAGTAGACCAATGTCTGGTGGTGGCGTGTGGGGGTTTGGGGTGGACAGACACTTTGGGTTGTCCTTCAGTGATCTAACTCTCTCTATCATTTTCTGTGTCTTTCTCTCTCTCTGTCGCACACACACAAACGCATACGCACAAAAGACACACATACACACTTACAAACACTCACAAATACAGGAATGAGTAAAAAAAAACTTGCTCAGAAGCACACATACACAGACAAACTCACACACACGCGCACACATGCACTCACATCCCTTCATCCCAGGTCCGTACGGGCCTGATGTCAGCTGGTTCTGCTGTGTTGTTTCCTTTTGTTATAAATAACAACAGGCCACCTGGACTCCTCCAGCCCGTTACCACAGCCCTTGCATTGGTGTGTGTGTGTGTGTGAGTGAGTGTGTGTGCGTACACACACGGAAAGGCCTTAATGATCCCCCAGGCTAGCCAGGCTGAGCCGTGGCTCAAAGCAGAGCAGAGCACCTCATCCCGGGCTAATGGGACAATAGAGGATTTCTTTTGTGTGTGTGCGTGTGTGTGTGTGTGTGTGTGAGAGAGAGAGAGTATGCGTATGTTTGTGTTTACATGAGTATATGTCTATATGCACGGATCATGTTTAAGTCTGTACACTTGAAACACATGTGCTGCACATACAAGAAGGCGCACACACGTATGCCCTTTTTGTGCGTGTGTGTGTGTGTATGCGTGTGTGTTAATGGGACAGTGGAGGATTTGTTGGAGGACTGACTGGTGGCAGAGACGGATGGCCTGGGACAGAGACTGTGCTGACAACCAGTGAATACGGGGCAACGTTGCAGAAAGGTCAACGCCTCACACACACTCACACATACACACACACACAGACACATACACATACACATGCACAATAATGTCAGCAGAGGAAAAATAGGGGAGGTGTAAAAAAAAGTGTGTGTGCCTC
>JAPZDY010000001.1:2851588-2862179 GCA_029783645.1 Ctenochaetus hawaiiensis
ACCCTCACACTATGTTTGGGTCTGCCAGGCCTGACCGGCATCCTCCCCCACCATCAGAGCCAACTCACCACCAGGTGGTGATCGGTTGACATCTCCGCCCCTCTCTTCACCCGAGTGTCCAAGACATGAGGCCGCAAGTCTGACGCAACTATGAAGTCGATTATTAAATGCAACCTAGGGTATCCTGGTGCCAAGTGCACATATGGACATCCTTATACTTGAACATGGTGGTCATTATGGACAATCTGTGACAAGCACAGAAGTACAATAACAAAACACCACTTGGGTTTAGATCGGGGGGGTCGTTTCTCCCAATCACGCCCCTCAAGGTCTCACTGCTGTTGCCAGCGTGACTTCCTTGTATCCTTGTATCCTTGTGACATTAGTTGATACTAGCTAACCTACTACTGAATGTAATGTCATATAGGCCTACTGCTTTTTCTTATTAATAATTGTAATAGCGTATAGAGACATGCCAAGCTTTACAAGAACAGTTTGATAGCCTAAACATAACCCTTAAATAAATTCTGTAAACCTTTCTGTCTGCTTCTGTCCAAATCACTTTTTCAGTTTTTCAAAAATCTGACACCATTTTTCCAGGGAGCAAAGGGTCCACTGCCCTGGGTGGTGCTAACTTAAAGGTGTAGACACAATGCCTTGAAACTAGTAACATGCAGATAGTGAAAGGGGATGAAGATATTGACCAAAATAGTTGTACAATGACAGGCCTATGCCCACAGCCTACATATGGTCTGTCAGACTATTAGTTGATTACTTAAATTTGACAGAAAATTGTTGATAAATATTTGTTTTAAGTAAGTAAAAGTATTTTTTAAATGCACTGATCATGAAAAGAATCAATAGTTGCAAACCTTAAAAACATGTGCAATGCAACTAATGAATTAGGATTTATTTTCAAGGGGTTTTTTTTACACCTTATTCTACCTCTGTGCTATAAAATAATTGGATGTCCTGCCCTGGTAAATGATCATATACTTGCAGTATGGTCATTGATTATTCTGTGACAGCCATGCTGAGAGGCAGCATGATTGCCACACCACCATCCCACCACTATTACATCTAACTGTTTTACTCCATCTAACAGTATTAGCCCACTGCTCTGCAGCACACAAGCTGCTTCCAATAGCCTCAGTCCAGTAGTGCCATGTGACAATGGGAGAAAACAACAACTAATATCCAGCCGGCACAGTTGGTAATTAATCCTGGCTTGGCCTCCCTCAGCCAAGTGCAGCAAAGGCTAGAAGGCAGGATCCCTTTGTTAAGCTCTGACCACACAAGTCACCTCACCGGCCCTCCCGAAGCAGGGAAACGCCAACTTTGGAGTATTAAGAAAACCAATAGCCTTGTTGACATGAACACGGAGGCCTAACCCCCGCAGCCTCCTCATATGAAGCATTGATTTTTCTGTCCAGCTGCGGCACTAAACCCATTCATTCTCTATGGCCGAGCCCAAGACTTGCGCAGATGTAAGGCCCTACGCACACACACACGCACACAAACAACACCCACACACAGTCATGCACACAACACACAGAGGGGTCTGGCTAAATTCTCCTTTCATCCTCTCAGTCTTACCTTGGGGGAGGAAAGTTGAGGATTAGAGTCACCCCTCCTCCACCTGGTTTCATCATCACTCCAGCACTGAACCAATACACACACAGGTACATGAGTAAACATGCAAGACACACAATATGACCTGCCTTGTGTTGGGAGGGTAAAGGTGAGGTGAGGTTAAACATGTTGAGGTGCAGCTGAGGGGAGTCAGCCTCTTGATCTTTGGGATGCAGGTCACCAATTTACACAGCAGGACTCTAGCAGGCAAGCAAACACAACTTTCACTGTGGACAAAACACGTCCTGTTATCACACAGATACATTTCACACATACTGGTGCTAGTTTCACGATGAGCCATCAGTCACCTCAGTTTAGTGGGTAGTTGTTTCCTCTCTTTCATTTGTTGACTCTCTTGTTTCCGGGCTCTCTCTTTCAATCTTTACTGTTGTGTTTTCACCATTGTGAGGATTAATTATGTCTCTCTGCCTCTTTTAGATTCTCTGTCCTGTCTCCTTGTCTCGCACTGGAACAAAACTGGTAAAGAACAGACAATGTTTATTATTCATCTTTTTTCTAGGCTTGATTAGCTAGCTGCACAAAAGCAAGTTAATAGTACAAAACACAGTTGGACAGACCGCTGTAACTGACATGACCTGAATGTGTGATGAAGAGAAACAGAAAATTCATGAAAAGGCTTGAATAGAGCAGAGGAGAGAAGAACTATCATTTGCTCAATTAGCATTGGCACATTAGTAAAAGCACAATATCACAACTGCAAAATTGGCTCCGCTCCCTTCAGGACACGCTGCGAGACATACAGAGACATAAGCATGGGGTGAGCTAACGAAGAAAAAAGACGAAAGGAAAGAAAATTAAAAGAGCAGCACATTTTCAAAGCCTTGGTTGTACCCAATGTCATTAAACATTTATGGAAGTCTCCCCTCAGTGTGATGAGCGGTTTGGTTGTAGGGGAATACATGCAGAACAAGTCGGGAGGAAGAAAGTCATACTTTTATTTTGTTTGCCTTCTTTCTGCCTTAATTCTGTACAGATAGCAGACACATACTCTTCTCTGAAGTGTTTGGTTTCATTGCCCCTCTGACTTCAATAGAAAATTTAGATGAAGACAAAGATCGCTAGTTGAACAACAAGACGCTTACCCAGCTACCACCTGTAAATGACACAGTGACCTATTTTGCAAAGATATTCCATACATCCTTAAATCCCATTAAGATGTTGTGATGGAGGTGAAGTGCAGCTGTTTTTTTTAAAATAAAAATAACAAGCTTAAAAATTGAAAACAAGATACATCTGATGGTATATATAGATTTGAATATCTCTATACTGGATACTTATTTCAGCTGTAGTCCTTTAACAAGGTGCTGTAATGCAAATGAAAATGATCCAATATGAAACATAAACTCTAGACAGCAAAATACAGACATAACAGCAAAAGCAACACAAGCAGCAGCTACAAGATATTGCACTAATCATGCAAAGCTGCTACAAGAAGCAAGATTTATGTAACAGTCCTGTTCAATGGATGTAACAACTGCCTGACTTATTCCATGCATTGTATTTTCATTCATTCACCTTTTATACTTACTAGATCATTTTTTCTGTTGTCTATCCCAGTAGGCGCTTGGCTGAAGACAGTCTGACCCTGGACAGGCTACAGATTTATCAAATTATTGTTCAGTTTCAGTTTCAGTCATTGATTCTAGTGTTTGCTTGGAGCTCTTGAAGGTTGCATGGTGATCCAGGAGTTGTTATATAAGTGGTGTTGGTCGTTGTTGCCACTTCTGCTTGAAGAAGGACTTTGTCTCTGGCATCAGAGAACAATGTCAAGATTCTTAACCTGGCCCCCTATGATGAGGTTCACATCAGCTCAGGGGGTTCTGCAACCACAGAAACAACCATCACTAAGAGACACACATATCTGAACTGCTGACAAAATTTTAGATGTGGGACACAGTCCAGAGGGCTGAATTAAGGCTGAGGTAACTGCTGATTACAGCTTAAAGCCTAATTTGGATCATACAGCCTCCTCGACTTTACTAAGAAATATACATTTTTTACTTAGAAAAATGGGTCTCAGAAATACCATATTTGCTTTTTAGATTTGACCTAATCTATCAATACTGCAACTTAGGCAACACAGCCACTGATTTTAGCTAACAGCAGAGGATTTGGGTTTAATATAACCATAAGAAATACATAGTAAAAAAAAACATGATCTAAAAACTAAGCTATCTAAGTTATGTTGCAGATTGCATGCCTCCAGCTTTGTTTTCCATATCCATGCAGTCAGTGCTGCTTTAAGAAAAAAAACTGCAGCTTTTTGCTGACACTGATTAAGAAAAGTATATCTGAGAAACTAAGAATGCTACTCCACTCACTCATTAACTCACTTTTAGCTGCAGCGCGAACAAAGGGCTTCCAAGACAACTTCCATCTTCTTAAAACTTCCTGTATAACCACTATTGATTATTTTCCTGGATCATTTATCCACCTAATCCCTGCTATTTTCCTCTCTTCTTCTCTCTTCCTTTCTTTTTTATGTTTTTCCTCTGTTGTCTTTTAAGAGTGACAGGTTGACACATAGCAACCAGTCACTCCATCCATCTCTTTGTGTTTTCCTTTAATACCGAGCCAAAATCTCTTCGCACCAAATCAGCCCTGGATCCACATCAAACTGAGGTCCACGTGCACATTTACAGACACACAATGTTTAATACTATACATGCACACATGAGCACATGGTATTTATAACACATGCTTTATAGGCTTAAACACCCCAAGGCATGACACACATTATGATACACACACACACACACACTGAACAAAAATATGCTCACAAATATGCATCTACCAACATACATGCATTTTCTATGCATAAACCTGCACAAAAGTAGGCCTCTTCACAAAGAGGAAAACCAAATACAGTGAGTGTGTTCAAACATACACACACTTAAGATAAATGTGAACAATCCAAGAACATGTTACACATCCACAGCCAAACCACTTGTACGAATAACAGGTTTAGATCCAAATGGTTCCTGAGAGCAAAAACAAGACACCTCTGCTCATCAGCAGCTGGTTCCATTCTGTCCCAATCCCAAAGTATCTGTCACATGTTCATGCCTACTTATGGAATTTGATCGACCCCTGCTGAGCCTCAGCTCAGCCTGAAGGTTTTCCACAGCGCTGGATAATGTTGATTAATGTTACAGTAAAACAGAAGCATATCATAAAGTTCAGAATATGACACTTAAATGATAGTCATTTTAAATTAGAAAATATGAAATATTACCACATTAAAACGTTCAAAAACAACTACATCTTTGTTACGTATTATATTGAGTAATGTACCTACTTAACCCCAAATGTTTCCAACATTGATCAAACTCAGATAAATCACTTTTATTAAAAGTATTTGTTAGTTTTGTTTTGTTGCCTGTGGAGAACTTCTGGGGAAACAGCAGTCAGAAAGTAAGAAGGAAAAAACTGCTAAGCATTACCAGATCTCAGATGCTAACTTAGTGAGTTTAATTTTTAAACACTAATGGCAAAGATGTCAAAATCTATAAAAAAAACCATAAACTGTAGTAAACCAGAATAACCTTAAGACCAAGAACTAATGTCCACCTTAACCATGACCTTAACATAATTTTAACTCTTTTTCTGATCGTTATTAACCAGTAGGTGAAGGTGTACATTTGGGGGGGAGGAAAACACGCTTGTTCCACATGGCTTTTTTTTTTTGTTAATTTCACTATTCCTTCATGTTGTGCACATTTCACTCTTTCTACCCTCAGCTTTACACATTTTTATCAGGAGAGCTGGGACCTCTGTGCCATGTTGGATTCCAGTGTTGCATACAGCAGGAACGTGACACGGATCTTGATCACAGCATTGCTTTGGGGACGCATGGCTCTCATGGAGCAGGAGGCATTAATTTATTTTATTTTCTTCCTTCTCTTTTTTTAACATGCTGCATTGGCTAGTGCAAATTGCAGATAGGGGGAGTTTGGGAAAAGACGGAGGTTGATGCTGCCTTGGGATGTTTATCCTTGGAAAATTTTCAGTGTGACTCATATGATCCCTGAGAAAAAGAGAGAATGTTGAAAGAAAACAGAAAATGTGATCACAGAATGCTTAAGGGAAATGCAGCAAGTCAAAAAAACAGCAACAACAAAACAAAAACATGACATTCAGAGACTTTTCTTTGTGTGAAACTGAAAAGAAACTAACATGCACTTTAAGTAATCAGACCATGTACAACTGAGACCATAGGAACAATGTGTTAATGCAGCTTAATCTCCAACGCCAAGGGGATACACACTGCGCACACTGCCTGGATGAGTCTTTCCTGGACTTTGTACAGCTGGTACATTATGAAAACAGGGATTTGGAATTAAGCTCTTTCCAAGAACATGAAATGCACCATGATTCACAACAAATTGGAAAAAGGCTCTGCCACTTTCAGATCTGACACCTGAGTGTGTTATTTTAAGTGCAATTTATACATGAAATTAGTCACAGCTATAACAAAAGTGCATTGAGGAACTTAGTTTTTCATCCATTAACATTAAATAAACAGTGTTAGGAAGAAATGTGGAAAAAGAAAGATTTGTCTTATTGTGGTCATTCCCTAAAAAATGAGAACAATGTTTTAATTTTTACATATATTAGCTAGCTACTACATTTCTCCCAAACCAGTGCTAAAAATTTGTTAATGACTGCTCAGTATGTGAATAGGTAAATGTTTGCTAACACATTAAGGCTAAAGTCTTTTATGCGGTCTGTCAGAAGCAGTGTTCATAAGCTTGTTTCGCTTGGAGTTATTTTAAGTTTGGTATTTGGGTCACATGCTAACTAATGATCGATATATTAACATTTTCCTCTTTACATTTGGGCTTAATATAAAATCTGCACTAATCAGTATAATTCTAATTACAATGAAGTCAAGGACGTATCTTGTAGTGACTAAATCATGCATCTCAACAGAGCATGTCGGTGAGTTCTGGCTCAATGTTTTAGTTTGTTCTGAATATTTTCACCGGTCTGTTTTCCTGACGCAGCAGGCAGGTATTACAGCAGGTAATGTCTTGGAAACTCATTGACCGCCTGACCAGCACACATTAAGTAACCACATTTTTCCCTCAAGAGCAGCCAAAGACCTAAATTATACCCTCAAATCAACACGTACAGTTTCTGTTTATGCTAGTTACTTGAGCATACTTGGAGGATGCATTCTACAGGTGCAGTAGATCAGAGTCGACAGGATTGGTGTAGTGACCACGCAGTCACAACAAGTAGAAGGTATCTGGATGTTTGAACAAAGCCTACACATTCATGCTTTGACAACAAAATTTACTTCACACAGACCCTTTGAGACCTCTGCACACTTGAGAACACAGAAATGATTTTGGCTAAAGACTTAAAATAAACCAAAAATAGAAAGTAACAATTAGACTCACTTTATCAGGACAACAGAACACATTAAATTAATGCTCTCAATGCTCTTTGATTCTTTCATTTATAATTGGTTTTTACCGTAATAACCATTAAGGGGATAATTCTTCAATGTTTATGGTTTGTTCTACTGCTTCCTACACGACTAATGTCAGCTTTAACAGATTAAAGTGTGAGGGATAAAACATGGATCAAAAGTAATGTAGTAACTTGAAAAGAAACATATGAAATTGGATGGGTGCAGGCGTTGGTGTCAGAAGGCAGATTTTTGTAAATACACTGATTTTGTTATTGCATCAGTGTGTATTTGTGTGTAACAGAGCAGACAGAGAGAGCAGCCGGTCCAAAGACTTGTGGACAGGATGTAGGAGGTGACTGATGACCACCATCACATCCCTATCAGCTCTTCATAAGACTCAATAACACACACACAGACACACATACACACACGCATACAGTAAACAACAGTAAACAGAAGACAGAGCTCTAGAGAACATCACACCACGACCAAAGAGGTCCTTCAGACCTGTTAAAATTGACACTGATTCAAGTTTTAAAGAAACTGATTACATTTGTTCAACTGGTTACTTTGGATGAGCCGGGTATAGTAATAATTGCAGCAAACATGAGTGCAACTTGTTTTTTTCCATTGTTCTCAAGAAGTTACCTTGGCAGGAATCAGGATCCAGTTGCATATTGCACAAAGTTAGATATCATTGATGAAACAAACTATCTAGGTAACAAACATTTTTGTGCAGAGGTCATTTTCATCATCATTTCTTTTCTCCTTCCTTTCGTGGCATTAAACCTGCTCACTCTTGAGCGTCAGCAAACTGCTCTTTCAGAAAGCCCCATTACAATTTTCTTTTCTCGTGCTTTTCTTGTTCTCCCTTTTCTGATGGGCCACTGAACCCTTTCCTCGGCTGTGTATGCACCAGCAAACATGCTGATACGATCTTAAAGGTCATGTTCTTTTCACATTGACAGAGGCCTACCAAAACTCTGACGAGGGGGTCCCTCTAAAGGATAGCGCTGTTACACTGCAGCAGCAGTGGTAGCAACTTGAGCTGAAGCCGAACTGATTAATGCTCTACATCAAAAGCCCTTTTTCCTATTCAACCTGCATTTCCGGAGTTAGTCATGCTGAACCAGGATGGCCCATCAGCCCCGCCGCTTCAAGCTCCTGCGATCTTATTCATTGAGATGTAAAAGGATAAACTGATTATCACTGTAGAGCAGCACTTGGGCTCCCTTCTGGAGCTGCTATGCCATCCAATCATGTAGAATGAGGTAAAAGCTAAGTAGGTGTCCTTCTGATTGGGACTTCAGTGTGTCATGTATCACCACTGAAACAGTCTATTTGGCAGAGCAAATGCAAACAACAAGTGGTTTCAGGTGGTTTATGGTGAGTTAAAATAACAATTAAATTACTTTTAGCCACTGAACCACTGAGTTTGGCCATGAAAGATGTTTATCAGTCTGAAGGAACTGCTGCTACTGTACCACATGCAGGTAATATGTGTGAGTATGAATCTCAGAAAGCACCTTTCTGTCTTTGTTTGTATGTTTGTGTCAATGTTTGACTTCTTTCTCTCTCGACAGCTCCCCTCTTCCCTGCCTTGTTTTTAAAAGGCAACCATAATGGCCGGTAAGGACAGCCTTAAGAGGTGCTGGCAGCTTGAAGCTTGACGCAACCAAAGGTCATTGATTCCCCCCTCCTCAACGCAAGCTCTCGCTCTCTTTTTTTAAACAATGCATCGAGATTTTGGCATTTTGTGAACACACACAGGACAGCTCACCGACAAGCCGACCTTGACAGGGAATTGGATAAATAAACCTTCAATTTAGCCGCTCTCCTCCTCTCCTTCCCAGTGCAGCTTGCCGGCTCAGGCAGCAAGTCCCACCGGGAGCCTTCACCTATCCATATCGTTCAGCCCACGCTCGGTACGGCTCGGCTCTCCCTCCCTCTCCTCTTGCCTGTCTAGCGGAGCTGCCCTCAGCGCTGTGACAAACACAGCCTTAAAGATAAGCTAATAGCCCCCTTGCGCTCCAGTCAAAGTCAATCCTCGCGCCATGTCGGAAATTTAATGCCAATTCCATCTCTCAACCCTGTCCATCCCATTTCCACAGCCAACGAGGTACCCTGTGCCTCTGTCTCTGCCTGCCTTCATCAAAACCTTTTTATGAGACACAAACACATAGGGAAATGCAGACGTGCACTGACATGCATGCAAACACACACTTCTCTGTACCTATCAGATGGGCTTCACCATCCCAGGGGAGAAGCAGGGAGTGAGAGCACTACTCCATAACGGGTAATGACATGGCATTTAATGATACTGTCCAAAATGATCCGGGCCTCTGCCGACAGCTACGGCTGCTCTGCATGGAGGCCGCGCAGCCGTGGAGAGCCAGATAAGCTTGGCTGGGCCTGCTCTGTGTGTGTGTGTGTGTGTGTGTGGGTGTGTGTGCTGGTGTGTTCGCGGTTTTCTAACACGGCAGAGGCAATACTGTATCTTTCACTCGTCCTGTCGCCTGATAGGATGTGACATATACCTCCGCCGCACATTGCCGTCATTCCTCCTGTCGCCTCATCTCTCCACCCCCTATCTCCTCTACTCTCCTTTCATTTGTTCTCCTTCCCTCATTCTCTACCTTTTTTCTTCTTTACATATTGTAAAAAAGTGGTTTCCCTAAAAATGAGTGCTATGTGTCTTTCTATGTGCAGCATTCAACGCTGCCCAAGAAGGCAGACTGAAACACCGTTAAGCCTCATCCTCTGCTCCCAGAGGAAAACTGGATACTTTAAGTCATCATTTTAGTTCATATTTTTCTTATATTTTTTTTAAATTGACATTGAAAGATCATCATAGGACTAATAACAACCAGTAATAGCCAGTCAGAACACAGGAAAACATGTGTTTTGTCTGTAGTGTGTGGACCACTGAGAAAGGAGACAGAACAAGACAGAGATCAAATCTAAATACTAAGACTGTAGGAGTTTACATGTGAGACAAAAAACACTTCTTGACATCAGCCACTCTCACCAAACACTATTTTTGAAAAAGATGTCACATGGACGTTACTTTGCTGTGGTGTGATGATCACTGACTGCCCTTTCATTTCACATTCCCAGATCTCAGCCCCACCACAAAGCTGCAGCAGACAGCATCTCATCCGATGCACCGCTTGAGAGGGATCTGATTCACCATACAAAGTGTGTATGTTTACACTTAGCAGTGAGTTTGCACCAAAGGCCTGTATCACACAGTTGAAACTGCACTGCACTGACTCTGTGGCAGGTTGACAGAGGGTAAAGGGAGCCTTGGCTTCCAAAATGTCTTCAGCGTTAATGTGAAAGTACTTGCACTGATAGCCTACGTTGGTCACATGATACCAACACTGCATCAGTATTATAGTGTGTTTTCATCCTGTTACCCCAACGACAGACATAAACACAAGTTATTCAGTCCCTCCAGGAATTCGCGATGTTGCGATCGCACCAAATCACGCGAATTCAGCCAATCTCCGTGAATTC
>JAPZDY010000001.1:2872702-2885413 GCA_029783645.1 Ctenochaetus hawaiiensis
TGAAGTCTTTTGAGCACGAGTCCAAGTCAAGTCTGAAGTCTCTCTGTGTGCGACTTAAGTGCGACTCGAGTCCGAGTTGCAAACTCGAGTCCCCATCTCTGATTAATGATCAGTTGATGGTTTAAAGAGTGTACAAAGCCTTTGAAATCATGCAAAAATCATAGACAAAAGTCTCTTTTTGGTAACCTTTATTTTAATACCAATAATACCAAAATTATCTGCACCAGGGTTTACCAGAGTAAAGAATGAACAAATCCATTTACAAAAATACCACTGTTAACTTTGAATCTACTGTGAAAATACCCCGAAAAAACAGTTATTTAGAGTAAAATTGCTCTCATTTTAAGCACACCCACCCCGAAAAAACAGTTATTTAGAGTAAAATTGCTCTCATTTTAAGCACACCCTGTATGTTGGTGGTCAAAACTGCAGCAAAAATTAGTTAAAGGTCCAATCTTAATGCCTTTTTGACAATGTAATAGTTCTCAGAGGTCCCCAAAACGTGCCTGTTAAGTTTCTTTCTTACAACGGATCATTTGGAAAGCCATATCTATATATTTCGCTGTTTAGGCCTGAAGCAGTGTTTCTGTACCTGTGGCTTTAAATGCACATGAGCTGTGGCTGGCCACACCCCTTTCAGGAGGCTTCTACCACAACCCTATGCTCATGGTGAGCGGTTAGTGTAGCACTTGGCTGCCAATAACAGACTGAGAGCCTGATTCACTAAGACTGAACTGCACCTGCTTTTAGCACAAATATTGCACATCATTTTGACCCGCTATTTGCTCTGTCTCAGCGTCTGATAGGGCTAATTACATGATGGCGCAAACACGCCCATCAAGGATAGCAGCTGTGAGCGACTAGCACTCTTGCTACAACAGATTGCTTTATACCTATAGCCTATATTTTGTTATCTGGTAAATTAAAACAGTGATATTTGTGTTCTGATTATACACTCAGGAACACACCCAGCATTACGATGCTTTCTTCCTGCAACAATGCAGATTTTAAATGTTGCGCAATTACCACCAACTCTAGCTATTTGCGTGTCCCAAACAGAATTGGACTTTGAGAACTGGACGCTTTTTGCCCCGGCATTAATTTACAGAAATTTGGGCTGTTTTTCCTCTAAATGCATGCATAAAACCCTATTAAATGTTGGCAAACTGTGCTAGGGCAGAGAGATGCTATTTTTATGGCAGCACAATTGGAGGCACACATCACCATTTGCGAGGGTTTTGTAAATTAGACAGATGTGCAATCTCTGCTTGCGTTCTTTTTGGGGCCTCAAAAGCTGTGCAATCCCTTAGTAAATCAGGCCCTCAGAGTCAAATAATTGGGTGAATTTGGTAGTGTGTTCCATTAAAAATTCTAGTTGTTTAATTTATACTCTGAACAAGCAAAGGTTGTCTTATATTTATGTAAAACAGTGCAACAAGTGTCAGCTACATTTCTGCACATCCGCAGCAGATTTGTAAATCAAGCATGCAGAGGCAACTTGATAAAGCACTCAAAAAATTAATGTATAATCTTTAAATGTCCTAGAAAACAAAGCTGAATAAAAGGAAACAATTAATCTGGAGTTGCTAGTTGAATGTACTATATGTATTTATCCATGACAGTTAAATTTTAGTGCATATTTAACTAATCAGAATTAAATGTAATTAATTATACTCCCCCCACCACAATATCTTTCTCTTGAACTGTCATTTAAATTCGTCAAACATCATCCTAAATATTGTTTAAGTGTTCGATTCCCTTAGCATGCCATGATTCAACTTTTTGTTCAAAGACGATGAGGCTCTCAAAACATGATAAGAAACACTGGCAGAAGGTGGTTTCCCTAGACTACAGCTTTCCATTCTTCACTGCCAAAGTTAAACAAGCTTGAGATCACCAGCTGTATTCATCTGCACTGGAAAAAAAGGCTAAAAACCCTGCTGCACTCCTCAGATCCCAATTCCCCTAAAGATATAACACTCGCCTGTTTAATATCTATGACTCCAGCCGCCCACTCTCACTCACAAAACAGCATTGACTAATGTCGAACACCATTCAACACCCTCAGCACATGTCCCAAAGATTTTTCCACCCTTACACTGAGCCCAAATCCCCAAGCAGTACTATTATGCTCTCTGTCAAACACCAACAACAGCTCTTGTTTTTGGCTGTTTGTTTCGATTTTCTCTGCCAAAGCCAGAGTGATGATTTGTAGGGTCTAACCAGGTTTTGTCACTGTTTGGATGATGGATAAGAAAAAAGTTGCCTTGGGCTACAGGTGGTCTTGACCATCAACCATTAGGGAAAGTGCAGGAGGTGCTTCTGTGAAAACCTACTGATTAACAATCCAGTCTCTTTAAGTTATTGTTTTTATTAATTGGAATTGTCTCAGAGGTGCGATCAGTTCAGGTTGTTTGAGGTGAATGTTGTTTCCTTAGATGCCTTTAAACTTCTCAGCAGAACTCAATGATAACAGGCTGATTCAGAGGAAAAGAATTCATGGGGCACAATCCCACAAAAGACAAAGAAAATTCTGAGACTTTGGGTTCTTTTACTCTCAAGACTGCTGTTTGTTTCTCGGTCATAGTGGTAGACAAAGCCCTCATCACTGATGACAATCCTCAACATGGCATCTCAGTCACCTGGGCATGCTGTCAAAGATCAGACTTAGATGCAGCTTTGACTCCTTGAAAGTCAGGAAATGGCAAAATCACTCATATTACTGGTCTGTTACATGCAAATTTCTGTGCAGTGCTGCATTTATGCACAACAGGAACAGACTGAACTTCCTGATTGCATCTCAATGTCATTCTGAAGTAAAAAACCATTTACTGTTCCAGGTCTCTTGCAGTTAAATTTTCTGTTAAAAATGAATAAACTGGACAGTGAGACTTATCTTTTGTGAAGAATGAATTAGAATCTAAGACAAAACTTGGATTTAGGTATATATTTTTTTTCATTTTTAGGCTCAATCATCTGGGATTTATGAGAAAATCAGGTGGATAAATAGACTTGATGCATTTAAAGTTGCTTATTTTAATATTTTTTGGGTCTGTCATGCCTTCTGTCAGCTTGAGAACCATGTTATCATATAATTGGAAAAAGAGATACACACCCCAAATTATCTTTCAAATCTTGCAAACTTTGATTGTAAGAGCTTTTGACAAATAAAATTATGCAATGCAATAATCAATTATTGGTATAGTAATTAAATCACAAATTAAAAATAAATAAATAATAAACAAACAAAAATAAAATTGCAATAGCAAGTGCTGTAGGGGGTATTCATTTATCTTAAATAAGAATCATCTTCACCTTTTCATAATGAGAGTTGAGTGACGCCACTAATGAGAAATGGCATTGAGTTACAGACACTAGTGTTTCATTGAACACTCAGAGCAATGTAAACCTTGGAGGTGAAAGTAACAAGCAAGACAGGCTTTTTTGGCTACTTTACAACACTAATATTCCAAGAATGAGGACCTTTTACACCCACAATATACCTCTATGTTTCATTATTTTCTTCTTGTTAAAAGAAACAAAGGAGAGAAAAGAAAAGCTAAAGAAAAGGAGAAGCCGTAGAAAGACGTGACAGAGGCCTTAGTGGCCTACTCTCTCCAGACTCGCGGCTCTATTTCTTTCAAACCCTGCCAAACTTTTGAAGAGGCACCCTTTTTCTCAGCTTATAAATCGCCTCCCTTTTCACTCCATCAAAAAGAGTACACAACCTCATACACACATGTCCTGTAGCAAGACATACACACAGTGTGCACACACCTCTCCAGGCTGCAGAAATTTTGGCAGATACCCTCTGACAGACAGGCAGGAAGATCAGAGCGAGGTGAATGATGGAGAGGGAGGCAGAGGGAAGAGGGATGGAGGGCTGAGGGATAACTATCAAATGAATGACAGAATACAGGTGTTTGGGTTTGCTAGACAACCTCACGGCTGCCTCCACTCCCTCCGGCAGCCGATGGTATCAGACTGCTCCAGTGTTATTGGCCGCCAGTCTCAAGAAACCAGACAGCAAGCTTTGGCTGGGAGTGGAGAAAAGTTAAACTGAAAAGGAGGGGGAGGAGGGCAGGTGGAGAGAGAGGTGTTTGACAAAGAGTGAGAGAATGAGTGCTTCTCTTTGGGAACATCCCTCCCTCTGTTGCTAACATTTGGCTGAACTTTTAGATGGGGTCCTCCCTCATGACTTCTCCTCAGTAAGGTCAGACAGAGAGAGAGCGAGAGAAGACTTGAACAAGAAAGTAGGAGGTGGCCAGGAGTAATAACATTCAAACAAGAGACGAGGGAAAGGCTAGGAGTGAGCCCAGTCAAGAACTTTTTTTTTTTTTTTTAACTGAGAGGTATGTTTGTTGTAGTGACAGGTAAGGGAATTTAGATCACAAAAAAGGAATTGGCAGTTTTGAGAATGTTCTGTCAAACATCTAAACTGGAGACGGAAAATTTTGCCAAAAATAGTTTAGTTGGAATAAAAAAGCACAATTGCAAAGCTCTCAGGAATGCACATTGACTTTAACAGCTGGCACAAAGAGTACTTGCTCTTTCTTAATGAAAGTACACTGCCACAAGTCATTCGCCGTTTACATAGCTGGAAGTTGGATAAATTTAGATATAAAAAAAACGAAAGAGAAACAATTCAGAAGTTAATGGTGTAAAAAAGTTTATTTATTTGGCTTTGAGCTGGCCGGCTCTAATAGACCTGGAAAAAACAGGCCTATTTACCTATTGGCATTTCAGGACATCTCCCCCCTTATGTCACAGAACTCAGTGAATCTGTTACATAGTCATAGTCCTGTGACAAGTCATACAACCTTATTCAACCTTTAGACACAGCTCTCTACATTTGATTTACACTCAAGTTACTGCAAAAATCTGGACAGTTACATTAGTGAGTCTATAGTGAATATAAATTCTGGACTGAGGGAGAGAAGTCAGGAAAGTCTTTGTTGATTCTTTCCAATGTTAAAGCATAAAGTCATCACCTTGTGCTGTATGCCATTATGTAGATAAGGAGGAAACTGTTTAACTGTACACAGATAGGCAGACAAAGCCATCCTGCATAGTGAGAACATGAACATTTAGCTTGAAGAAATCAATTTGGATAAAACATTGACCTCAGTAAAGATTAGAGACATAAACAGGAGGGAAGCAGGATACACATAATCCCTTTTTCATTCCATTTTTCTTTGCCTCTGTATTTCCTTTTCTACACTGAATGCTAATTCTTTTCTGCAGCACGCCAAAGCTCACAATGGATAATCTGTATGGTAATAGAACTGCTTGAGCCCAACTTAACACATAAATGTGTCAGAAACTCAGTCGGAATACAAAAAAAGGGAGGGAGGAGAACATGAAAATGAATCCCCCGGCCTCAAAAACCCTGCCATGATATTCAGAGGTATTCATTTCTAATTCCACATTTTCCATGTTCAGATGTTCAGGAAAGAGGACTAATAGCTGAAATTATATTTGGTAATAATTCATGCGGAGTGGACTCCCTTTGAGCACTGGAGAGACCCGGCTCTAATTCATCAGAAGGAATCAGATAACAGCTCTGTGATATCCGTGTTTTAAAACATCTGCCGCTGGCTCGACGTTTCATCAGGGAACATGTTTAAAAAAAATATGACCAGAAAATCAATCAGACCGCTGCAAACGACTAAGTGTCAACTCATTCAACAGCACTAGCAGTGGTATTTTGCCCATGTCTCATACAGCAAACAGTTGTTTGTAGATAAAGTGATGTATCTGTTATAAAAGGTTTCACGTATCACTTCAACGTCATGTTTACCGAGACAAACAGATGGGTGTCCTGTTCCCCATTATTGATACACATGCAGCATGGAGGGAGAAAACACATTGCTACAGTGTCATGATATGTAGCCTATATATGGACATTTTCAGAGCAGGAACAAATAAAACAAATTGCTTGAAACCAGTTAAATTACTGTAAGTCATAACTTTGCATCAGAATTTTTTTTTTAATTCTTTTTTGGATTAAAACCATCCACCATCTTATTAAAAGTCAGAGTTTTGATCAAAGCACTCCATTCCAATAGTTAATTTGCACTCAGCTAAAGGAGAGGTTTCCTTTTTGGGATGAAGAACATTTTCTACCTTATACATTTGTGATCAATACAATTCGTGGCACTAAACATTCTTGTGTTGATCTCCTTATAAGCTATCAGTCATTGTGGTTTGTCTTCCACCTTATGTACAGGCACAACATATAATGGTGTCCTTTGAAAACTCGTCAATACCATGAGAATGTACGATAAGAATGGCAAATAAATAATTTTATATAGCAGCATTTCAAACTAATGTGATGAGTATGGTGAAGCTGGATAGTACCAGTGAAAAGTGTAATAAAAGCCAGGTAAAGTAATAAGCCCTCAGTGTGACTGCAGCATAGAGAAACATGACAATATGTATTGTTATTGTTACAGCAAAGTCCATTGGGGCAGTAATAAAGTCAGGACAATTATATAGCTACAGGGGGAAATGCAACACAATTTCATGTTGCATCTACAGTTTAGGTGCTTTATGGGAGCATAATATCAATGGTACTATCAAAGAAAGGAAGATTTAAATAACAGGAAATCCAACAAAATGTATTGAGGTGAATAGATTGCCATGTTACTCCATTATCACCAGATCACTAATCCAGAGCTGCTGCTAGTGACTGAGTTGTTGCAATTGTGTGGAAAAAGAAACACTGACATAATGTGAGGAATGAACAAGATACTACATAGACCTATATTCGACCAAAATAAACAGAAAAAAAAAGGACCAGATTATATCCTGAGTTGGCAAAAATTAATTATGCACTTTGATCGTTATGGCCAATAGGAACTAAAGGAAAATAATGAGCTCGGATTAAATACAGGGACTTGTTTTGATTGTAGTCTACATTTAGAAGTGCTGCGTGTGTAAAGATCTTCTTCAGGCTTTGAGGGTTGTATTGCCGCTAATATTATGTGTGTGTGTGTGTGTGTGTGTGTGTGTGTGCGGAGAGCCACCTCCTCCTCTTCCCCTAACACCTACAAAGCCCGCTTTGTTAATTAGTCTATGCCACATCAGCGATTTTAAATGGAACCTTTTGGATATGCCTCGTCTTAAGTGTTTTTTTTGGGAAAGTCCAGAAAAATGTAGTTGTGGAAATTTGTGTCCTCACTCATATTCTGAGAGTGAGTGTGTGCATCTCAACTCTACCTGTATTTTGTTTAATTTCATGAGGCTTTAGATTCCTTTATGATTAGCATCTTATTTGGTGGATGTGTGTGTGTGTGTGTATGTGTGTGTGTGCGTGTGCACGCGTGTGCTTGCAAGGAGGCTCTGGATTGGCCCGTGTCTCTCTGCTTGTATATACAGGCAGTAGATGTGTCTCACTTCTTAAGCAGCCCGCTAATCACACAAATTATTGCTTCCAATTAGCGCTGTGGTAGTAATTAATTCCCCCACTATCACATCGTTTAGCGTGCTTTCACACCATGGCACCTGTTTTCCCCAATCCTGCCACCCCTGTTTGTTTACTCCGTCGACGTTATTTGCATTAAAAGGTTTAATGAACAGTTAAAGCCATACACCACTGGTGTAGGGATGTTTTGAAGGCACCAAGGGTCACGGACAATGGGACTACAAAGCAATGCTGCTTAAGACTCCCACAGAGAAAGTTTGCTACACAAACAGTGACTGCACCCTCCCCTCCTCCCCCACCTCTCTAATATGGATTAATAAAGTGATAACGCTCTTTGTTAATTAATACGAGCGTGCAGTACTAATTACTTTGCTGTACGACAAGCAAGCTGTTGAACCCGTAAAAGGAATGGTGTCAGATCCGGCTGGCGATGCTACAACGCTGAGGCGGTGTTCTGACTAGTAATGGAGTACAGAGGGCAGACAGAGGGAGAGAGAGGAGAGACAGCAAGTGAGGTTTGTGAATAATCACAATGCAATCAAGTAACTCTGATATTCATAAGAGCTGTTGAATATGCAGAAGAAGATAGGCCGTGCCAGTCAACAGTCAGCGGCAGGGCCACACTCACATTATAAATCTGTAAAGAAGAGCAGAGGGTTCATAATAGATCCATGGATGCTTGTGCTTCATAGCAGGCCAGACAGGAATCACCAGCTCTTGTGAGTTTTTATCACTAAATGTGACTTTTCTTACAGTTTTGGGACTACAGACAGGCCTAATTGAACTTGTTTTACATTGTAGCCTTATAATCTTTATCTTAATTAAACACTGAACTCTTTAATCTACAGATGTCTGCAAATGTGCAGTATCTATGTTGGGGCTAACTGAGGTTGGGAATTTGACTTGATCACTCCGATGACACATTGTTAATACTCATTCTAATTTAAATGTTGGAATAACACCTTGGAATCATTTTGTTAACTGACATTTGATTAAATAAATATGTTTTGCCATTGTTATTAAGGGTATTGTCAATATGTTAAGAAGGATGCTGGGACACCAGTGTCACTGTTTATGAATATGTAAAGTAAAAAATGAGACAAGTCATCAATAGTTACTACTGTAAGGACTGCAGAATAAACAAAGATGGGAGTCAAGGCGGTGACTACGACTAGGAACACTGATGTCATGTCCTCAAAATGATTCTTGTGTGTGTGTGTGTGTGTGTGTGTGTGTTTGAGAGAGAGACAGAGAGTGTGAGAGAGAACTGGGTTTTTTTAACAACAAGCAGGAATGAACATTTTAAAACTTAGCCATTTGTATTTAAATTTCATTTTAAAGCCAACAAAATAATAAAAAGCCGCACTAGATTTTTCAATGCTGGCAGCATAAAAAAAAGCTAGGAAACAACATTTACAATAAATAAACCAGATTTTTTTTATACATATGAAAGAAATATTTAGTGGGATCCAATACGCATCTGGGAAATATGGCACTGTTTTATTGCTGCGAGATTATTCCTTAAAGCTCACCTACAACTTACTGTTTTATCTTTTCTTCCTCTATTTTGCTCAATATGTTTCAGATCAATATCAAACTCTGGAATTGAAAAGAAAGCAATTCCTTCAGCTTCCTTCAGAAGTTTGATACTTTGTTCTTTAGGAGAGCTCTTTTCTGAGCAGTGCAGTCCTAATGTAGCCTTTAGTGGTAAATGTCAGCGAATGTGAGCAAGAACATGTAACTTTTCCTTGGATTACATGAACTGAGAGGCTCCATCCTCAGCTAGATTGTTGCTTTCATAACACCAAGATCTGTTTCCTTGCACACTCTTCCCCCTACTGGTCAACCATAAGTTGTGTATTCATTAACATATTTGATATCTGTTATCTATAATTCATGTTTGGGAATTGATATTAAAATAAGATGCTGTGTTTTGATTCTTTTAGAGTGTGCAGGCTGCAGCTTATTCAGCTATAAAGCTGCATACACAGTAAGAACTGTGTTATTGTTTGTTGTGTTTAAATGCTTATTCCATATTCACATTTGGGTTTTCTCTGCTTTCTGATATGTCTGATATTTAAACAATAGTAGCACAAAAAATGATTGTATGCAAGCCTTTTTAGGTACGTTTCATCAAAGATTAGTTCATTAAGAGTTGGGGAAAAATTTATTAAAGGACATTAAATAGTGTAAACAGAATAACATGGAGAAATAACACAGGTTTCTTTACAACAATTAAAACAAACTTAAAGAGATACTCCCACAGAAATGCACCTCATAGCATTACACCTTTGTCTCCTGTGCTACATTACCGTTTCTGTTCCTGTGCTATTAAAATGAGTCCTTCTGGAAGCAAGAGACAATTTTCTGTCAGGTTGAGAGAGGGCACAAGAGTGTGTCCTTGCTTTATCCTTTTCCAAATTAAAATCTCTTTGAAGTTAGTGACAAAAAAAAAAAATTAAAAAACCCCATTTGAGTCAAGTGGAAATAAAGAGAGCAAAGCTTTGTGTGGAAAAGCTTACAAAGCCTTTATATCTTTTATGCAAAAATCATTTATAGACTGCCAATGGAGAAGTAAAATCACGCTTCATCTGAGAAACAACAGAGATAACCTCAAATATTTTTTTGCACTAGGTCAGACAAGTCGCAACAAAAACAAGTTGCATCTGTTTTCAGTTTGCGCCTACAGAGGAGGAGGAATTGCTACTGTACAGTATGTGTTAGCAGAGGCAGAAACACTCCTCTAAAGTAGGTTTGATGAGAATTAACGGCACTCGAAGACGGTGATTTTTTGACAATGGCTATTAAGAATTAATCAGGCCAGTGCTCAATTATTTATTGTGCTTCCCAAAGTCCCCCATTAATTTTTGATCCTCTCCATCCCCGTCCATTATTTGCATGAAATCAAACAAAATTTCTAAATAATGTGTTGTTTGAGTGACAGCAAAGTCTTTATCACAGGAAGAATATCTTGATGTTAAGCGGGGTGTGAACTGTTGCACTTAAGTAATACTGAATTAAGATCAGGATGCCTAACAGGTCTCTTTAACCTCTTAAAGTAATGTTTTTTAGCAATCCTCTTATAATTAATTCACATTTTTCTTTCAATAAGTGGAATTCTTGAGCTATTGCAACAATGTCACTAGTTTGCAATGCAAACTGAACCTGCTGAAGACTTTTCTTTTTAAAACAATTAATTGTTCTTAATGCTTGTGAGCTAAGCTTTCTTTTACAGAACAATTGAGGCATTTGAGGAAAATAGAGAATAAAAGTGATAGTGAATAGTGATCCATGGAAGAGACTCTACATCTCATAAAATCTGAGTATGTAAAAGGCAGTCATGAGCAGTCCCACTACAAAGAGACGAGCCTGAGCATGATGACACAGAACTTCACACCACGGAGTCTTATTTATTGACAAATACATCTCAACTTGCTGCTTTTAATAAGCTCAGAAGCTCTGTCTGGAAAATGCAGCATGCTCATTGTAATTATTCCATAACCACCACTGGATTCTTTTGATTTATGTAGTAAATGTGTTTTTAATAAAAGTGCACGGGGAGAGGGAAGAAAGGAGAGCAACAAAAGACATAAGAGGAGAGATGAGATGAGAGAGCAGTCGAGATGGAAGGAGAGAAGAAGAGATGTTGACTCTCTGTAGTAGTCAAAGATAAATCACTTTTTTTTTCTTTTTGCACAAAACACTGTACTGGAAAAAAAAAAAAATCCCCTTCACTGTCCAACAGTGGAAGTAGGCTAAGCCATCACAGCTGTCTTTTATCAGAGACAAAACTAATACCCTTGATTCAAAGTAACAGCAGAGTGGTCATTAGGGTATTATATGTAGCCTAAAGCAATGGTGTCAGCTTCCCTATGTTAATGGGCCCATGCCCTGGAAAAATTAGCATGGAGCTCTCTGGGGCACAGAAGAGATCACCTTGCTCTCTTGCTCTCCACTGTTGTTCTCATTAAATATAAAGAGTAGTGCCCACCGCCATTTTTAAACCTGTGACACCTGCATTTACCAAGCGATTGCAAAGGTTGACGCAAAATTGAAACTTAAGGATTTTTTTTTAACTGATTTGCTCAGAAAATTGTCAACAAGCATGAAACTGATCTTTATGTCAATTAATTGATTTGAAGCAGACACCTAATATTTAAAAAAAAAAAATTAAAGCGACTAATTTTGCACATTTAGGTTCAACATACAAATAATGTGAAACTGTGAACCGTTATATTATTATAAGTTTATTATTTGTGTTCATTCACTCTAAATAAGAGAAATAACAAGGCAAAATATTTGTTAATTGTTACTATCGTCAATCTAACCCTGAATCTTTTATTACTATAAAATGTATGTAACATTATTGATAAGGATAGAGACTTGGAAATAAAAACTGCAAATAAAAGAAAGATATCTATCTATCTATCTATCTTTATATATAAATATGCATATATTATATATTTTTTTGTAAGTTTAATAAGCAGCATCCACATTTTCCCTGCAATCCATGCAAACATATATGAGTTATTTTGTTTAAAAACTGGACAATAAGCAGGCCTTTGTGCTCTTGTAAGACACAACATACAAGATTAGAACATGGACCTGTAGATTTTAACAGTTCATCTGTAAGATAAAAGGTCTGTTGTGCAATTCAGAAGCTTAAAAATTGCCTCTGCATGATGTGTGTTCTCATGTTGCCAGCGGCACTGAGGACCTCTGTGTTGCTGTGTTTCTGGCTGAGATATTGCCTGTCCTTGGTCTATAGAGTCTGTGTGGAAGAATGGTGTTTAGTGCCTGTGTGTGGTAAAAGTGTGTGTTTGTGATTTTTTTCTTGTTTTTTTTTTAAGCGTCCGTGCAGGAAACCGTGTGAATATGAGTTACAGAGTGACTATAGATCAGTCTCCCAGAGGCTAAGTGAGATGGCTGCTGTAATATCCCCCAATTACTCACAGATCAGCCCCTGACCAACCACCCACTCCTGTCACTGGTCATCACATACCACGTGTATGTGTGTGCGCATGTGTGTGTGTGTGTTTGCCTGTGCCTGTGTGTGTGTGCGTCAGAGAGGAGTTTGGGGATAGAGGGTGTAAATGTATGCAATCTCTGTTAGCATGCTAAAAACAAACCATGGAAACGTAAATGTAAGCTGGCAGCACTGACAGAGCTCTCCATAGTAATCAGTCCATTAAAGAAAAAGGTGTGTATGTGTGGATCTTAGGCAGTGTCAAAGCTGAACATGTGTCTGTGTGTGTGTGTGTGTGTGTGTGTGTTTGCATATCTGT
>JAPZDY010000001.1:2894659-2907432 GCA_029783645.1 Ctenochaetus hawaiiensis
AGTCTCATTGCTGGTTCTAAAGCGACCTCTGGAATAGACTCTCACAATAAATGTTAAAAATATTAGCAACAACTGGCTCTTTTCCTGATGTACTATGGAGAAGGTTTTTTAAGGTAAAAAAAAAAAAAAAAAATCTTTAACCAAAACTTATCTGCCCTGATCTAAACCAATCCAGACACACAAAATTTTTTAAAGTGGCTTACACATTAGCACTGTAACTCACAGCCAGGTTTAAATACATGAAGGGTACAGCAAATACATCAATGCTGCCTTTCAAGTGTTTGCATTAAATCAGCAAAGTAGAGGCTAATTACATATGATAACAGCAACAAGTCTTTTAAATAAAGGTAGAGCTCAAACGTTCAATTTAGTTCTGGAATTAAAGTCCAAACTGAAAACCATTCAGGAAAAAAAGAAATGGTAAATGTTGAGTTTTGCAATAAAGAATAACAAAATGAAAGTAAAACTGTACTCATATTTGCAAAAATTCAGATTTTTGAATGGTGTCAGTCTAGTATCAGAATAGTGCCAGACTACTTGATGTGTTAATTATGGAC
Source organism: Ctenochaetus hawaiiensis (assembly GCA_029783645.1). Classification (NCBI taxonomy): domain Eukaryota; kingdom Metazoa; phylum Chordata; class Actinopteri; order Acanthuriformes; family Acanthuridae; genus Ctenochaetus; species Ctenochaetus hawaiiensis. The sequence goes on from JAPZDY010000001.1 coordinate 2,895,217, forward strand.
TATTGACTGTGTTTTACAGTTAAAGAAAATAAACCAGGAGAAACTTTCTTGTAGCACTTTGAGGCTGGGGTGAGGTTCTTGGTTGTATTACATCAGAGGTCAATGTGTATTTGAACAAACATAAATGGCAGGACAATGGAAACACATCAATGTTTAAAGTTGTTTAAGAAGATAATAAGCCTAGTCCCCAACTTTATGGAAGAGAATGGTTGTCTGACAATAGAACCCAACAGGACCAAGACAGTAGAATTGTAGCTTTATATCAAAAACAATAAGCTGAAATGACATAATATTCTCTGGAAACCTGGCAGAAGAGGTGTGACTTGGGGACTCCATAAGGGCATCTAGAATTAGGTAATTAGTACCTTTAAGTTAGGAGCTGCAATAATGTCGAAGAAAGTCTGAATCAGCTATTTAGCACATTTTTAAAATATTTGAACACAACAGACAGACACTTCATCTTTAATTTTGTTTGCAGACTTGTTGAGATAAGACTTTAAGCCACAGAGTTTACATACTGTGTCTATGTCGGCCTAATGTGGCTCTTTACAAAAGCTTATTTAAATAAGAAATATCTGACATTTTTGTTGCTCTAGCTTTCAAAAGCTAATGGCTACATTTGGTAGCTATATTTGTTGAGCTTGCTGTAGCTTAAAGCTACATAAGTAAATTTTGTGTCTTAAATAACCAGGCTAAGTAAAGTTAACTTGGAGGAGAGGAGACGAAACAATACAAAGCTGTGAAATGCTTTATGACATCTCACAAGCTGAAGCTGAACCTGGATCGTATTTTATGGAGTAAATGCTTTTAGTAGCTTCTAGTTAGCATTGTTAGCTGTGTGGCTAGCTGACTGACTGGAGTACCACTTAGGTGTCTTAAAAAAAAAAACATGCTACATTTTGAGTGAATTAACTTCACTGTGTACTACATGTGTATAATGTAATGTATAATGTTAATACGAAGCAAACAGTCCTAAACATGGGCACTCTTCATGAAGTAAAGGCTTGTGTGTTTCTCATCCTGTTTGTTTCCAAAGTTAGTTTTCCACAAATGAAGCCACAAGTTCTTCTCGACGTCACTGTCAAAACTGATGTTGCAAGGAAAGTAAAGGTTACAAGTAGAAAAGCATTCACTTTGTGGGAGAGCCAGCATTCAAATGTGCACATGTAGCCAGATTCTACCACACCATGTGATGTCTTGAAAATTTTATCAACACTAACTAACTTTCCTTTAGCAAAGCTGCAGCTCTCAACATGGCTTGACTAAATAATATTTACCTCTCCTAATACTTTTCCCTCTCTCTGAAAGAATACAGTGAAATACCCAAAGGTAAACAGCAACAGTGGTGTGATGGCATATATTACGCAAGATGAGATAAGTAGTTCACTGCACCATTTCTCATAAAACTAATGGTACTTTATCATCTATAGGACAAACTGAGAATTGTTACCTTGCAAAATTATTTCTTAAACTGTAAAACATTATTGGTCAATTAATTGAACAAATAACTTAATCTGCGTGGTTGTGTGGCAGTTGTACACTTGAAAACGCATCCGAAGGAAAGGGGAAGTGAAACTCACACATCTGCATGTCCTCTGACTGAAGCCTCGGGTATGATGATATGATGAAATACCAAGCATGATCGATTAAAAGAAAGGTGGTTTAAATGTGAGAGATTCAAAAATGAAGCAAGTTTTGCTCAACGGGATTTTATAATCACTATGATGTCCTTGTAAAAGATTTAGGCAGTTGTAGAGTTCACTTAGAACAGGAATTTGCTCCTGTGGGCTCTGATGTCTTCTCAGATGGGGTCTGTGGAGCCCACTGTGAGTGTGTTTGAGGCTCAGCACTGCTGTCTCATCTGTACAGGCTGGCTTTTCATCTGCTTATGACAGACAAATAGTTAACACAGTGTGCATGTGGGAAAGAGAGAACAGAGCTGATGGACAGAGATAAAGGTCTCGGTGTAAGGAAAGTTAAAAAAAGGAAGAAAAAAATGACTTTTCATCTCTCTGTTGCTCTTTGTCTCACTTTCTCTCTCTCTCTCTCTCTGTCTCTCTCACTCTCCCCCCACCTCCAGTCTGTCGTTCTCCCTGCGATCATTAGGAGGTTTTAATTAAAGACTAAAGGATTATTCTTGTGGCCTGCAGTCTTTCACCTTCTCTCATCATCATTCCCACTCCTTCACTCCCATTTCCCCCATCGCTCTGTGGTTCTTCAGGTTATTGGTGTGTGTGTACTCGAGTCTGTGTGTGTGTGTGTGTGTGTGTGTGTGTGTATGTGTGTATGCGTGTCAGAGAGCTGCAGTTGTTGAAGAGTGGTGATCAAAGCCTTCCACCTACAGTGCCAGTGATCTCTTTCTCTCTGTCTGTTGGCAGCAGATGTCTTAAGTCTCCTACAAGCCAGGGAGTTGTGTGAATTACTATCAATATTAACCACAGAGCAGATGCAGTATAGGGTTTGTTAAAACCTTAATTTCTCAACTCAGAGGTACTAAAGAGATTTCGTTACTCATACTCAAAATCCTTATAATGTTATTTATATTTTAGACTCAGATGACTTTTGCAGCTAAATATATATTTTCTGTCTTTGAATACCTTGCATGCCTATTTTAAGTATCATTTTTTGGGCCCAAACACACAGATGCAGACACAGGACTATGGCTTGGATCCTTGTTCGTTGATAATTTATTTAATTTCTTCAGTGCCATTTATTTGACATTGTTGCCTCACATTGACAGGTCAAAGGTTTGAATTGCTGGACAGCTGGGGGTTTATTAGCAGTGCTTATGTGTTATAATTGTGGAAATATTCATTTATCAAAATATCTCACAGACCATATTTTTGTGTCTCATTTTGTGCGTGTTTTGTGTAACAAACTGACCTAAGCTCGCCCGGTCTCTCACCTTATATGAGCAAGGTTCAACATTGTCGGACCCATTCACCCATTCATCATCCCGTTTCTCTCTGTTGTGACCTCTGTTACCTTTGTCTGGAATCTCACCTGCCGAAGGACCTGTTGATCGTGTTCTAAATGCAGGGCTTAAGTCAGATTATATGGAGGTAAAATCTTATTGGAGAGGGTTGTTACTTTAAAGGCAGCAATGGGCATTTTCCGAGTATTTGTGGACTTGGATTTGTGCATCATGTCACTGTATTTATAATGAACATAGACAGAAAATGCAGCTGAGTGCAGGTTTAGCAGCTGTACAGAGAGTTTGTGTAATTGTGTTGAAGGTGTATAGAAGCTTCAAACAGAGACTGTGACTTGTGTGACTGATCCCTGCAGCACACACACCACAGGGAGTGGACACACACTCATGTTAAACACACCTGAGATTATCACTTCACATGTTATGTTGAGATGACAGACAGTGGGACATACTAGCCAAGACTTCACAGCACTTGTGAGGACTTTGGATCCGATACCATTAATTTTATTACCTCTAATGTAATCTCTTCTCCTCAATCTGCTTTGTTACATTGACACAAAGTTTTCTAGAAGGGGTAGTGATCATATTTACCTCACAGGAGAGGAACATGAACTCACCGCACACACTTAAACCCTTTCCTGTGTCACATCAGCTGTCCTTAAACAAACAAAAAAAAGTAGTTATTTTTGTCAAAATCCCAAAGCCCTCAAGCACTCTATCCATCTTGAACTTCCACCCTTCATCAATTACATCTTCCACAGCGTCAGAGGACGGGTACAGCAGACACCTAATCACACACCTTTAAAGTATTGGCCTGTCTGCTTGCTTTGTCCTCATAGAAAAAGGACAGAAAGAAAACAGAGAACAATAGGACAGAGAGAAATGGGGAAGTGTAAGCTGGATGTTGTGTGTGTTTAGAGCGCTCTTAGATTCTCCCTAGGCTTTTTGTTTGGTACAGCAAAAAACTCAAAGTCATCATTAAGTTGATCTTTAAAATCTTATCCTGAGTAATAAAGAGCTAATAAAAAAAAAGTCAACTTTGACATTAGTCATTATTGGTTAACAAACATTTATTTACATTAAAATGTCAGTCATTCTTTTAGTATTCATCCCTCCATTCATCTATCCAATCAGTTCCTGTTTTTTTTTACCAGTGTGCATTATGGGAAAAGAGACAACATCAGACAAGTATGTTTGTGACTGTTTGTGCTTTAGCATGCATATGTATTTCATGTCTCCACACATCGTTGCACCACGCCCTCACACACTTCCATGGCCAGGAGCTGTTTGTTTTTTGCTTTTTTTGTTTTTTTTTAAATGAGCGACACACCATATGTGCGGTCATTAGTCTAAAGACCGTCCTTCAGCCGCACCAGAGGACAATGTGTCAATGAGTAGATTAACTAGCCACTGGTGTTCCTCGGCTTTACTAAAAGACCTTGAAATATAGCAACTTTCACTTTGTTTCACTCCCATCAATTTTATGAAAAAAATATCACACAAATCGCAAATACCATGACGGATGTGTGGCTTAAGGGGAAAATACCCAAGCATTTGTTTTGAACATGCAACACAGAAAAAAAAACGACGGCACTGCGGTGACGTGTTATTGCTAGAAGAGAGGAAATAATTGGAAATGGAGTTTATGGAACACAGAATCAATTTGTATGTTTGCCTTAACTTGTGTTGTGGTTTAACACAGAGCAAGGACTGCTCTTTGTTCCACTCAAGGTTTTTAACCCCTATTAGACTGAGGCCCATCTGACACTGTGTCCTACTGTAGCTACAGAAAATTGCCAATTTGGAACCTTATGTCTGCTCCAGTCCTCTCTGTGTCCATTAAGGAGAGTCATTGGCCTCATTTCTGTCAAACATATACACACTGGCACAAAACATCCACTTTCACTAAAAAATGTACACACACTAAAAATAAACACAATCATACTTACATCATTTTGCCAAAAAACATAAAGACACAAACCGTAGGCACACACTGTACAAAGACAGCAGCTCTCGCAGACTCAGGTTGTAAACATGCTCTAATATATTTACACCTGCAGTGGATGTTTGTGCAGGTGATACTGGGGATTTAGAGAGACATGGGCTGGCTCCTGAGTCAACACAACTGAATGTTAATTTGTTTAATTTTAATTTGTCCCTGAAACTACTTAAAGAAAATAGAGAGGAGTAAACATATAGTATAATATATAAGCTCAAATATGGCCCTTAAGGTACACTGTTACCTCAAAAACAACACAGATTTTCTCTAGCAATGACAGTCAGCAGAAATTGAAGAGGAAAATAGACTTTGGAATAAGTAGAGATTAAATCCCACTTTTTTTGAACAGCCCCTTTTAAAATGACCTTTTTATATATTACTTACAATTAGAAAAAACAAAATTATGTTATGAAACACGTGACATACAAGAAAACATTATACTTCTGAGGATGGATCCCATTGACTTAGATCTAACTATGTGACAATGGGCTGATTTTTCCGTCCTGTATTGCCATCAGAAGGTCAAAGTTTCTTCAGTGCTGTTACATATCTGGACATGTGCTGGATAGATAGCTGTTAAATCTTGTTGAGACATCCACGCCACCCTCACTTTGATGATCCTAACTCCTCCTTGAAACGTGGGACTTGCATGTCAAAAATCTATTCATGCTATTGTTCTGTCCTGTTGAGGTCTAAGACTTTAAAGAAATACATCTGAATTTATAAAACATTTGAATCAACGTAGATATGATTTTTTTAAAGTTTATTTTAAGGGAAACTTTCATCTGTGCAAGTTATTCATGAAAAGTCCTGCATGCAAGGGCTGCAAGTATAACAGTGTCAGCCTTCTTATTGAATGGCTCAGTGAGAAAAGAAAACATTCATATTCACAGATGATCAAAACATGAAATGTTTGTTAAACTTTTATGTCTGTCAGTCTGATAGTTGCATCTCCACTTTGAAAGAAGGCAGGATGGACTATTTATTTAATTACATGTAACAGAATAGCCTTTGATTTTAAAGTGGAATTTAAAAATATGAAAGTCCGAAAATCTGATTAAGTTTTGTAAGTTTTGCGCTTAGTAACCTTTATTTTTAGATTATTCGCAGTATGATTTCAATTGTATGATTTGCAAGTTTGGTGACTCGGTTATTTGTGGTGCCATGTTAGCATATTTGTAGGCATGGCATAATAATAAAAACTTCACCATTATAAGCAGCAGCAGAAGAAACACACACAGAGAAGACATAAAACAACTTCACAGCTGCTTATGCACATGAAAGAAAAACATTCAGCAGTTACCCTCACACATATGAAAACGAGTCTTTTGTGTAAAAGCCCTATTAAACACATGCTCTTACATAAACACACAACATGTGGAAATAAACCCTTAGATTCCAGGCCACATATGCACATGTCATACACACACACACACCCTGTACACACACACACACAGAGGATGTGGTATCCACAAGAAGCAGGGCCTTACCTGGGCCCTTGTAGCCCTGGGCCTGTCACTGTGTATGGACTGACCCATTTATCATGTAATCTGGTGTGGAGAATGGACGGGGCACTATCAGCAATCTGCTATTGATCCGCGCCTGGGGCCCCAGCTATTGTTCATCTGTAGCCCTCGACTGGCACCCAGCATTAATGAAAGAAACTAAACAATGCATAGCAATCAGACACCACCCAATTCAGCCCGTCATCCCTTTCTCAGTCTCAACAGAAAGAGGACAGGATGTGGTGGGGGGTTAAAGAAGGGAAACAGCAAAAAAAAAAAAAAAGAAAAGAATGGAAGAAAAGTTTTTTTTTCTCAGTTTGGGAGAAAACTTTAGTTATTATGTTTCTCTTTGAGAAGGTGTGAGCAGGGGGAGAAAAACACATTTATCATGTCAGAGATGGCTCATATCATCCCTGACCCTGAGCACCAGACAACGCAGTTGATATTGAAGCCACCTATTGAATAATGCTCAACACCATCCTCTGCCTAGGAAATAGAGACATATGGTAAATCAGTACGACTGAAGGCTCCAACGTCCATGGCGACTGGATTTTTGCATGATTTTGTTCTGATGAAGTTGGGGTGTTTAATATCTTAGTGAGACATTGGTCATTCGATGTTACCATGTGTGCTTTGAATTCAGATGGCTGGGGTCAAGGAATGTATTGCATTAAGAATGCATGGGGGTCTCTCACCCAGACAGCTCGCCAGAACTTCATTTATTTGAAATTATGCTACTCAAGTTTAGCAAGTAATTAAGCAAATTCTACACTGAAACTGAATATAAAAGAATTCTCCTCTTAGATATCAGATTGTCTTACAGAGGCCTTGATGCATGGAACTCAAATAACAAAGAATCTTCTACTGACACAACATGAAGGACACTTGTCAGTCTACTCCTGGCAAACCAACATGTTTATTTAAAAAATACTTATGACTCAAATTTATCACCTTGTAGATTAATTTCCATTTAGGCAACTACATCTATTGACTAATTTACCAAAACAGTGCAACAATGATCAAGAGAAATCATTGTTGTCTGTTGCAACTTTACCTCTTTACACATTAGCCATTTGTGTGGTAAGAAAATGTAGCAACTCTTTGACTGGGAACTCTGTTGCTAGTAAGCATGCATAAATGTAAAGCCATAAAATATAAACATAAATGTGGGACTGGAGGGCTGATGAACTGTGGTTCCCCATCAGTGAAAGACTTTGGTGCTCCAACCATTCAGCCGAAAGAACTTCCTGTGACAGTATAGGAACAACAGGCAGAACAAGAGCTACTCAGTCTGCTGCCTTTCGGACAGGACAGATTGTTAAGAAAGTGAAAACAGCTTTCTGAGGAAGCAAATGACTCCGCACACTCTGTCTGCTATGACAAGTCCTCATCTTCACTAGTTAATTCACTGATTTATCTCCTCTGAGATAGAGCCAACCACAAAGGCGATCCCAAACCACATGTTTGTGCAGCTCTTCGATTACTGTATTTATGAAAATGTATTAAGAGCTACTGATAACCTAACCCTGTGAGGGAAGCACCCAGTTGTTTCAGCTCAGACAGTCTCCAAGTCCTTCCCTCTGAACAAATCACTAACTCACTTCGTGCTTGTTCTCTCAGCCTTGTTTGTTGCAGGAGTTTGCTGCTTTGTTTTGCTAATGTTAGTCTCTGTGTGACAGCATGAAAGTGTTCAAAATATACTTCATGTTTGTCCTGGAAAAGGCAATTATTTTGTGATTAAATCCAAAAGATGCTTGTAATTGTTGCCCTTTTAAAAATAAAGAACAAATGGATTGTGGGCACACAGTAAATTTTGCAGGTGATGCACAGTTAAATTCTGACCTTTTTGTGTCAACATCGCATTTTAAACTAGGCTTCAGCAAAAACAAATTATACGTTTGTTTTTCATTTCATTTTAATGAATTTAATTGTATGTGTGTGTATGTGCGTGTGTTTGCATGTTTATTTGTGTGTATAAGATAGAGACAGAGAAAAGAATTTAGATATAAACTTCTTTTTTTGTGGCTGAATCAATATGAATCAGTGGACATTGTACAAGGGGGGAAATAATTGGTTCATTGGGTTCTGGATGACTGAATGACTTGATACTGACACCCAGTTGTTAAGTTGAGTAGTGTAGTTCTGAAGCTGGTTGAGTGCTTCTGTAAAAGTCTGCAGGACCATTGCCAGGTTCTCCTCCCTCTTTTTTAAAAGTCAGCATTTTTGTCATGCCCTTTGATGTCTGATTAAGATGCCTTTTTAAAGAAGTGGCTTACATTTTGAAATGGTTGCATTTTTAGTAAGATTTAGGCAAAAAGATTTTTAGGTTTTGGACACTTTCAATGTCACTCTAAATGTTAACACTGGTCTTGAACTGCCCTTGAACTGGATGACAGTCAAATGTGTGCTGCCACTCTAGCTCAACCTCCACCTCTCTTGGGACTTTGTTGCTCTCTCTGCCACACTAGGTGGAGCAGTTGCTATGAGTGTCTGATATGGAAGAAGATGCTTTCCCATTAGAGTTCACTGAAAGCCTGGTAGGTCTCGTAAGGATGCTGAGGGTATGAGACACCAGAGGGGCGCGATAAAGCGTCAGAATATGACACGATGGAACTGAGTCCTGGTTTGACATATTAATCAAACTTTGTTATGATAACTTCAGTCAGACAGAAGCCAAATGAGCATCTTCCTGCACATCATTTTAGTTAAAAGAACAGCTGATTCTTTTTAAGCATCATGATTAAATGCCTTCTTTCACTGTCAGACTTTGATTCATTTGGTCCAGCAACATTTGAAATGAATAAAAGAGCTGGATAATTAATTATTTCATCATATTTTTAGCTAGCCATTGCTAATCCGGATCTAGCTTCTGCCTTTCAAGGTCACTGGTACTGTGGGGGTCGGGGCTGGTGGGGGATTCATCGAGCTCCGACTGACCAACAACTGACTCATATGACTTAAAAACTTGACTGTCTTTATTTAATGACTCATACAAACTGGAGTAAGTAAATATAGTTGAACCTTCCAACTCCTGTTCACTTCCCTTGACTGCTGCGCATCAAATGATGGTCAGTTTTCTCTTTTCAGTTTCTGTCCCAGAGTCCTGAATGGCTCCTGTGGCCAGCTGCTACATTTTGTTGAATTTTTGTTCTATTTTATGTACATTTTCTCTCAGTGCCCCTTATGTGTCCTGAGAAACCATAATTCTTAAAAAATCCTTTTTTTGTCATCCTTATGTTTAAGAAGCCCCATCAAGGAACACCTGTGTATGTCAGTTTAAATCCCTGTAGACTGATAAACACACACATGCTTGCTCAAAACATGCCAGAGAGGAGCTATGTCCTCTCAAATGAATAAAAAAATGTTGCACCTGCGAGATAAGAAAGTGGACCTGATCTGGACCAATCAGGGTCCAGTGTGGAGGAATCTGGGCCATTTTCCAGAGCTTTTGTTTCCAGGCAGAAGAGATGCTGCTGATCTATCTATGGAGGCTCCACTGTCATGTTGCAGGAAGTGTGCCAGCCACTAAAGCACAGGATGCACAGGACGCACAGGAATTCATCCATCGCTCATGTCAAGAAATAGTAACATCTTGTACTAAAACATACCTCAAAACACTTATTTATAGACATATACACAGTTACACAGAGACGAGCACTTGCTCACACACACAGAAGTTGCATTTATAAAAACATACCGACATGCACATATTAAATACATTGTTCAGTCAAGTTTCCTAGATCATTTTATAACATGCACGTCACTTAGCATCCCTGGTATTCTATACTCAGCTATGATAAAATCAAATGTTTTGTTTACCATCAAATACACTTCAGTGAAAATATGTTTTTCTTTTAGATTATTATTATCTAAACTTAAGGTTCACTTACGTGTTTTGTTTAGATCTTTCAACTGCATTCTTCCCTCATCAGCAGATTCATATCTGTGTGAACTGTTGACTTTGCATCACATGAATTATATATTTAGGTCAAACCAGCAATGAAGTACAATGGATGGTATTTATTTAACTTATTAAGTAGACCTTAAGTGAATCTGCATTGTTAAATAAGGTAAAGATTCCCTCCATTCAATAGTTTTTTTTTGTTTTTATGTTGCTTATAATATGAGACTTTGGCTGATGATGATCAGGACAAAATCTGTGATGGATACATACAGAATTTCTCTCTGGGGTTTGGTAAATGTCCTAAATATCTGCCTTTTCAAAGCTTTTTTTAATATCCATTATGAGTTTATCACATAACTTTTGTGTTGTAAGCAGAGTGACTCACAGTGACAAATGATCACATGTCTGCTGCTCTCCTGAGTTCTGTGAAGTGTATTATCATCTTTCATCTCATTGTTTTGATTTTACAGCTCATAAATTTAGTGATTTGGTCCCATTAAGCTTGTTTTTTTTTGAGGCAGTGCTGGTAGCTGTTTTCACTGACAAAGCTTGAACCAACTGGAAGCCCAGAACAGACACACAAACTTAGTGAATAGCAGAGCATTTAGCAGCTAAAGAGCCATATATTTCTCTCAGGGGTTGATGGAGGCAAACAGAGTTCAAAGAAGAGTGAATCTGTCAGGTGGACAGAAACACAACTCCAAATTTATGCTAATGCTGCTCTAACTGCTGGATCTTTTAATAGCTCAAAGGTTGTTTTAGGCATTTTGTTTCTCTCTAGTTCTCTCTTTCTCATGAAGCAGTGTGATTGCCCATAGCATTACCATCTGCCAGCTAGCACGAGGTGAAACACTAAGCACTCTAGTGGGATGAATGAGTGATAGTGCACAAGTACTGCGTGGGTTAGTATACACACACACTCGCGCACACGCACACACACACACACATACCTATCCTCACTGTTAACCATGGTGTAAACAGCTCAGTCTTGTCAGTGCTGCTGTGTCAGTGTCCTGGCAGACAGATGGATGGAGAGGCAGACAGAAAGAGAGACAGACAATATGTTAGCCAGACAGTCAGACAGACAGTTATCCTGATCTCTACTCAACGTTTTTTCATGAAGAAACAGTCATTGGATGTGAGTTAATCAAATAGAAGTTAAAATCCAGTGGTTTATTTTCAAAATAAGGCAGACAAACAGAGAAAGAGTAGAATACATACAGAGCAGGACAGACCGGTATGGCATCTTGGTGGGAGGAGGGGCACTGTAGAGGGTTGGTGGATGCAAATCCAGCAACGTTCTGTATTACTGGTTTAAAATCTGAGCCTTTTTAACACAGTGAGCTGCAAACATGCTCAGAGCTGGACATTACCTCAGCTCACTTATGTTTTAGAACATTTTGGTAAAGGCACACCACCATTTCTCTCCAAAATAACACAAACCTTTGAATATTTTTTTCACTTTATTCCACCTTCTACAAACCTGCTGATCACTCATATAACAAAGTTGTACTCTAATTATTCCATGAATCAAGAGGGTGATTGAATAAAAATGCATGAGTGACTTTTACCTTATTAATATAATTTTCAAACAGCTGTTCTCTGGTTACCTCATCTTTACAACTGTGTGAAGGCAGCAAGTATCTGCTCTGTGTGCAGTCTCTAATTGGGGAACTGTTGCACAATCACACCTCACTTTCACACAGCAGACAAATTTTGAGCAACTTGTAATAGACTTTTGCAAAATAATCATGGAAACTTTTGTGTTTGTGTGAACACCAAACTTGTTCTACATCTACTGCTAATCAACAGGGATTTTAGTCACACTGAAAGCAGCTTTCAAAGTTGTTTGAAAAATATGTTAATTACATAAAAC
>JAPZDY010000001.1:2936635-2954418 GCA_029783645.1 Ctenochaetus hawaiiensis
TATTGACTGCACTGATGTTTTGCAGGCTGGACCTGCTGGACTGGATTCACTCCAGGCAGTTGTTGCAGAATCACTTGCACAGCTCTGTGCAGTGACTTGCCTCCATGAGACAGATTTCTAACTCTCTCCGTGTGCAGCTCACTGTCATGGCATAAATAAACATACGTATAAACATACTCATTCACCTTTGTTTAAAACATAAGTTCTTCCTTCTGGGCCATCTTACCTTTGCCAAGTTCATCATTCACCGCGAGGATGCTCTTTCATTTGTGGACTCTTTGACATTGGGCAGTGGACATCACTTCCTGCTTTGCATGATTTCATCTCTCTAGATGAAGAATGTCACTCAGCCAAGACTTAAGTCACTGCCTTCCCTGTTTTCTCCAGTTTTGTATATTATCTGCACTGTACAAGATTTAATAAATATATCCATGAAAAAGGATTTAGCATCTTTGAATCTAAAATCTTATGATTTAGTTTAAGAACCTTTGCTGAAGGTACACTCTATGTGGTGAGGAGCACTGTTACTGGTTTTGGAAAACACTACTCTCGGGAGACCAATACAAGCAAAGAAGATCTCCTGGAAACTGGATGGAGATTATCTGGCTGTTTTCACACACAAGTAGCCATAAACATGGCAGAGTGTGAACCACAAAGGCCTACACTGAGAAATCCTGGCACCGTGGAAGGAGTGAACGACTGTACAGGCCCTCTGAATTCAAACTTGGGAGGAGATAGTGCAAAATGTCCCCAGAGTGAGTTTAACCAGAATTGCTCAAGGAGTAAATAACTATATATTTGTGATGAGAACACATGCTTGCCCCAGCAATTATGGCACTTAAGATTTTAGTGAATACTTGCTTCAAAAGTATGCACACCTAAATTTGTGAATTTCTGTTCACTGTGTTTCGGTCTTTGTCAGGCAACAAATAAAACTAAACCATTACCTCGAATGCAATTACAGATTTATCTGGATTCAAACACTGTTGGAAACATTTGGAATTATGTATGAATAATGTATTTATCACAGGCAAAGTCATTTGCAGACATATTAATGTAAAAATGTTACATATGATATGTTTATGAAACAAATATGAGTGTGCCAAAAAAAAAAATCGCTATTCATTTCTTTCCTTAAAATGAAACAGTCCATTTTTTATGCCTTGGACTCAGAAAAAAAAAAGCTGTTGTTGGGAAATGGTCAGTGAGCTCTGATAAACAGCTCTTACTTGGTCTGAATATGGGCCTCATATTTCCTCCCCTTTTGAACTTGCGACACATAATCATACAGCATTATTAGACCATTCATTCAAAAATTGTCATCTGGCCTGCAACATAAAAGCCCAGGCCCCTGACCTGCCCACCTATGCTTCCATCCCCAGCTTTCACAGCACCTTGACAAATCAAATGCATATTTCACATTTCTGCACAATGACCATCTAAAAAACAGCGGCAGACTCCATCTGAAGCTGTTATTGCTGATTCTAAATCACAGGCGGCTGCACAGACAAAGTGGTCAAGCCCAGTTGGGCCGATATGGGTGGAAGAAATCTTTTAATGCTCGACAAACAGGGTGCACACACCTAATATACACGGAAATATAGTCTCACACTCACACCTGCACACCCATACACACACACTCACACACACAACTCTGGTTAAGAAGCCAGTGTGTGGTGGCTGCAGAGGTGCTGAGGTTTTTTTTTTTTTTTTTCACCAAAGCCTAATGGAGTGTTTGCTACTATGTTTACTAGTCTTAAACATGTCATAAACAACGCTAATAGGGTCAGCTTTGCATGTCTGGGGTCAGCGCCAACATCAGCGAGAGCGAGCGAGGAGGAGAATCACAGCTTGGTGTGATAAAATCTTCACCACCTCAGAGCTTATGCACTTAAGCTATGTACATATCGTATATCACATATAACATAAACTGTGAAGTGGAAAATATTGACTGTACGTCATCTGGTAAATGTCAAATATTGACATTTACAAGGACAATTATGAGAATAGAGGCACGGATATTTCTTACAAGTGTCGCAGTGCAATAACATTCAAGGTTAAGGTTCAGGTTGTCATTGGATACACAGGCGTCCAGACTGTAGGGTGGTAAAAAAGAGAGAAAAAATAAATGTATACTCCATTCACTTTAAGAGGTTCTGATTACTTAAACTATATTAGAATAATCCATATTTGATATCAGGGGAAAAAAAACTGTGAAGCAAGATCTCACAAATATCCTCTTTCCTGCGCTGTCATTTAGCTTTCTGCAATTAAAACAGTGTGCAAGTGCTGCTACATGTGCATGTTTGCCATGCAGAACGCGCACATGCATTTTCCTCCAGTTTGAGTAGTGTGTCTAGACATGAATCCAAGTGTCCAGCATGTGCGTCAGTGTGCCTGACTCATTAGGACACATTAACAGTGATTTCATTGGGGCTGACGCCAACGTTTCCGTCTCATCCCAAATGAGAAGGGACACGATAACGGCGTGCACACACACAAGAGAGGGATAACTCCTTTTTAAGATGGAAAAAAATAGTCCAAGCTGAAGAAACAAGATTGTGTGTGTTATTTTTTTTTCTTTTTTCATCTCCAGATAACAGAATTGCAGTGTGACAAACTCAAAACCGCTCGCTTTCCGCCCAAGGCCACGTTAATTGCCTTAATTTGCTCTGACAATTGCACAACAGGAAAAGAAAAGACAAGGGAGTGGGAGTGTGCCTTGGTTTGAGTGTGTGTATGTGTCTGTTTGTTGCAGAACTGCTCTTGTCATTTTTCAGCAATGATTAAATTAGCAACAAGAGTTCTGTCTGGCTATAATCAATCATTACCCTCTCTCCCGTGCCACCCAATATCACCAAAACCATATTTTCCCCACTTGAGGACAAAATGTTTCTCGATTGTGTGGCACACTTGTCTATAAATATATCAGACAGAGCAGTCGCTCCCTGCAGTATTGAGTTTGAGGGTGTGAGTGTGTGTGTGTGAGTGTGTGTAGGTAGGTATATTGTTGTGTAAATGTGTGTCCACCACAGGGTGTGTGTCCAGGGTTCTTGAAAGAATAACGTGTGCTCCAGCCTTCCCAGAGACGGATCAGTGACCTGCTCACAGCCAGGCCTCAGCTGACCAGCAGAGCATTCAGAAACTGTTCAGCACATTAACACACAGCACATTTAATTAGAAACACACAATTATCAGTACCAGCAAATATCAAGATGCACCACAGAATATACATGAGATGCTATTCAAGACATGAGGTGACATACTTTTATGCATTTAATCTAAATTAAACTGTATTTTATTGTTAATTTTTATTACGAGTTTTTATGTAGCTCTAAATCAAAGTTGGTCTTTAATATCGTATAAATTCTCAATTTTTATAAGGAAAAACCCTTTTACAAATTAACCCTGAGGAGCAGATGCATTATGTGATGTCTTCACAGACAACTGGTGCTATACTGATATTAAATGAATTTAAAAACTTGAGTTTGAACTTAAGTATGTGTAGGTCAATTATAGTGAACAGATGACTGTGATCATTAGAGCCCGAGCCCTACTGGGGAAAAGGGCTCTATTGTTATTTTACTTGTTACCACTCATCCAACTTAATTGTCTCATACTATATCAGCTTGTTTTGAGGGTTTTTTAATACTATTTTAGTGTTATTTACTTATTTGCTTGTTAAATAAGGCCTGTTGCTCAGTTCAGTGTTTCCAGATGTGTGAGGAGCTGCTGCTCAACAGCTGAGACCAACCAGACTGGTCACAGAAATTGCTGACTCCTGAAAACGTCCTGATGATCTGATCTTTGTAGCTCTTTGACAGTTTAACACTGGCTCTAAAGTATCTGTCGCATTTTGATATATGATATAACTCCTTTTTAGAAATTATGACTTTAAAAGAAAAACATAAACCAAATGACATTGCATTTCCTCTAAAGCATGGTTGTTTCTTGCAAATAAAAAAGTCGTATATGAACAACAGATTCGGTTAAAGTGTCGTTTAATCCCAGGTAACATCCAAGAAAATCCATTCAGCAAGAGAATCAGCGGGTGGGACAGTTCTTTACATTACATTCCAAAAGACAGTAAAACATGTTCAAACAAATATCAGGAACTTCTATGGTGGTCAAAATCCAAGCTTGCTGTGGTAAAGCAAGTCCTTTCTGCATGTACAACATGTGGTACTGATGTGGTCTTTTTTGTAATTGCTTTCTTAAAATAATGTTAGATTTTAAATACAGATAGAAATAATGAAATACAGCTTAAATACATACAGATTTAAATCCTTGTTTAGATCACATGCAGCATTTTCCAAGTGTGACTGGTTTCATGTTTCAAACTCATCTTTACAGTTTTTGGCCGCACCAAGCTTTTAAGGTTATTTTTGTGTTTAGTTTTTTTTTTTGTTTCTTAGCATGAACACTGATCATTCAGTGCAACTAGTGTGTCCCAGTCAGCAGCATAGAGCTCCTTTTTCCTGATCCTGTACATAATGTCACGTCAGAGCCCATATCAGCTTGATCGTTATGTTCAGGGTCATTGCTGGTGGTGCTGGTGGTGATAGTCAGACAGGGGCCATTGCTTGTTGGGGTGCCGTGGTGCTGTGGTGATTTGTAAGCCGATTTGTTCCTTTATTTCCCCTGGCCATACACATGCAGTCACAGGGCCTTTATACTCACTAACACACTCACACACACACACATAGCAAGCAAAACACACAAAGGCCCTCCCAGAGGACAATCTGTTCTGAATCACATTACAGCCATTTCCCATTCTGTAGGTGGGGACTGGCCCCAGCAGAAATCAAATATTTATCATGTTGTATTAACCCCCACTGCTGCCCTGCACATACACACACAAACACACACCATCAGTCCTTACACTGCCTCTACACATTGAATTCATTATCCTATTAGGCCATAGCTCAGGCGCTGGCTCTGGTGTGTGTGTAAACAGATGCACGTACAGGTACATGAGAATGTGTCTGTGTGTGAGAATGGACCTACACAGACACACACACACGTACACACATACACAGAATTTCTGATATTGCCTGTAGCCTGCTATTGTAGGGTCAGTTATCTTTCATGCAGCATGTTATAAATGAGATAAATCTCCTCTAGTTCTTCCATCGATTCTACATTACTGTCAATCTACTGAACCTCTGATCAATTTTCTGTGTGTCAGTAAGACTGAGGGATACAGCAGGTTTCCAGGAAATCCACCTGTTCCTCATCCATTGAATGATGAGAAAGAAACAACAGCTGGTCACCATTATCATCCACAGTCTTCTGCTCTGCTGTGCTGCTGTTAGGTTTTTTCAAGGATGTTAAATTTCGTACATAAATAATGTTCTTCTCTTGTGTTTTATGTTCACGAATCAGCAAGGACAACAAAAATATTGCTTTGTTGATGTGTTTGTGTCTTTAATGTACAAAGATTTAATGGCTGAACTGGAAAAGCAGAATCATATTTAAACTGATCAATGATATATCATCGATGAAATCACAGCTAATTACAGGGAACAAAATCAACAATAGATCTGATATTAAATGATGTAAAAGTTTCATAGTATGACAGTTATATTTAAAAGGTTTTATGTGTGACACTACTAATAATAGTAATTATCTGATTAACACATTTGATCTACCTGTGTTTATTTTTTGCAGGCTGTCAAATACCAGCTCATACTCCTCTGAATGATTGTGGATTGCAAAATGTTTAGAAACAAAGAAATTATTTTTAAGAATTCAAAGAAAAAAATAAAAATGTGAAAACATGAAAAGGAAGTTATTCTTCTTAACTCACAGTTTCAAATTTGTGATCGGTGGACTTGATTTCGTCGGATGCTGAAACAGTCAAAGAAATTATTTTTAAAAAAATTAATTCAAGCACAACCTTAACCTGATTATTCCATGTAGCACAGTGTACAGATCTGATTTAAGTGAAAAGTTGGACAAACTTTTATCCTCCTTTTGTCTCTGCCCAATATTTATGTGTCTGTAGTGGAAGATTCCACATCTCATGATGATCATTAAGCACCGGCACTTATCTCTTTAGAGCTGAGTCAAACTACTCAAAATGTATTAGGTAACTGAAAGCAAATTACATGGGATTATTTTTAAACTTGTCTTGTAATTAAGTTGACCACAAAGAAATGTAAACTAATGTAAAATATAATCTCTAATTTGGATCTCTAATCTGGATGACTTTTTCAACAGTTTAAAATCAAACATTGATAAAATTGCACCTTATAACCAAAAAAAGAGTTCCATTTGTATCATTAACCATACTGTAGCAGAAACAAATGAGCTGATGAGCCCTGCGATAAAAGTGGCAAAATGAAATGAAAAATTACACAAAATGATATACCCTCAAACTCAAGCCTTATTTTTTCTTAACAGTAGCTAGCAAACATTAGTTGGTTTATGCAAGCTAGGCTAATCAAGCATCACAGTGAAGACCTTCACATTTAAAAATGTCTTAATTGAAGTGGATTTTTCAAACTTCAAATATGATATTTGCTCACTTGGAGAAAAAATGCTAATATTTATTTTTGCACATTGCTTGAGTCAAAATGTGCATAAGACACACTTCATGAAATAATTGACAAGCATGAACAAAAGTTTCACAGTTTTATAATTTTATTATTTATTATATTTTATTATATCACTGCCAACAACCAATCAAATTGCTTGATTTGAGATTTCCGTGTCATGAATCAACTTTAATGGAAGACACCTATTTCTATGAAAAGTTATCATATTTTTGGTCACTAATTCTATTTATATTTTCATATTTGCAACAAGTGGCAAATCTTCTAAAGTGGCTAACATTTGTGACATGATGGTGGTAGTTACTGCATCAGGACAACCACCACTCTGTTTCTGTGGACATGAGAAAAGCAGTCACTGCTTGTTAACACAGCATCAGTGGCCAATGCAGTGATGTTTTTCCTGAAAACAAGATAAAAATAAAACTCTAGTGAAAAATTTAATATTGTATTTCTTAGCAACGAATTTGTGTGTTTTAATTAAGGTGATTTATCTCAGAGGGATAGTACTGACATTGAATTCTGCATATTACTTAACTATTAAGTTACTCTTGTGTTGGAGGGCTTATCTTAGCTAAGCGTGAGGCACTGAAATAATCAGTCTACAGGGGATACATGGGTGATGTCAGTTTCATTTTTCTTATCAATGAAGTGATAAGTCCAACAAACACTTTCACTGTATTTGTTTCACTTCTTAAATTGCAATTAAAAGTTTGTGTGGTTTGGCTGATGAATTCATCTGACAATAAATCTCTGCAAAGCAGACATTTACCGAGGAAATGTCTTTTACTTTCTCTGAGTTGCTGTCAGGACGAAAGAGAGGAGCTTAACAGCAACAACTGTGAGAGAAGAAGACAAAGTGTGCACTTGCACAAGTTGTGCACATGCAAACACATACATAAACATGCAAAGCTTTCCTCTTTTTGTGGATCCTCTGTCCCTCTTTCTCTTCAGCTCATCCACACTCTCCACGAGCAGCATTTGTGGTGGATACATGACCCAGCCACACATTGTTATAATCAATACCTGGTTGTTATGGTGATCAAACTGCATCCGTTTTTTTCCCCCTGTGGCAGGTCAAGACTAATGTACCTTGTCAACACATGTGATGATAAAGTGTCTTATTACCCAACAAGCAGGAATTTTAAGATTACTATGAATATCTTAAGGAATCAATCTGACTCTGCACAGTCTTTGCAGTTTTTGACCTAGTTGGTGGATATTTGTTTGCGTGTACATTAAAATGTAGACGGTATCTATGTATACATGTTGTCTTGTTCACATTTATTGTGAAGAATTGTATATACATGCTAATGGGAGGAGGTCGTGTTGTTTTCTACTCTTTTTTGTGCATCTATGCATGTGATCTTGTGTGTATTGCTATGTGTGTTTGTAGTTAGGGAAGTTTTCCTCCTCTTTGTCCTAAACTCTGCATACTGGAGGGTAAAAAGGCAATTAGAAGCCGTGAAAAACAACGGCAGCGTCTCCTGCCAACATTCATCTCAGTCCTGCTGCTACAAAAGCCAACTGGTCGGGCCGTCCACCCCTGTTAGATGCGAGGTGTAAAGGACAGATTTATCGATGTAAATATTTTGACTCCTTGACTTTGGAGATAACTCTGACTTTATGAGGTAATATTTCCACCCGTTCTGTTTTTACATTAGGTGAATATTGCACTTAAAACTCCACCATTTAATTATTTGCACCAGCCCAATAAACATGACTTTATAGTGTTCATAAATCAACCAAACAAAAACACACTTCACACTGTTAATCTCACATATTCCACCATAAAGCACCGTCTATAAAAAAAGATGTGTTTTACACCAAATGTGCATCGCTGAATACCTTAAGTAAATGTAATAAATGTGGCAAGCATGGTGTATAAATCTCACATGCTTCATGTTGTTAATTTGATACATTAGGCAATAATTTGTTATAAATAATTGTTTACTAGCCCGGCCATCCTGTCCTAAGGTCCTAATGATATGTACTTAGCAAGTTTTAAGGGAGGTTCCAATCACCACACAACTTTCCAGCAGCAGGGACGTTTATTAAAAGGACAGATTAAATTACCACCATCTAACTATTGTATAATTCAAAAAAAGTATCATTAAAAGGAGGGAATTTTAATTGCTCCTTTAAACCATGGATTTAAATATGGCGCTGCAGGATTTTTCAAATGGCTAAAATTCTAATCCTTTTTAAAAAAAACTTAACACACTGCACTGAGTAAAACACTGAAACACCTGAAAAATATACATATTTTTCATTAAACCAAGCTTTCTAATTATTATTTCTGATTGAAGTTTTTGTTTTTAAGCTAAGCCAAAAAAAAATTATTACATTGATTGAACATAAAATATTTTTTTGTGTTGTTAATTTTTTCCAAGTTCTTCCTTTCAGTGAATATTAGCAAGGAGGTTTCTCATAGGAGCCATGTCCTCACATTTCTTATCCTTTTAAAAAGTATCACATAATAACAAATGAACTCCTACGTTCCTCTGTGTGTCAGGCCTGTTTTAGTAATAATGAAATGGAAAACAAATGGAATCTGCCAACCATGATGTTTGCAAATGTGTACAAGTAGCCCACCTATGGCCCGCTCTCTGCTATCTATTCACTTATTTATTAATTCACTTCATTTTATTCCCCGCTCTTGTGATCAATAAGTAATTAATTTCCCTGGCTGAAGGATAACAGGCCCTATAATGTCGCTAATGTCGCTCCAGCCACTGACTTTTCTTTTTTTGTTTGAAAACTTCAAATTTAAATTAGAAGCAAGAGAGGAAAGGCGATAAATAGATGTCCTCACCTCGATTTCTAAGGAGAAAAGAGAATGAGTGTTTCTTTGGCGCCGTTCTTCCTTACTGATAGCAGACAGCATCTCATGATAATATTGCTTTTGTTTTGTTGGAGAGGAGCCAAGGACAGAGGAGTGGGAGAGCAACTTTGAATTGAGTCACTTTACAGTTAAGTTTCTTTTTGTGCTCACTTTCCTCTATTTCAGCCTCCTTTTCTTTTCTTTCATGGGCACCAAGGCTCATTTGTAAAGTCACCCAAACACATTTGGGTCCAAATCTTTAAAAATGTCTCATCATTACAGAGTGTCAGTTTTGAAAAAAAGATCAATAATTGCTGTGACTCATCAAAAGCAAACGGAGCATTCTTTGGGGACTATTTTCATCTTTGGATTGAAACATATTTGTTGCTCTACTGAGGATTTCCAGCAAAAAGGACGGTGTATGTGTGATTGCTTTTTTTAATTCATGTTTGTATTAGTCCCATTGAGAATTTGCTGACCGTAAGAACAAATCAGGAATCTTGTTCATCTTGTTCAGTTTCCTGTGTGTGTCCATCAAAGTGAACTAAACAGAGAACATCTCCTCAAACACATTTCCGAATTTGCATGGTAACACCAGCGTTCACGTTCAAAAACACCTTGGCTATCACGTGGCACTTATCCCAGCAATCACCTCCACTGCAGCGCGGCAGAGCCTGCTCTCCTGCAATTCATCCATAATAACATGATTCATATATTTGATATGGCCCAGATAGATCATGAAGACAAATTATGTCCCATTCCTCAAGTGAAAGCATTATTATGCCATGCTGCTGTAGTTGTTGTTGTTGTTGTTGTAGTTGTAGTTGTTTGTAGCGCTGGTGTGTTGATGTAGAGGTCACACTATTTTTCTTTTCCAGGTGAACCGTGGCTGTAAGATTGGCCGGGGCAACAGAAAGAGAAATCACACCAGAGAGGAAGGGAAATCGGATCAGCGAACACAATAAAGCAGCAACTCCAAAGAAAATGACCTGGGAAGCAAGCCACATGCCCACCTCTCAGAGGATGTGTGTGTGTGTGTGTTAGTGGAATATATTTTTAGAGGAAGAAGAACTGCGATACATATAACTACAGGCTGTCGTTTTGTTTGCTCACTGCCGTGTTAAAATGGAGGACATACATCGTCTCTTATTGCCTCAAAAAAAAAGAAAAAAGAAAAAAAGAAAAAAAAAAAACGGGAGGCTTAGAATGCAATTCCAGTTGCCCTTGGGTGTGGCGTGGTGCTGGTCACTCAGGGAGTGTGCTGCAGGAGTCACATGGTTCAGATGGATCGCATCAATTTACCACAAAAACAATATGCCCCCCCTTCCCTTTCTTTTTCTCTCCTTCATATTTTCTTCCTTCTCACCTTCTCTAAAACCTCAGTCCATCATCTCATAATACAAGAGAGGAAGCAAATCCACAGCCTGACCCCTCACTTCATCCTCCAGTCTCAACTTCTGTCCCTCGGCCGCTCTCCTCTCCCACTCTGCACACTTCCCTTACATGTTCGTCTCTTATCCTTTGGTGTAAGATATGTTTTTTTTTCCTCATCTCTTTGCTTTTATGTTCTCTCCTTCATTTACGCTTTGCTGCTGCACAATGAAATGCAGAAATCAAGTATTCATAAATTTACAATTTTCTTCCCTGTAAATTATTTCATTTTTAAATAGTTTTCTCTGTATCTCTGTATCACAGTTTTCTTCTGTCACTTTGTTTCCTTCATTTACTTCCAATGTTTTTTTGTTTTCTTACCTTTTATGTCAAGGAATGAAACTAATACATAAAATATTAAAAGAGGTGATGCCAGATGAGTGATATTTATGTAAAATAAAATTGAAAAGTTTTTTCAGCAAAAATTGAAAAAAAACATTTTAAAAAACCAATTTGTTTTAATTCAAATTCTCTCGAGTCTGTCTTTGTATCTCTCTGACTTTCCCTGCTGTACAACAAGAAGGTCACTACTGCCATCATGTGGTACACGCTGAATAAAGCATAAACCAAGAAAATGCCATTACACTGATGCACATTAAGACAAGATTAATTGTAGTTTTAAGTCTTGCATAATGAGTGCTCCATTTGAACTTAGTATTTCTTGTTTTAATACCTAACTGCATTAAATACTACGAAGTCTTAAAAGAAGATTTTCTAAACCTGATGTGATTATTTGCCATGAGATATTGTACTGATCATAGTCACCTTTTATATACCCAAAGAATAAGGAAACACACAAAAACAGAGCTTTTATTAAGAAGTGAACTGTTCTTTCTTTCTGATGGTTTTGTGAAAGGGATCTGTGTGAAGAGAAGTAGATTTCATCAGAAGTTTGGTGCATCAGACATATTTTTTAATCCTGCTCATTGTATGAACATTACAGGATAGCTCAACCCATTTTTATCAATAAGCTTTCTATATTCATTAAGATGTCTAAACATTTTTTTATTTAGTGGAGACATATCTGAAATTGTTCTTTTTTTTGACTGCGCAGTGATTTAAAATCCTAATATACAGAATATGAAGATGGCTTTTTTATTTCTTTTACCTTTGGTGCTAGTGGATTGTGTCGTCAGCATTTCATGTTGCGGATAAACTGGAGAAATAGTTCAGATTTTACAATCTTTTTGTAACATTAACATTACAGTATTCAAATATGTATTAAAGAAAAAGGAAGTATTTGCTTTTTTGTCTTAAATTACACTTCTATACACTAACAATACACATATTTGTATCATGATAGTATAACTCAGCCTTTAACTACATTTACTAGCTTATTTATTTATTTGGTAATTAATTAATTAATTCGTTTATTTATTTAGCAGTGAAATATCAGTCTAATGAGGAAACAGTGGTGCAGTCATAGCATGGGCCTGGACAAAACAAGTTTGTAACAGATAGTCTCTTGTTACAATCATGGAGGGATAAAGTCTGAGAGACACGGCAGGGGGGGGCAGGAAGGTTCTAATGAAAATGTTTATGTTTTGCATAGTGAGAAGTGCATGAGGAGTTTTTCGCATTTAAAAAAATCAAATGCAAGGTCCATCTACTATTTTTTTTTTCCATTGCTTTGGTCCACATGTCATGGTTATCTTCAGGAGTTTGCTTGGATGTCTCAGTTGCCATCGTTCAACCTAGCAGTTTGTTGTATTCATATTATAACTGAGCACATTGTCGTCCATTGATGAAGACAGAGAGATGCAACTGAAGGCTACAGAAAAAAACAACCGAGTTGACTTAGTTTTCCTGCAACATTTGGACCAGTCAGGCACACATCTTCAGTTGTGAGTCCAATGCAAAATGCCAAAGTAAATACAGTAAATACTCAACCTTCAAATAGGAAGCATATTGGCCCACTGTTTTGCTTTTCCCTGTCCACAGTAATGTGTCCTCTCTTTCTCTCATTCACATTCAATCCGTCCCCATTCAGTTCTGCAGTTGGATAAAATAACAAACCCTGAAATAATAGCTTGGACTGAAGTATGACTTTAATACTTCAATAGAAATAACCTGGTTTCAACATTTTGAAAGGAGCAGGCTCTGTTGCCCAAGGCTACACTGTAATGTGTGAGTGAAAGTATATGGGCTGTCACTTCAGATTAGAGAACAGCCTCAGTGTGCCTTTGACGGAGAGGCAACAGGGGTAATAGGAGGTGGAAGGGATTACAGTTCATAAAAAATCACATATGAATGGAGATAGCCCACAATGAAAGATGTCGTTTTCAGCACAGGCTTGTACCAATTCGACCTGAATTACATTTTCGGTGTATGTGTGACTGTGTGTGTGTACACATTGTTATTATTTAATTGTAATTGTACATCATCCAAATCCCTCAATAAATTCCAAAAAAGGGTTCATCAAAAGTGTATGTGAACACAGCACACAGTGGGAAAAAATAAGTGGTATTCAAAGCTTCCATGTTTGGTGTCACACTTTCTGCATAACTTCTACACACTTCAGCTGAATCAGCATTTACAAATCATGAACTGTGAGATACAAGTCTCTACTTCGATTTGGTGTAGTTTTAAGATCTTAAAAATTAAATGTTGGACACACCATCTAAAACCGACGATGCAACCTTTTTGTTTGCTAACTGAAATCGCTACCTCATTGCTTCCATGGAGCAAGAAGCAAAAAAATTATCAAAAAAATGTTTTCATGCAATTGTTGTCTATATGACCTTTAATTAAGAGTTAAAATACAGAGAGCCTGTCTCACAGAAAATGCAAGTGTTTATTTTCCAGGTACATGATAGAAGATAAGGTTTGTGTATCACCTTTTTCTTTTGGTTTTTGGCCTTCTTCTCATTCACAAGCATACAGCTTAAGAAACTTACCTAAACGCTGTGCTTATGCCTTTTCCACTAACACTGGGGATCATCATATGGTGATAGCAGGCACAAAAATAAACAAAAACATATTTTTTCATGGAAAAACATACATTTGTTAATTTTTTGTGTTTCTTCAGGGCACTCTTTTGATGTATCTACTACAAGGAATTCAGATCATGATGGCTCATCAAAAAAAAAAACTTACAAATGTGTTTGTCATGCTTTGTCTTGTGTCTCTTGCAGTCCTCCTAAAGGTGATCTTTTCACTTATGGTGAGTTCTAGGAGGATGACTTGTTTTGAGACACCTGAGAGTAGCATCATATCTGTCCTCATTGTTTTTGTTGCAATGTTTTCAGGGAACTTAAGTTGCCTTCCAAAGTCAACCTTCAGTTCCCAGTCTCGTGCTGTCACAAGCATGCCAACAGAGGCAACCAGCTGGTATTGACTTTTCCCTGAAGCTGACAAGCGGTGGTTGGTGTTTTGCTTTGCAGGGCCTCTTTCAGTGGCTGATAAATTGCAGATGGTGCCCACTATGGCCTTTAGGCCCTGGTTATGGTGGCAGTCAGGACTTTGGAACAGTGTCCAAGGATGAGGTGTACTCTTCTGTTCAGGCACAGGAGAGGAAACTGATGACTCCAACTTACCTCACAAGAACAAGCCTAATATACCTCTTTCAGGTCACCGGACACATGGCACTACAGAGCATCCCCATGAATGTGTGGAGGCGTGCTTGCTTCAGACACCTTGCCCAGGAAACTCAGTCAGGATTTGTCAAGACCTAGTTTGTGTCAAGGTAGCAGTACACATAACTATTATTTAGTCTTTGGACAAAGACACAAAAACTTTATGCCACCTGTTATTGCTAAACATATCTAAAAAGACATAAAATATCTAAACTTATTTAAAGCTGTGGGCTTACTTAACATTTCAATACTATTTTCTACTTTTTTTCTGATCAGTTTGGCTGTTTATATTACATATGCCTTCCAATGTTAAATGTCATTATGTTGCTCCCTCACTGACCAAATCCACCCTTCTTTGTATCTAAGGTCATGTTGAGTACTCAACTAGTTGTCCTGATTATGTGACATTTAAGAAGGCAAGCACTTTTCCATGATCACATGAGTAGACAGCACAGAAAAAGGGAGCTACAAGCAGCTCTGTCTCAAACTCTACACACCAGTGATGCAGATATAAAATATTGTGTATATGTGTGGTCACAGGTTTATGTCACTGAGTTCATTTTATTTACCCTCCTTTTTCAAATTAACATATTAGTTTGATTTCTGATAGTTTTGTTAGTGTGCACAATTTATCTTTTTTGGGCTAGTTAAGAAGGTTTTGCTCTAGTCTAGATCATAATTCTCCACATCTGCAAAAGAGTTTTAAAAGAAAGACATCTGTAGTCAGGGTAACCTACCTCTACCACGAGCATTAATGGTTTAATGACTTGTTTATGAAATGATTTAACAATATAAAAGCAAACAAGTTAAACTTCAGCATGAATTGCAGAATTTCCTCAGTGTCCGTTTAGGTGGAGCTGCACAAACATGAAGTAACCACTAGATGATAGTGCTTAGCTATAGGCTAGAAAAAATGTACACGTCCCAACTGAAGCTACATCTGCTGTGTAGATGTTTGACCACAATCATTGCTTGTTCAAAAATCATTTGCTTGTTATGTGATGGTTTTAAGTGTCCAAACAAGGCCATGTTGCACTGAAGTAAGGTCTGCCTGACTTTGTCTCCCCTCCTCTGTGTTCAAGGGATGTGTTTAAAAAAAAAGTTTAAAAAATGAATCTATTATTCCAATCCCAAATGAAGTCAGAGATGTGCTTATCACCACTGCGAAAAAAATTAACGATTCAAACCAGGTCTGTTACAATATTAGATTTTTATTACATGATCATCATAAAAAATCTGGATGATAACATTATTACGATATCTATTGAAAATTCGATTAAACAGTTAGTCAATGATAATCAAATTTAACTTTAACATTGTTCATGTTTTTTTTTCTTGATTAACAACATAAGCTCAGAACTCAGGGAACAGATACTCAGTTTCTAAAATTATAATCGGACACGTATACCCGTAATAATAAAGCAAGACAATTAAGTACAACAACCCATCGAAAAGCAGAACTTAGTGGTGGCCAAGAGTACGGTACTGTCTCATAGTTTGAGAAAAGACGCTACCTTCGGGTCTGACGGCAGAGGTTTCTGTAATGTTTTCTAGTCAGACGGCAGCAAGATGAATAGGTTTTCGTTGGGGCGACATTTGACTTCTAGTAACCCGCTCTTGCCTTTGCAGTTCTGTACTGAGTTACTGAGTGAGAATTTCCGCGTGGTCTACGAGTAGCATTTGAAAGTAGCATCAGGCAGCGTGTCAATCATCGGTTCGCGTTGGTCACCTGACCAAAACTCAAAGTCACGTGACTGATATTCCATCCTCGCCATTTTGCAATGTGGGAGAGAGGGAGGCCACTATTTTATGGCTAAAGGAAAAAAAATCGGCATTTTTATGTTTTGAGGACAAAGGGCGTCGAGCCTTTGCGTGTCAGTAAGTATGTTTTATTTCAATACAATCATGCGCTTCTCTGTCACTTATTTACGGAAAAGCTAATTAAAATGTCCTTGTACATTCATGTGAGCAACTGTTAGCATTGTATGATCCTCGTGTGTCTGTGTACGCGCATGTGTGAGCGTGAGTGTTTTGAAAGCAGAAAAAAAAACTGTAAATTTAGCTTTGAACAAAAACTTATTATTTTTTTCTCCATGTGAAAGTTCCCGTAATGTTGTAGCAGAACCGGCATGTCAGCTAACATTAGCCAGCAAATCTGTCCAAGTGGTTATTCGATGTTGAAGTGAGGCTTATGGGGCTGTGGTGAACTTTATTCTGCAGGGGGAAGAAAGTGGATGAAATATTTTTAGATTCTGACATAGCAGGTGCCCATCTGAGACTGGTTGAAGCACGTGATGGTGTCTATAGAGAGACAGGGCGAACCCCAGCTATATTCAACTTGATAAAAACTTAGCAAATGTAGCAACATACAGAAGGCCTAGCTTTCGCAATTGACAGATTTATTTATTGTTTATATGTGAAATGAAGTTATGTTATGTGTTATTTGAACATGAGCCTCTTATGTGTCAGATTACATTGTTAGGGTTGGACATTCCCATTAACAAAAGTGCTATTAACTCAGTTATTCTTGTATGCAGTGTTAATAACAAGACAAGTTTCTGTGTTGCTCTCTTCCTTTTTATTTCTTTCTTTAAAACCTCAGTAATAGCTAATAATTCTTGAATGAGGTAACTCTTCTCCTAGTGTGTATCCTACTACTCTGGTATATTGACAGAGATGCAGAAGTGGTGGAAAGAGGAAGGTGATTTGTGGTCAGAAAGTGAGAAAGAGGAAAGTGTGGCAAAGATAAAAGGAATTCAACCACATGAGTTGGATAATTTCCCTCAAGCTTAGTTTGTAAACAGAAGGATATGATGCACGTGTTAGAAAGCCTGTCAGTGGACCAGCAGTGAAAGGGCTTATCATAAAGGAGTTAAGCTATCACAGTTATCATAGTGGTCATTTGAGCTACTTCCCCTTTCTTTTGAAGAGCCAATCCCCTTACTACACCCTAAGTAAATGATGCTGTACAAAGTGTAAGTTTCCTAGGATAAATATTTATTTCCAATTAGATGAAGCACACTTTTTTCTTAACCTGTGGAAATTATTTTGCATTCTGAAGGGAAATCATGCTCATATGGTAATTTAATTTATAGTAACAGTAAATCACTGTTGGACTCTCTGTTGCTTTCGCTATGATTCACTGTGCAAAACTCTTAAGAACAGGAATGACTTGCTTTTTCTGACCTTCTTACATGTGTTTACAGACAAACTGCAAAAACACATGCTCAGTCCCCAGAATAGAGACATATATATTAGCACTGATCCTTATTTAAAGTGTAGTATGGTAACAGAGTTGCTTATTACCTTATCACTACAAGTATATACATATATATATACACGAATATACATGTATATATTTATATATATATGATAAAGATGTATAGCAGTAATGGAGAG
>JAPZDY010000001.1:2962815-2977699 GCA_029783645.1 Ctenochaetus hawaiiensis
TATAAAGTGTGTGGTGAGGGGTTTTACAGCCTTAAAACATATATAATAATTGTAAAAAATAAAGCTGACTACTTCGCAGATTTTGCCTATTGCAGGTTATTTTTAGAACGTAACCCCCGCGATAAACGAGGGACCACTGTATATAATACAAAATAATAATAATAATAAAACATATTTGCAAAAGTAATGAAAAATCCAATTTGATAAAATAAAATTAAATATCTTTGGATCAAATATATGTTTTTGTTGATGTAACACCAGCAAAATTCACAGTATAAAGTCCAACTCTTGTTTTGTTAAGTACATTACTTTAATGTAGTGCAGAAGGCTGTGAGTTGAGTTTAGCCTGTCTGCAGTCTGGTGAAGTATTATATTATTTTACATCAGTTAAATCATGTATTTTTATATTTGTCTGGCACTCACCTGGCCTCCACAGTTCTCAACTCTTGAGAAAATGTTATGTTTCATTTTGGGTTTTATTTTATATATTGTTATATTCCTATATTTTAGCATCTTTACTATTTTAAAACTTCAAGGATTAGAATTGTTCTGTTAATGTATTTTGTCTTTACACGCCTTTTTTTCTGACACATTTCAAAACAGTTAATTGCCAGCTACTGTAATCACGATACAACAAACACAGTTAAACAAAGAACTCAAACTTGAGTATTTGCCTCCTGAGACAAAGCAACATCTGAAATGTAACAAAGTAGAAGAATTGTGTTTTTTTTTTTTTTAAGTGGCAATTTCCTCTCTTTTTGCTGTAAATCCATTTTTTCCCTTTAGGCTACAAGTGCAGAGAAGCAACACGACGACCTCAAAAGTGAGCTTGATAAACTAGCCATTCTGCCTCCATGTTCTCTCATCTATCTTCCATCCTTTCTCCATTTGTCAGGTGTTGTAGCTGTGATTTTGCCACCACCAACATGAACAGTTTAAAGAGCCACATGAGGAGGCATCCCCAGGAGCACCAGGCCATGCAGCTACTGGAGCAGTACAGGTGAGGCATCAAACATGAGGGATGTAGGAATGACCGCTGAACCTCTCAGATGAGTCTATTCTGTGTGAGTCTGAACCTATGTGTGACTACATTTGTGCACTTGGTATCAACAGCCTGAACACTTGAGAAATGGAACGCTTCTGATTGCAGTGTTAGTGTTTGACGGGTAGAGAAATTGAACAGGAGTGAATATTCTATCCTCCTAAAAATGTAAAATATTCTCAACCTTGAGCGAGGCACTGATTGCTGTTTTCCACTTGACTGAATGCTTGTGCTGTATTATGCCATCATCAGTGCCTGCAGGGCTAGACTGCCTATGTTTCCTGTAGAAACTGCAAAGACCATGATGTTCTTTTTCTATTATTTGAAACTGTGCTTTAATGAAGTAGGACAACTTGAGAGAAAGAAAAGAAAAAAAAAATAGCAGAGGAAGAGATTCCCTGACTTTCAAGTCACTGTCTTCACATCTGTAGCTCTGTTCATTTGATCTGGATCAAGTAGATAAACAAATCTGTTGTCTTCTCAGTTGAGGTAATTTAATCAGTAAAAAGTCTGGGTGACTCTTACATCATGAGCTTTACTGAGTCATGAACCACTTTGCTAAACCCAATGTGTTTATTTTTTTTTTCTCTGGTGTTAAAAAATGCTCCCAGAGATCTTTGTGATTTAGAACAAAACAAGTCCAGACATACGATGGTTTCATATATGATTAATAATGATTAAAAGAAAGGAACAAGTAAAAAAAACAAGCCATTTCTTACTGTATTAAGGGTTTAACTCACTTAATGCTGAGCTGGTGCTCAGAGTTTGAACAAACTATATCACAAAGCTCCTTTTTGATTCAAATGTACTCTGTACTCATACTAATGCATATGTGTTACCATGTAACCAAATTTTATAATTAGTGCCTTGATTATATACATTTCTTTTAGCCATGGCCACCAGCTTTAGAAATTTCATATGGTCACTATGGCACGAGTTTGCTTTGAAATAAAGGCCTCTGTTGGTTCCCCACTTTAAGGATAAGCAGGTGCAATAATGATAGGACTTTAGAAACTTACATTGTCATGACAGTTAACAGTATGAGTACAGCATTTTCTCCTCAGGCAGACTGACACACTGGGCAGGATTACATGACTAGAAAACAAGAAAAAAAAGTAATTTTAAGTACATTTAAGAGATTCTGCGGTTTAAGTAAACATGTATTGCAAAATGTATTTTCTAGTGATGGTAATGACATACCCAAGATGTATACCTTCCAGGGAGTGAAGAATATTCTTGACTGGTGTATATTTTTATCTTTCATGACTTATTTGGGACACTTCTCTAATCTGCACACCAGCCACAATCAACGGACCCTGTCGCAAGACTGCTAGTGCTGTGCTCTGCATGTCCTAGCTCACTACGCAAAAAAGAACTGCTGTCATTTATTCGGTATTAATAGCTAACAGCTAATGTAGTCAATCCAAAGAGTCAAGATATCTTTTTCTGATTGTGGTCTAAGTCACAAAGAGCAATGCATAGAACATATTACTGTTCTAATATGTCCGCTTGCAAGTGACTGTGTATGATGTAGTCCTTTTCTTCTTCTTTAAAAGTTGTATCTGGTTTAAACATGTTGCCATCGCTAACGTTATTTTGCTAGCAAGAGCATGCAGAGAGTTAAAGGTGAGGGAGCCTTGGAGAGGAGTGGTTGCTGATAGTGTGTTTGGCCATGTCCAAGACCTCATGAATATTAATAGCCTGGCACATACTTAATGAGACCAAGAGAGTAGTATGAGATTTTAAGACCTGGATTTATTCATATCTTGAAAAAGGTATAAATACATAATTTTGACTATCAGAGAGGATATTTCAGGGCTTAAACCAATGGCAGGAGAGGGTATTAAAGGGTTTTTTTTTGTTTGTTTTCTGTTTTGTCTCCTTGTTTGTTTGCATGTTTGCTTAACTCACATTGTTGGAATCTTGTGGAAAAAGATGGAACTGGGTTCACTTTTTGTTTGTTTTTGTTTTTTTATCCTTAAGAAACCAAACAACACAGGCAGACACACCAGTGCTGGTTTAAAAAACAGTAAAAAGTTTATGTGTGAAAGCATTGTTATTGTCCAACATAGGTCAAGCTTCAAAAACACTGGATGTGACTCTCCATTTGTAAACTAGTGATTTAAAGTCCTTTGTTTGTTAACTTAAACTTCAGAGTCCTCAAGTATCTTAGCATGAAATCATGGAAACAAGCAGAGTGAATTGGATATGAATCATGGTTCATATTTAAAAGCACCAGTGGCTTTGAGTCTGCAAGCATTCTGCCGCTGATGGCAATGAATCATACTCTCACACTTTCTCTGGTGGTGTCAGATCGGAGGATCTGAGCAGCTGCTTAATTATGACTGAACATCTGATCGCATCTTAAATGCACTGATGAAAACTAAACCGGCTTTTCCTTTTTATGAGATAAAAGTTCTTCTAGTCCACAAAAGTCATTTATTCATAAATGAAGTTTTACTCATTATGACCAAGATAAGTCTCAGCTCAACTTCTGTAGTGACTCAGAATGTGAGTTTGTAGCCTTGTATATATTTTTTTAACACTGATATCATCTAGGTGTGTTGAAAATAATTGGTATTGACAATATCAGTTTTATTTGAAAATGAAGTGTTCATGTAGTGTTAAAAATACAAGTTTGATAATACTGTGTGAATAATATAGATCTTCTAAATCATTTCCATTCCTTTTGCTCTGGCCGTTTCATTGTGGGTGGAAATAACACAACTTAATGCTGATATCTACCTGCTACGAAAATAAAATGGTTTATTAAGTGCAACTGTTCTATTCATTTCCATTTGTGTGGTAATGGTTACAGACTCTTTCTCCACCTCCACACTCTCATTTTGAGCTCTTTGCCAAAAAGAGGCAAAAAAAACCAAAATAAAAGAAGCTAAAGATAAATTTTACTGTCAGCATTAAGACTTATTATATACTTATATTTTTCTTTGATTTTTGCAATTATCTTGTTAATTCTTTAGGACATGATACGTATTAAAGAAAATCTAAAAATGTGATGGCTTGTTGAGAACTTGATTTTCCTTTCACATTTTGTAAAGCAGCCTAGATTGTCTTGTGATTTACTCGTTAGAACAAGCGCTTTTTCATTCATCTGTAATGGGATGCCGTAAAGTTTGCTGGAGTTCCTTTTCCTTAATGATATTGTGACTTCAAGCTTGTGAATAGTTAATTAAAACACAATTCATAATTCTTTTCATTTTGACGAATAACTGCAGTGGTGCGATGTAAATCCTATTTCCTCTCTCCACTCTGTCTGTGCCTCTCAAGCTCAGTGTCTCCTGTGAGAAAGGATGATTCCTCTTGATAGAAACTAAAAGAGGCTTTAGTAAAACCTCGGTACGCATATTAAATCATTGTCAACTTAATCCGCTCTTACTTTGCTGCTCATCATCCCTTCCTTTGTTTCTTTTATATTTTCCCCTTTCTTCCAGATGCTCTCTATGTGGCTACGTGTGCAGTCATCCACCGTCACTCAAGTCCCACATGTGGAAGCACGCTGGAGACCAGAACTACAACTACGAGCAAGTTAACAAAGCTATTAATGAGGCCATCTCCCAGAGCAGCCGGTAAACATATGAACTTAAGTGTGGTGGTAACTGTGCTCTGAGTTTATTTTTGTATGTCGGATACCTCTAGTATGTACAGCGGCAGTGCTGTTTGTCTGTTGTGATGTTCCCTACACTTACAGCTTGAACTGTTGAATTTTATGTTGGTTTTTACAGGTTTATTTCTCTGTAGTTGTGTGCTCTTTCAGTAAATGCAAATTGTTAAAATCTCTTTGTCATTGGAACCTGAAAACCCTAAAATAATTCATTCTTTTAAGTAAACTTGCAGACAGATTTTGTTTATGTTATTGTTTATTTAACAGAGATAATGCATGATTTATTTTTGCGTCAGATATAGCTGAAGCTAATTTGTCCTCTTGCTGCATGGTGTTATTAAGGACATTGCCACTAATTCCTTTAAAGCAACTTGTTGAAACTGTTCATTCTGCATTGAGTTCAAATTCAAGCCTGTAACTTACTGTAACTAAACACACCTATCATCCAACAAACCTCAAAAACCAAAAAGAATTATAGCAATAAAAATATCCTTGATGGAGCAACACTGCCTCAAAAGAAGGGTTTAAAACTCAGTTATTTAATCATTCCCTCTCTTTTCCCTCTATCGTTTATTTCCTTCAGAGCTCCTCAGAAGTTGTCTGTGGTGCTGGATTCAGTGGCAGAGCGTCCTCCAGTGGCTCAGCACCCAAAGGACAAAGCAAAGGGCCCAGTGGAATCACTGCCAACACCTACGACAACAGTGGCAGCCAGCTTGGCTATGGACAGCTCAGAGAGTGTGCCCACACCCAACACAGAGCCCTCACAGTGGCCTGGTGAATCCCCAAGCCCCCAGGGGAAGGACCCTGCACAGCTTCAGTGTCAGTCCCAAAGCCAGCCACGCGCAGGCCTTGCCCCTGTCCCAGGCCCTGGCATGGAATACTGTGTACTCTTGTTCTGCTGCTGTATCTGTGGCTTTGAGTCCACCAGTAAAGAGCGGCTGATGGAGCACATGAAGGAGCATGAGGGAGACATCATAAGTATCATCCTCAACAAGGAGCAGCAGCAGCAACCAGATGCCCAGCCAGGACTCCAAACAGCAGAGTGAGACATAGCCATCCCTCCCTCTCTTTATACTGACTCTGACCCTGACCTTATACAATGATCAGCTGCCCACAAAAGTACTTTACTATGTCTTTACCTCAAGGGGATTGAAGTGGGAATCAAGGTTTAATCATTTCATGTGTACTGTACCATAGTTAATTATCCTTTCTCCGAATGTTCTCCAGTAAGGCCGGTGTGGTAGGGTTACAACTGTGAGGCTGCAATAACTACTGTCCAACACAGACACCTTCAACAGCTGCTGAGAAGCATTAGGACATGATTTTATGAGTTGCATAATGTAAGAAAGACATGTAAAAAAAAAAAGAAGAGGAAGAAGCAGAAGTAGTTAATAGCCGTTAATGTATGTGTCAAATAATTTGACTTTAAAGAGACACAAATTTGTCAAGAGAGAAATGATTTTGATTTCAAGGGACAAGCCCGAGCTCTTATCCAAGTTGAAATTTTCACTTTACAGGGACAAGGTCATACCTCACAAAACCACACAATCCCTCAGCAGCAATGGAAAAAGATTCACATTTTCCAGTCTAATTCGCAAATTGACTATGAGGCAGCTTTTTTATTGCTACTGTAATAATAAATGTATTTAATCCAGCATAGTTAAGGCTATAGCCTGGTAAGGCCCCGATCAGACAGAGCCATCATCACTGTTTTGTTTGTTTTGTTTGAAGCCTACAATTTCAAAAAAAAAAAAAAAAATAGTGTGGTGTTTTTTTGTTTGTGTTTAGAAAATTGTTGATAGAAAATCAACAAACCAGTTTCTATTGTCTAATTTGTTATTTTGCCGTTAAATTGATTCTAAATGTATTTAGGGTTTATTGTGGGATTACACCTGATCAGGTACACTTAGTGTTAGATCACAGTATCTGAATGGACAATGGGTAAAAAATTTAAATGAATTTTGGTGCTTTTTTTGGTGAGTTGAAGACTTTTCAACTTGAGACATTTAGAGGATTTCTGCAGGATGTGAGGCACTCTGGGTGTATTAGTGGCACGCAATGTGCTTATTGCCTGTAGAGAACAACTGTACAAAGACATTTCTCACTGCAAAAACCACACTCTGTCTGATCGGGTCCTTTAGGTGGTACATGTACATGCAAACTCAGAATGCCTATAGGCATGTATCACAGCTTGATATGATTTAATATTTATCATTTATTTTTATGCATGTTAGTTTCTGTTATGCCATTTTAAAGTGGCTAGTGTTGTTCTTTTTCTCCTTTTTTAATTTCTGTTGTTGTTGTTGTTGTTGTTAGGAGTGAGTGTAATTCTGCTTGTTGGATCAGTTATTAAGTAGCCCCCTGTGGGGTGAAAGTAATAGTTCTCGAAGAAATGGAAGTTGACCAAAGCAAAGTCGAATTGGTCTTGAATTGATTTGATTGTAGTCTACCAGTCATAAGTACTGGTTTGGGTGGTGTTGACAAAAAGAATGATAAAAAGGGAAACTGGCGTAAGTTGGGCTTTTATTTGAACTGAATGGTGCCTAGATATTGGAAAGCAGGAATATGTTGCATTAAATCAAACACGCCTGTTTTCATCTGTTATTGTGGTGCTAGTTTAACTGTAAGATTTTTCATGGAAGGCATAGTCCATTTTTTATAGCCCATGCAATTTATGTTGTATATAATAACATTTTTATAATATCCTGTATTCTTATTTTTGTCAGTGTTTTTAAAATACAAAATTTCTAGTGTCAAATGCAACTTGAAATGACTGCTGTCAGAATTAACAAACATGCCTGAAATAAGAAAACAAGGATGTCAGAGTTAAGTTTGGGAAGCAACATGTTTTTAGGTGTTTGGCCCATGTGATTGACTCGAGGAAGGACTGTGAAATAATTACTGCAACTTTGATATGGAAAAACTGCAGTGTAATGATGGTTTAAAAAAAAAAAAGGAGACTCGGATCTATGAACATTCATGTTTCATCTGACGGATGCTGACTATGCAGGAAAATGAATGTAGGCTTTAGAGTACTGTCATAAATATAAGTTATCGAGTCATCCAGCTGTAGTTTGGGAACAACCATAATATGTGTCACACTTAAATATTAATTCTGTGCCATTTATATGATGGATGAAATATGACTAATGCTTTCCTGTTGATAAGCAGAGAGTTGCTTCTTGTTTCTGCTCAAATTAGGCTCCAAAAACCCATCAAGATAGCATCAATAATTTAAATGAACAAAAAAATTAGACATAGATTAAAGATATGTCGAAGGAGAATATTCTATTAACCAAACACTCAATGTTAAAGTCAAGGCCCATATAATGTATCATGCAGTCCTGTTGTGAATAACACGCTGTGTCAAGTAAATTCATCAGTATGCCATTCCTTTCCTACGTCCACACAGAGAGAGGCTGAGGAAATTAAGATAAAATGGAATATCCATAATTCATGCCCCCCCTTCTCTCCCTGACATAACAGCTTGAAATTGTTATGCCTGCGTGTGTAGCGTAGTGGATAAAACAAAATTAAATCTCTATCTCAAAGACCTGTTACCTGGCCTGGAATTCTTCTTATCAAAGCAGGTAATTGTTGTCTGGATTTTAATTTACAATTCTATGTGGTAGAATTACGGAAGATGGTTACATGTGTGAAATTTAAAAAAACAAGTGAGTCTTCCTGGTATTAATGCATGCATGCAAATATGCAGCATCCCTTCCTGTCACATGGCGATCATCTATGGATCCAACGGTTCCTGATTATTCCACTTCAGTACAGATTCCAGTCAAAGGTTTCTGGTGCCATCTTTTCCCAATAGTAGAGCTATGGAGCTGTATCTTTATGATTAGGTCTGTTTTTTGTTTTTCTCATGCAGAGTAAATATGATATACAAACCCGGCAATGGTTAAAAAACTAATCCACTTATGAGTGGCAGCAGTGTGTGTTGACCAGTAAAGTGGCTTACATCATCTGCCCAAACTCTTTTTGTTTGTAAAACTTGTTGTTCCCCCCTGTGCTCTGTTGCCTCTACATTCTCAGATCGAAGTACCTAAACTATCAACCTTGCACTATGTTTTTGGTACCATAAACAAATCCTGTAAGAGGACCAAATCTATACATTCTCCATCCATCTCTAATTTCCAGCCTCTCATGCATGTGGGGTACTAGGCCTGGGCCCATGGGTAACTAGTGAAGAGTTCATTTATAAAAACCTGTAATAAATACTACCTTTTGTTTTAATTCAATTTTATTATTATTTTTTATAGTCAAACAGTTAAAAAAAATGGTCAGTATTTGTTTTAGCAAATACTGCTTAAAAGAGCAATATATGCTATAATTGTTGTGGAGGATTTCCTCCTGGTCATGCACATTTGATGTGCAGACTTGAAGTTAACCACATTGCTGATGGCAGTGTGGCTCCTTAATGGGTTTTAAATAGTTTTTGGGCAGGAATAGGAAACCACTGGCTTTAGCTTAAAACACAGTACTCATTAGTTTCCTGATTCTAGTCTTTCCATTAGAGTTGTTAAAATACAACAGACTGTATCACCAGATATATCCTCAAAATTTAGTATGTGCAGTACTATTGTAACTAATGGAAATGATGGCCTAAGCTACAAAAAATAGCATCTTAGAAGTTATTTACTTACTGAACACAATGACTGCACACTAAATATGTTAAATTGGAATAAACGAAAATCCTAAAACCAAGCATAACTGTCTCAGCTAGACACACCCCCAACAAAAAAAAACAACAACAAACAAACACAAACAGACACATGTAAAAAAAAAAAAAAAGTCATGGACTTTTGTACTGAGCTGTGATTACAATATAGCTTTTGTAGTAAAACAGATCATTTCAGGTAATTTAAGAATGTTAGCTTAAACGCTAACAAGTGAGGAAAAACAACTTTCAGTCAAGTCGTGTTGGAATAAATGTAAAGTTTGACTAACAGCTGGGAAA
The DNA here is from genome assembly GCA_029783645.1 of Ctenochaetus hawaiiensis. Lineage (NCBI taxonomy): Eukaryota > Metazoa > Chordata > Actinopteri > Acanthuriformes > Acanthuridae > Ctenochaetus > Ctenochaetus hawaiiensis. The sequence goes on from JAPZDY010000001.1 coordinate 2,972,449, forward strand.
TGCATCTTGGGCCATTCTGTGAGTGATGAATGCATGTAGGTCAAGTGGGATTTTGCCGGCAGTGATATATCCCATTTGGTGTCACAAATTGCAAAACTGTGTCAACACAGGCGGCAGACTCTGCACACGTCTGTATACTCCTTTCAGAGCATGCAAACCTTCCTGATTCATCACAGTTCGGTCAGGTTCAACTTACACCACAACTGCAGACTTTTTATTTTGTGCCATATTTAAAAACAAAGAATTGTCTTCTGTTTTAGTTTATTGTGCCTTTTGGTTCAAGGTTTTGTTGTTTTTTTTTTGTTTTTTTGTTGAAACAAGAATTTTGACCTCTGCCAACACTTAGGTCATTTGTCTAAATATTCCAGCACTACTTCCATTTTTTGATTTGGGAACAAAATAGTGGAAACAAAACTTGTGATCTGGATCTGTCATGCAAACAACTCAGTATATTTTCCACGGAGACAAATCTAAGTTTATTTTATTCAGAAATTTAGTGACAAAGAAACATCAGTAAACCAAGAATGTGAAACAGCCCTTTATACGACTATTTACATTGCAAAGAGCTCAAATATTTGGTACTGTATTTTTGAGTGTGTACATACAGTATTGTTGAAGAAGACTCTAAAAGTTAAAACTGACCTTTTCTAAAAGATATAATCTATTTTTTAATAATCTTGTAATAAAAAAGAAAATTTTGACAAAAAACAGTTTTAAGAAAAAAAGATTTTAGATTTAATATTGGCTCTGATCTTATTTACTCACAGTCTATTTGGGGAAACTGACAGTTTAAAGCTAAATACAGCGAGATGAACTGAGTGTATTTAAACCAAAAGAGGAGGAGAGGATATAACATTTCTGTCCTATCAGTGTATTTTTGCTCATACTTTGTAATGGATGTTCAACATTGATTTCTTTCAGACAGCAGTGTGATGCTTGGTTTGTGTTTATTTATTTTTAGAACATCATAGGCTTTATAATGCCACTACTTTGCCATTGTATTTTTGGTAATAAAGACTGAAAAAGAAAAATTATGGTCATGCGTGTGAAATTGTATCATCAGAAATATTTTATTTTCTCTCTCTGTATGAATGAATTTTTTGGGCATGTTTAGGTGGATTGCAAAAATGTTCATCATTATGTTGAACAAAAATATGACACAGTTGTTGACTATTTACAGTTATTAACAATTATTTGTGAAATACCACGACTGACTTAAGTGTTTATGTTGATGATTGAAACAGCCGGTGAAAGCTGCTTTAAACAGTTCTAATGTCATGTTTAAACCTGTACTAAACTTCTGTGTCTGGCAGTTGGTATACAGCACTCATCAACACCTATCAGATGTGAATTATGTTATCTCTAAAGTATGATGAGTCTGCACTGATCTTCTCTAACATCTTATTAACTATAGGGCTAAACATCACACGTACATCATGTTGTCCCTAAAAAAATCACTTAACTTCTTGCAAAGGGAAATGAGGCAGATATTCTGTTCTGACAGATTTTACAATGAGAAACATCTAATTTTTCTACTTCCTCATCAGTGTAAACCCTTTCTTGTATCAGAAGCATTGAGGGGTTGCTGAATGGATCTAGATGGCACAAACCCAAGAAGGGAGTCAGGGGCCCAATGTCTCAAAGTCTGTTAGCTCTTCATCTGCCACTATTGGTGGAAATTCACTTGTGTTAGTGGAGGACATGCAGACAGTTTGCCTGTGACAGACACGCTGTGTGTTTTTATTAAACGTTACAAGCCGTGAAAGGGTTGGGTTCAGTGGTAATGTCGGGTATTTATCCTGCAGGAAATTGCTTCCACGCTTCCTCTGTTCACCTCATCCTGTGCTGAACTGATAAAAGAATGAGATTCATGTGCTTCAAACCTGCACAACTTGCACACAAATCAGGGTTTTAAAATATATCTCAACAAGTATAGTATGTAAGTGTAAGACATGTTACTTTTTGCTTTGTTCATCCAACACCGCAGGGAGAGCAAGGCTATGTTCTGTTTCCTAAAAAGACCCTTACCATTGTTCACGCCAACATTTTAAGTAATCTAGAGCACACCTCGTCACAATGTTATGCAAGACCCTTTGTAAGGTGAACATTTAATTAAATCAGTTAAACAGAGAGGGCAAAGAATTCAAATGCAATTAATGCAATAAAGAGTTTAGTTCATTGAAACTCCATTCAGATTAAGAATATTGGAATGAAAATAAACAAACAAACGATGAAGCTACCAACAGCAATGATTGAGATCCAAGCAGAAATGGCAGTTCATGACTTAATATGACCTTCAGAGGATTTGGACATGTTGCCTAAGTAGTGAGTGAGATTTGCAACTTATCTGATAAGTTGGCAAATTTAGCTTTTGCAGTTCCTGAGATACATAGAGTTTTAGCAGAGAGCACTGATATTAACTGAAAAAAAAAAAAAATGAACAAAAACAATAGGATTTCAACACTTATTGCTTGGACCCCAAATTATAGCTGCTGCGTAGCGATGGGTCAGGGCCAGGCATTTTTGCAGTAAGCACCAAACTAACTGAAAAACAATGGACAACTGTGCATCAGAATGTGCAGTTTACATAAGGCTTGAGCTGGCAGCCTAAGACACAAAGGGCTTGTCACTATCCCAGTGAGCCACATGCCAAGTAAGAAACAATGGATGGCTTCATACTATGACTGTGCCAACCACCAGGGTGCAGGATATCAGCTGTGTGTACATGGGAAAGCATTACTTCAAATTGGTGTCAAAAAATTCAGTTATCCACACAACATTCTGAAAATTTGGACGGCAGTAATTTATATGAGGGCAGAATTGAGAATGCTGTCAAAAATTCAGTTTTTGAGATAAAATTCTGACATAAAAGCAAAAATTGTCAATTTTTCATGAACCTTAAAGATTTACTTAGAAAGAACTTAAGAGTATATGTTTACAGCACCGTTTACATGATGCACTGTAGACCCAATTTGTGATTAATCAAAAATCTGTGCAGATCTTTTCTGGAAGACAGTCTTAAGATGCGAGGAGCAAGTCTGATGTGTATTGAGCAAAAAATTTGAGAGGAGATAGATTTGATTAGTTTTACAGCTTTTGATAAAAACAGAATGATGTACTTTAAAAGTCCTACCAGCTCAAATTGCATGAAGGTTTCTGGACCTTTGTGCCAAGTTTGGTCTGTCTTCATGCATGGGAAGGCAGATTTCTGGGAAAATGAAGAAGAATAACACTTACAAAACAAGCGGGACCAGGAGCCAGGCTGCCCAGCTAAATAATAAATACAAAAACAAATAACAACAGCACTATTGATAATCGCAATAACTTTTTTTAAAAATGTATCTGAGGTAACAAAAAGACAGGACAAACAAGAGAAAAACATATTTCAGTGTTAGTGATATATATCCAGTGTTCGACAACATCGCGATACCAGTACTAATGTATTTATGCGTCCACATCAGAAGAGCAGGGTTCACAAATTTCAGAAAAGTTCATCTTGAATCTACAAGGTTTCTGAGAGGTTTATTGTGTTTAAAAACAACCGTCAGAAGATGAGTTTCCCTTTTCAAAGTACTAATGGATAATGGGTTTAAGTGTTCAGAGAAAAGACTGGAAAAAAGAGACACACCCAAGGGGTTTGGATTAAGGGCACCAAGAGGATGGACAAGAGGCTTAGAGTGGACAGAAAAGACTGAAACGGGAATACAGTGACATCGAAATATTGTGGACCAGGGGTGTAAAGTGGATGATGCAACGGCCTGGTTTCATTTCATTCACAACTCAGCCTGCATTTTGATCCCAGCAAACAGACGGACACATTTTTTCTCCAATATTCCTAATATTGAATCTCATTGTCTCATTATTGGGGGAGACTTTACTTGCTGTTTGAATGACAAGTTAGATAGATCTTCTTCTAAACAATATGCTCTTAGATCTACCTCAGTAATTAACTCCTTCATCCATGATTACGGTGTATCTGATATTTGGCGTAGGTCTAATCCAAATACACGTGACTATTCTTTCTTCTCTTCTGTTCACCATACATTTTCAAGGATCGATTACTTTTTGGTTGATAATAACCTAGTTAGCTCTATCCAAAATTGCCAATATCAAGCCAGAGTGATTTCCGATCACTCCCCTCTAACTATGGACTTGCTCTGCCCCTCCTTAGTCCGCACTCAGCCGTGGAGACTAAATATCAGATTTTTATCAAACCCAGATTTTCTCTCTACAATCGGGGAACAAATAGATATTTTCATTGAGAAGAACAATACACCTGACATTAGTCACAGTGTTCTATGGGAATCTCTGAAATGCTATCTAAGAGGCCAGATTATTTCCTATGCCTCTTTTGAAAGGAAAAAATATTTGTCCCAAATTAAGAATATTACCGATAAGATTTCAGAGATTGACCAACTATATTCTGTTACCCCATCAGATGAATTATACAAACAAAGGCTCCTTCTTCAATCTGAGTTTGATAACCATTCCACAGTCAAAACAGAAGAGATGCTACTGAAGTCCAGACACACCTACTATGAATTTGGGGAAAAACCGAGTCGACTCTTGGCACAACAGCTGAGGAAGTCTATGGCATCCAAAATCATCCATGAAATTCAGGTGGGTGATACTCTAACCTCTGATCCTGTTGAAATTAACAAAGCATTTCTATCCTTTTACAAATCATTGTATTCCTCTGAAGCAAAATACACTATGAAAGATTTACACAGTTTTTTTGATGAATATGTCATTCCCCAAATTCATATTAATACTGCAGAGACATTAGAGAGTCCAATTACACTTGATGAAGTTAAAAAAGCCATTTTTAACATGCAGAGTGGCAAAAGCCCAGGTAAAGATGGCTTCTGTACTGAATTTTACAAAAAATTCCCAAATCAACTAGCACCTCTTCTCTTAAACATGTATAATGATTCTTATAGAAATAATATCCTTCCTCCAACTCTGCGGGAATCTCAAATTTCTCTTCTGCTCAAGAAAAACAAAAATCCTCAACAGTGTGCTTCATATCGTCCAATTTCACTACTCAATGTAGATATCAAAATTTTGGCTAAAATCCTTGCCACCCGTTTAGAAACCGTAATGTCTGAAATAATTTCGAATGACCAGACTGGCTTTATTAAAGATAGATTCTCTTTTTTTAATTTAAGGCGTTTATTTAATATAATATACCATCCATCCGATAATCCAGTCTCTGAATTAGTCATCTCTATGGATGCTGAAAAAGCATTCG
>JAPZDY010000001.1:2977799-3003905 GCA_029783645.1 Ctenochaetus hawaiiensis
TCTAAAAAAAAAAAAAAAAAAAAAAAAAAAAAAAATTGAGCTTTTTTGACTGATTCTGTACAGATGGTATCCACTTTGCGCCACAAGAAGTTAGCATTAAACCAATGGCTTACAGAAACAATGGTAAAGTAACCTGACATTGGTGACATGCTAGCTGTGTTACATATGAAGTGCGTGTATTTTAGTTGAAAAGCTTTATAGCAAACTATTTTTCAAAACTTGCTAAACAGCTGTCAGGCTAAGCCGATCACTTTTTATCCATCCATAAAGAAAAGCATCTTTTAGCATCAGAGTACTCCATTTATTCTAAAATTTAAATCAGTGCGGAAACCAAGTGCCATTGTGTTTGGACAGACAATAATCCACGTCCTCCATTCATTGCAATCAGGCGATTTTTTCAGTTTTTTCAATGCAAACTCGATTGGTCTGTTTGTCTTGTAGTAACAGATTCTAACCCTTATGTGTTCTTAACTTTTAAAGTCCCTAAATGCTCTCTTTGATCACCCATACTGTGGTTTAATGCAACTTAGCTCTTAATATAATTGTTTTCATTTGTATACTGTATAAATTCTCTGTGTTACCAAAGCATCAAATAAGCATTAAACAGTAATTTGATGAGCTCACATTTGCTCTCTGTCAACAAGGCAACAAGCAAACAGTAATTCCTACTGCTGAACTGAGATGTCGGTCAATTCATTTTTATGATTGCAAAGTTGTCTTAAAGACAACATTGTAGTTGTGTGTTCTGATATATTGACATCTCATATAAGTAAAAGAGCATAAAAAGTGAGTAAGAAGTTTAGTCTGCAGACAGTTTTCAAAAAGCTCAGCTTTAAAGCACATAATTCTCAGTAGGGATGGAGGCCAAAATAGAGGGGAAAGAATTGTTTTCATATTTAGCCCACTTAGACATGCTTAAAATCCTACATGCAGCTCATGCTGTGCTACATTGTTAAGCACAAACCCCACATTCACTTTTCCAAGCTGGAACAAATGGTGAAATGTAAAAGTCACACACCTTTCGGAGTGTGTTAGCTGCAAATTAAACCAGAGACTCTCTAAGCTCAGACTACAGTCAGTCCTTATATCAAACTGGTTGATGGTGTCACTGCTTCAGCTGTATTTCAGATGTATTTATTTTTCTGACCATGAAGATTCTTTGTCTCTCTCTTTCTTTCTCTCTCTAGCTTTCACTGATCTGCTTACTATCACACACAAATACACATACACACACATATGAACCCTAGGGTGTCCAAGCCAAGGAAAATGGAAATTATGTTAAAACATACTGGAAAGTAATTTGGGAGTCCTGCAGTTGGTGTTGGTGCTTTGTTACTGCTGCTGTGTACATTTTTGCTGCCTGTTTTGACCCTAAGCAGCTGAAGGTATCAGAGTCTTGGCAGTCGGTGGAAAGCTGCAGTTAAACAGCAAGGAAACTGGTTTTAATAATCTCACATTTAGTTTCCTCAGCCAAAGTATTGTTAAGGAAATGTGGTATCAGTGTTAGCCTGAGGTTATAGAGTTTGGAGGGTTTCTCATCAACTTCTTCCTCCTCCTCTGCTCTCTCTTGCTGTGTCTTCCGCACAAAACTTATTATCACAGCTCTTACGTATGCAGTGAGACAATCGATTCAGTTTATTTCAGACATGTGCTCACAGCTTGATGTCGGTTCCAGACCCACAAACCCCCTAACAAATGTTCCTCGCATTTTCCGAATGATGTTCCAACATGTTTTCCCCCACTGCTCCCCACCCCCACCTAATCTTATTCTTTTCCTGTGCGCATGTGTGTTTTAATAGACAAGAGGTCACAGTTGTAAAATCTTTCCTTTCCCTCCCACTGACTCCAGTTATCTATAGCCCATCCAGTTGTTGGGAGACTTACTGGGACGCAGTCTTAAAGTTTGCTTTTATCTTTATACTTAGTTTCTGACTTGTAAAGGGAAAATCCTTTTTTTTTTCCACGTCTCTGTTGGAGATCAGGAAAGGCAGAGGTTAGTCTGCCTTTAGGCTCTGAAAGACAAATGCCAAGATGAAGGAAGACCAATGTTGGACAAACCATCGCTTGGATTCTTGAAGCACCACATCAGAGAGACGAGAGTTCTTCAAAGACCAAAAACGGGGAAATGCTAATGTGGAGAAAGAGAGAGGGAAGAGGATCGGTGCAGTCTGAGAAGTGAACTAGTTTTTAGAGCAACAAGCAGTTTGTGAACTTGTTAACCAGGCCTGTTCTCTTTGACCTTCATTTAAACTGAGGATTAGCTATCTCATCAGAGTTCTTGGTGAAAAGCCAAGGCTTGTTTTTCCTTGAGCAAACTCAAAAGAAGGATTGGGAAGAAAATCAGCTGCTCATTCCCTTTAGAGAAAGCTTTTGCATATTTTCTTTGGCAAGGAACTTGAAGCGATTAAAAAGCTAATTTATTTGGATCGACTTCAAGAAAAGAAAAACATACTGCATTTACATTTATAGCTGTGATGGATTTGGATCAGTTTTATGGCTCAACCCGGGAGCATGCTGTTTATCTACCTGGATTCAGCTCATCAAAGGATCCCAGAACTTACTGATAATCTCCGTCATCTCAGGCTATGGAGCTTCGCAAGAGAGTTAAGTTGAGCAAGCCAGGACATAATTTGGGTCTCTTACAAGATACACCAGCCAAAGGGCGATGCAGCAGAGATATCATATGGGGGACAGAAAGGTGTAATGCCATGCAAGAGGCCAGTGCTAAGATACTGTCTTCTCCTGGAAGATCCGGTACTTGTTCCGGATCAGGCAATTTACCCTGGTGGGCTTGGCGACAGGGTGTTTCCATGGCAGCAGGGCTACTATTTGCTGGGATGCTGGCACTATGTCATGCCTGGTGCGTCAACACCATACACGAGAATCTACTGTGGTTCTCTCAGCTCACGGTAGGATTAATGATACTATGTACATTTGAACCTTTAATTAATTAAGCATATTTTAATGAAGCTGCACGTTCTTGGTAAGAGTTTGGGGTCGGGGGGGCATTCTACAGGTAAACAGGTTCATTGGTAACGGTTATAGTATCATTATTGGTTATGAAAGAAGCATACTCTAAAGGCTCAGACCTGCACAAGCAAGGACATTAACAAGAGTTGCCCTTTAACACATGACACAATGAAAAAGGGAAGGGAAGGGTGGCAGCTGGGTAGAGCTTGAAGAACTGAAGACTTTTTTGTGTTGATATAAAAAAAATCTTGTATTTTAACATTTCTGCAATATCAACAAGACAATGGAGAGTAATATAGGCCATAAAAGCAAGCAGAAATGGGTATCATCAAAGTTTTGACTGTGACTTGCTCCAATAACACACCACATGCATTTTTTACCAGGGAGCTGGCTGATAAAAGTCTTTTTAGTTCAATTTAACTGATACTTACATTTGTATTACCACATACAGCTCCTTTGGGTAATGTCAAATAATTTCAGTGTAGCAGAGCGTGTGTGAATATGTGTTATAAATCGAGATCTTGTTGTGTTCACATGTCATGTTGTATTGGTATTAATAATGTATTAATAAAGAGCTTGAAAATATGTTGTATCAGACTGTGCGAAGAGTGTGCTGAGCTCATGTCCCATAGTGAGCGTGTTAAATAAATATTTCCCCAGATGTACCATAAAAAAAGAAAAAAAAAATGTAAAAGTATTTAAAAGCTGCATCACATGGATTTGTCTTTTTTAACACATTGGATTAAATTGTAATGCAAATGGGAGTCAGTAGGGCAGTTTCCTGTTAGTCATTTAACTGACATAACAATTGTTCAGGTTTTAGGAGACTAAGTAATTTTGTCTCGAATAAGTTGTTATTCAAAAATGACGAGCCAGTAATTATAAGTCATTACCAGGAAAAAAGATCACATAAATGGCAAAGTCATAATAGTCAGAAAAATGCTTTGGTTTTTAATAAGCAGGGTTTGAGTTAAAAATGATTGCATTCATCTGTGAAAGTACAACTGCACTGGAGAAATGATTTGACTTTCCTCTGTAAAACCACATAAACAATATGTTAGAATACACCTCCTTAGTTAAATGCTATATTTTTTACAAGAACAGCTTTAAAAGCTATTTACAAAATGGATATCAAAGATTGATGATGTACTTAATATTATGAAATGTGGTTGTTCACTGCTTGCTCTGTTTTTACCCTCCAGCGAGTGCATGGCAAGCAGAAAATCTCCTGGGAAGACATCCTCTAAGCATACACTCTGTGTTACCTGTCTTATTGTTACTCTAAAGGATTACAAGAGAATTAGCTGCTTCGCCTCTATCCTCCATGTTTCTATCATGTCTTGCCAGGATATCTGTTTTCCATATTATGAAGAACAGAGGTGCTTGGTTTAATACAACACATTCCCCTTTTTTCTTTCAGGAGGTGGAGAGGGAGATCTCTTTCAGGACAGAGTGTGGACTGTACTACTCCTACTTCAAACAAATGTTGCAGGCCCCGTCCATACAGGAAGGTATGCATTATGTGTGTAATGATTTTGCTGTATATTCAGTACATGGCGCCTGTATTGGCTGTTATGAGACATCAGGGATGTCCTCAGTTTTATTAGTCTGACAAACTTGTTACATATCTCACCCAAACAGTGATAATGAGGAAAGGCAAGCCTGTCAAATTTAAGTTTTCTACACATACTGATAAAATGTGCACCATGCTCTAGGGAAACAGAAATTAAGGCATCAACATATTAGTTAATTTTGTCAGGTTAAAGGTTTTAAAGCCTCTTTAATGAATAGCACTGTTTATGCAGTACTTTCTTTCCGCTGGTCTTGGATTAGAGTTTAGACTAATGTTTGCAGATCTGCCCTGCTCTTTAATGGGTTTAGAGAAATTTATATCCTTGCAACTCCAGTCAGTGTAACCTGAGAAAGTGCTACGTTTGCCAAACACATGCACTGTTTTCTCTCATCCTGCAGCCTTTCCTCTTTTAACATTTCAAGTTAAACTATGCAGTTTGCATAAACAAAAAGGATGCAAGCTGAGCAAATCAATTTAAATTATTTATTTAAATGTAGCAATCTGATCTTATATTTTAGTTAAAAAACATCCCTAACATCCTGAAATCCTTCTACATGGATCATCTTCTGGTAAGTTTTCTGCCTTGAATATGCAGGTTTAGCTTTTTAGGTTTCTTTGTTTTAAAATGAGTCAGTGTTATTTAAGAGACAGCAGGAAACTATTGTGGAGGAAACATTGTTGAAATTTAATGATGTTTCTAGTTAAAGCCAGTAAAATCTACATGTGACAGTTGTTTTTTTTGTCTATCGTTCTCTGAAATCAAATTAAAGTGTGTGAATTTATCACTGCCTGAAAACGTAACAGGTGGAGCAACTGCTTAGCAAACAGTCAGCTGAGGTCACGACTAGGTGATGACAGTATAAAAATGAATAACATAGCTTTTCATGGAAATCTTGACTGTTGTTTTTGTTAGATTGCTATATTTAAAAAGCATAGTCCAAAAATATCTCAAAATGTCTGATTATTTTACACAGAGAGAGACACCAGATGGCTGTCTCTGCCCACTCTTACAAGGTGTGAGAAACTTTATTCCCCTCTAGTTTCCAACCAGACCAAACAAATTACAGCAGTTTCTCATGAAACACAGTCTGGTCTGCAGAGAAAGAAAATAGTCTAATTATTATGTTCCTGTTATCATGTAACATTCCTCACTGGAAACGGCCAAATTTTCCACTGAGGCAAACAATTGAGCTGTAGGCTAATCAGCCGAGGAACCGACTGACCTCCTGCTCTGTCTAACTCTGACTTAACTTCTTTTCCTGTCACTGCAGACTGGCTTGATATGGAAGTAAGGATAAGGTAATGGTTTATGGAAGGAATGAGAAAATAAAAGATCGATGCGCGAAAGGAAAAAAAAAGTGAGGTGGGAAAAGAGAGCAAGAATGGGAGAAAAAATATGGAAGGAGAATCAAAAGAGGACGAGAAGGGAAGATACTGAAGCAGGGATGAGTGGAAAAGTATTCAAACAGAAGTAAAAGGACAGAGGAGATAGGAAAGGAGAAGGCAGTGACATTTCTTTAAAGCTGTCAGATGGAGCAAAGACATACACAGCCTGTAAGTGAGACAGTCAGTTGACCTGACTGCTGAAATTAATGCTAAAGTTACAACCATCACAGTTCAAACACTGACTTCCTAGTGAAACACTGAATCACTGTACTTGTGCATTTTTGCTAATTTTTATTGATCGTGAAATTGTGGTTTATTACTGGATTCAGGTATGAAGTTATTGCAAGTGATAAAAAAAAACATGTCTACACTACCAAACTAGATTTAAGTTGTAATAAAACCTGATTTGATCATTTTCTATGTCCACTTTTCACTGTCAGCTTTTCTGTGCTCCCCACCAGCCCCTGAGAAAAATACCTGACTCATTAAATGCTGAATGCAGGTTACTGATTCTGTCTGTCTGCAATTTGATGCTGGGCAAGAGGTGTACAACACTGCCTGCCGCAACTTACCTACAGCACACACATCAGAGTGAGAGAGTGGTGGGGATGTGAGTCAAATTAGTAATGCCACCAAACTAGCTGAAATAAGTTAAAACTAATGGGTTGAGCTTAGGGAAACAGCAGAGTTTGTGGGGGGGTTTAATGCTTTAGGTTCATCACTATGAGCAACATCTGTAACGTAAATAGTATGGTATCAGTTAGAGTGGGGGAAAAAAACAATTACACAAACACTTAAACCTTGACCAGCTGTAGAAGCATTGAGGGTCAAAGTTCAAACACAAAGTTTTCTAAGGGTTTGAAAATACAGCCATTGTGTGGTGGAGATTTGCGTGCCAGGAGAGGGCAGCACGTGTGTGCAGTCAAGGCCAGGCTTTTGAAAAGACAGCTTTTTAGTTCAGCTTTTATATGACAAGATTTTAGAGTTTTAGAGGCTCTATTTATTTTGGCCTGACATCCTCATTTATTTATCTTTGTACTTAGACTGCTAGCTTTGTGAGCAGAAACAGTTAAATAGAGCAATTAAGATGAGGAAAAACATACCACTCAAATATACATTACAACAGTGATGCCTGGCGGGCTAACATGTGATGTGCATCATTTAGGAAAGAGGACCCATTATATACAGTCTTTATGAGTTTCTTATTCAATATACTTTGGTCTTATGTTAAGAAAGATAACAAAATTGCAATAAATTCTATTATTGGATCGTTTGCAGACGATAGTTAAGAATCACAATGCATTTGAGTTAGCACCCAGCTATCCTATGGAATCAGGTAGTATTTAATTGGGAGATAAATATATGCCAACTGTCAGTGGTCATTATTGTTAATATAAAGTCAAAATGTTGCCTATAGCTGCTTTCAAACCTGTTGGGAATGATTTTTCTAGCCTTAAACAGCATTTACTGCAGAACATTTTGTAGCAGAGGTTACGTGCCACCCAGTTGTTGACTCACATCCTGTCATGATTAGTTTGGTCAGTGTGTGACAGCCTAAACAATATCCACATTTCATTAAATATGTTCCTAAACATTTGCTGTGTTTGTGGTCTGAAACAACTTCTCCGACTCTTCCCAAAGGTTAAAGTTTTATTTCATAACAAATACTTCAGTTTTCATTTCATTTTTTGCATTTTTTTGTCTGTGGACCTGGTCTAGCTTGCAGGAACCCTGCCATATTTAAATGCTGTGCTTACAGTCAGTAATTGGTGTGAAGATTCTGGGCAAAAACTGCTCAACAGTGCTTAGTTTTTTTAAACTAAGTTAAATAAGTGATATTAGAGGACTTCCAGGGCTGAATGCACTGCTGGGTTCAGACATCCATTGTGCTTTCAGCAATTAAGATTCAAGCATAGCAGTCTGTGGTTTCAGTGGTCGACAGAAATCTCAAGTACTGTTATTCTTTAGTAGCTCTGTGCTCTGCAAATTAGCAAAGTGAGCTTTGAAAAACATTCAAACCCTTCCCCCTTCCCCATCATCACAAAGACAAGAGGGTTTTTTCTCAGTCTGTCACTGCGAAAAAAATCAGTTTTACAGTATGTGCCTGTGTGTGTGTGTGTGTGTGTGTGTGTGTGTGTGTGTTTATACACAGGGCTCTCAGAGCTGATCCATGACAACTTGACAGAATCCAAGAGGACCATTAATCTCCTTCAGCGAATGAATATCTACCAAGAGGTCTTTCTCAGTGTCCTCTACAGGCTGTTGCCCATACAGGTAAAACGTCTGTCAGCTGTTCATAAAAAGCTTATTAAACACTACAGATTAGAGCAATGACTGCCCTTTGTGAAGGAATTTCCCTTTTTTTTGGTTAAAGGTGACACGACAGTGCTCAGTAGTTTAAGAGTTAAACTGTTTGGCACTGTCGTCTAACCATTAATCTAAAACAAGAACATCTGTACTAAAATCACACATAATCCTCTGTTAGAACATAAGAACTGTCTTTTCACTTTTCTTCCTATTTTTGCCTGTGAAATTAAGTATTTTGTTGATTTAGAAAGGTTACAAAAAACAAAAAAACAGCTCAGTCTTGATTAATATCTTTGATGTGTTTTGATTTTACCTTTTTTCATTATCGGTGACCAAGGGATCATTTAAGGAGACTGTCTGGATTCTGATCTGCTGTGACATTTTACAGTTTAGTCTTTTAGCAGACGTAGCTTGGTACTCTTGCACTTGTCACAGTGTAGGAAAGGTTTCTGTATTGGCATATCAATTAACTGAGAAACAGTTACTTAGCTTCCTCGGCAAGCGCACTGTGACAAGAATGCCAGGGAGTGAATATTAGACCAGACTTTGAAAATGTCAGTGTTCCTCAATGCCAGAGTCAGTCACTGTCACTGTAGTCAACTCTCAGTTGGTTGCACTAATGTTTTCTTATGTTTGAATGTGTGTGTGTGTGTGTGTGTGTGTGTGTGTGGGTCAGTCGTATCTGGAGCCGGTGTATTTCTACATTTACACAGTTTTCTCGCTCCAAGCGGTGTATGTGATCGCTCTGTACCTCACAGCGTGGCTCCTGTCTGGTTCCTGGCTGGCCGGTACGCTCACTGGGGTCTGGTACATCCTCAACAGGTGGGTAATAACTGTGAGTCCATGTGTCGACCTGAGACTGTTGTATCGCTTTCAGATGTGCACTTGACTCTGCAAATGTTGTGGCAATTTATCATCTCAGCGAGAGATAGAGGTTTATTTCCTCAGTTTAAATGTCAGTCCTCGCCCAGGCTCGACAAACTAAACATTGTTTGAAATGACAAAGTGTCACAGTCGATCTGCGGAAACCATTCTAAATCACATACAAAACCCGATAGTGGAATGAAAAAAATCCTGTTTAGCCTGTCTGCTCCTCTGTGAATTTGGTTTGGTATGACCTGTACTCTTACTGACCTTATTGAAGTGAACTTCTTGCAGATGTTTGCCAGGGGACTTAAAATGATCCTGAGTTGTTCTTTCGTGAACAGTTGCCTCAGCCATCTTCGTGCTGAAAGGCTTTTCTGAACTTTTTTAATATTTTTATGCCCACTCAAATCTTTTTTTCTCAAGAGATTTGCAACATTAAAGGTTCCCTCATTGTATGACCCCTATTATTGCAATGCATAAATGATAGGAAGCATTTAAATGAAATTTCTGTAACAGACTATTTGTCACCTCCTCTCTTTTAAAAGGTGCTTTAATACCTTTATTTGGCTAAACTACCATGAGAAAAGATTTGGAGTGAATTTGTAGTTTTCTAATTAGTTAGAGGTTGGCTGCAGATCCCATATTTTGAGATACTAACTAGCGAAAATTACAGAAAATTATTCGATGTATAATTGCATGACTAATTCAGAGCCATTTTTAGTACCATATAGTTTTTAAAAAACCTGGAGGACCTCTTAAGCTTATATACAAGGTAAGATTAATTTATTTGAGTTATTAATTCAAATAAGAAAGTGGAGGGAACATCTGTAGTGAAAACATTCATTCAACCTCCAACCATTTTTTCCACGATGAAGAACCAGCAGGACCTGAGGCCTGTGTGTCAAAGCTACATTATGTTGTTAGCCAGTTATCTAGGTGGCTTTGTTTACCCACCCCACTTTAATCACATAACACTGCTGGCAAGAAACACTCCACAAAAAATTTCAGGGCATTATTTCATGATTGAAGGCATCAATATAACAACAATCTGTCACCTTTAATCGAAAGCAAGTTCTGAATCCATGAGTAGCATAGGTATGAAGAGTGTGTGGGAGCAAACACAGGCCTCAAAAATATATATTTATATTATATATACAAAGGGCAAAAGATATAAGTAAAAGTATAAATTTTAAGTTAGCGGTGTGTTTGTGTGTATGTGTGAGTGTGCATGTTATGCTAGGATATCACGGGTGCGATGTAGCAGCAAATGGTAATAATGGAATTTCATTTATTTGTGCTGTCTCAAAGTAAGAGAGCACTGACACAGCGCTCTGAACAGAGAAAGGATGAAACAGAGACTGATGCTTGTCTGATATTGCAAAAACACCCGCCGCCACTTGTTCCACCCTCTTATAATAGCTGCAACTCCCTCGACTCCATGGAGATGTAGTTTTATAAGCTTTGTTCTCATGCACAAGAGTGTACATGTGCATGTTTGTGTACATAGGTGACAAAACACATTCCAGTCAAAGAATTGTTTTCGAAATTCTTGTGTAACACCTGGGAAACATAACAAACTTGTTGACATTGTTTTAACGGAAGACCTCTCTAGTTTTCTCCAGTACAAGTTAGAGGTGTGTGTTGTTTTTTTGTGTTTTGAAAAGTAGAAATAAGTTTTGAGACCCTGCTGGCATTTTCTCTGCTTTATATTTTTGGATCAATCCAGAGGCAGGTTTTCTGTGGTGACCCTGTAAACAGTGAAGTGGTGGGTCACCAGTTTGGAGTTTCACAGTTTTAGAAAACTTATACAAAGAGCTGCTGTAATCACAAATAAACTAGAAAACTTTGAAGCATATTGTAATTTGATTTGAGACTCACTTGAAACTTGTGTAATATAATCTGTCTTTGTTTTTGGTGATTCACTTTATAACTTTTTTTTTCTAGCTTTCTCAGTAGCAATCAGTGAATCAGCTGAACAGATTCCTCTATTTGTTTTGTTCCATCAGCCCACAAACCACAGCAAGACAAGAAGTCACTGCAGTATGTTTCTTGTGGTTCAGCCCTAAGCCATGAGTTGGAACTGTTGATATGATTTTTTTGTCTTCTAATCCATTTTTCAAATTGATTTTTATCATTCACCTTTCCCTCCATTGCCCCTTCGCTCCGTCTCTCCCTCCTATCAGGATAGATACCACTCGTGTAGAGTTCACCATCTCCCTCAGAGAGAACTGGTCTTTGCCCTTCTTGGCGCTGCAGGTCGCAGCCATCACCTGTTACCTCAGGCCTCAGCTCACCGCCTTACAGCAGGTACACACAAGCCCACACCAAATCAATGCCATGAAAAATTCTCACCACATAGACTGGACTTCACTTTGCGCATCCAATCCCAAGTGTTCCACAACCAGCAGTTTCTGATGAAACTCGGCCTAGCAGAGTGAGTATATAAGCTGTTAACCCCAATGTGTTTGTGTGTGTGTGTGTGTTTCCCTCCTCAGAAGGTGATGGTGTGGCTGATGTATGTGACGACGTTCTGTTTCTGCCTGACATGGCAGTTCAACCAGTTCATCCTCCTTGTTCAGGCTCTTATCATTTACACCCTCGATTGTGTTGACTTCCTAACAACAGCACAGGTATGGCTCCCACACACACCAGATACTCACAGGGTCAGTTTCACATATATATATACATTCATATATATATATAAATATATATAAATAAACACTCAATTCTACACTCAACAGTGGCACATATTCTACTGAATGAAAACTGCTTGCAGAGCACTTAAGCCAAATAGATTTTCAAGCCTCGAGTTAATTTCTGCATCGCATGGCCTTCACATGTGCAGCGGTGTTTCTCCCTGTGACACCCCCCCCCCCCCCCCATGCAGTCCCACTCAGGTAACCGCTGAGCTCAGCTTTCTCAGTCTCTGACAAAGTTGTACAAATGAATACAACTTTTATGCTTTAAAAATTCATGCTGCAAAGAGTGTTAACTGACCTTGTTTGCAGTTCGAAAATGTCCTCTCAGTAGTTTTATTGATGTCTCTTTAAAAATCCTTGTCATGGTCAGCTTACCCAGATAAAATTTGCCCACCACTCTTACTTTTATTTGCCTTGGTCTTTAACTGTTCACCTGAGATTTATGTCTCCTCTCTGTAACAATGGTGGTAAACGTTATTCTTTTGTTGTGGTCACAAAATGTAAAGATAAACTTTAATTGATTCTCTTTAGTTTTTCTATATTGAAATATAAACTATCACACTAGCGTCACTATTGTTGTTATTTTTTTAGTCTTTTAAAGCAGGATAAATCTGTTTCTGACATATTTAAAGAAACAGTTCCTCAGCAGGTAGGAGCTACTGACTGTAGTATGTACAGAAACAATCTTCAGTGTATAAAAAATAAGGGACACCTTTCCTGCAGCCCTGTGCCCATGGGATAGAAATTAAGCAGGAGGTTAAGAATCAGACACCTTATACACTCTCAGGAATTCTCATGCACCTTTATGTGTCTTTTATGCCTCAATTGAAAGCCCTTTTTTACTCCTAGCATGAATGTAAAGGAAATATAGAGTCAAAAAGAGTATTTGTAGGCATAATAAATTGAGTTTCATTTTAACCTTGAGTATTGAACCTCATAAAAATCAGGCAGCCTAGCTGTTGACAGATTAATGCCCACCGGTGTTCAGTTGGTTAGTATATTTTACAGCATATTATCTTCACCTATGTAAGTGTTATAAGATAAATCTGTTTTTAACCTTCAGTCCAACACCTCTCAGGAGGATGGAGAAGCCTATACCTTGGAAGATTAATTTCCATCAAAGGGTTATTTGTTAAATTTCACCCCCAGGCATACACACATATACACACTGTTCAGTGGGGATGTGTCTTCTGTTTATATCCTGAGGGAGCTGTTAACTTGTGTATCTGGAAGAATGGCATTGCTTACTATTACAGTTACAAGTAGTATAAAAAATTGCGATCTAATAGAGACATGCATTTATTTATTTGCCGACAAAAAATGGCATCGGTGTCTCTGTAATCAGGATAACAATGACGTTGTGTGATAGAAGACTTTCCTTCCTTCAGGGAGTGTCCTGTTCCACAGACCATGTATGTGAAATGCTTTTAGCGTAATTACTTCTCCAAGCCTGTGAAAATGTTAAAGAATGCATGATTAGAGTTAGCATCAAAATTGGGGACAAATTGTATCCAGTTTTGATTCAGAAATAAAAGGGAAAATTGTATTTCTTAGCATAGAACATTATTAAACACAACAGGTGGCGCCCTAGCTGAATGTCACGGTGTTCACCTCAACATAGATATATATCGTACGTTTTTTTCACAGTTTCAAAAAAGTAAAAATAGCTTTAGCATTGTGAACCATCAGTCTCTTATACCATTTAGCATTAGTGAGGATACATTGTGTTGTTTGGATTGTTTTGCCTTTGTGAAGTGGCAAGCTGGCAAGCTAAGCTAACTAGCCTCAACTTGTAAAGTGCTTTGCTAATGTTGGACTGACTACTTCACTTGCATTACATCAGCACGTCCCAGATACCAAATCATTCTTATCCAACATTACACTAAAGAAACAGCCAAGTTACTCTTCATGTTTTACTTTTTGTGACCTCAAACAAGTCAAAACTCCCAGCAACAAGTAGCTTTTACCCCGTAACCTCAGCACTCAGTCGTCCTACTTGCTGTTCCCATGCAACAGTCATATGACATTGATGCTTCGGGCCAATGTTAAACAAGTGATGGCTGAAGTTTGTCTGTATTTTTACACCACTTTTCAGAGCAACATTTCAGTTTCACGAGTCATGAAAGGTCAATCTAATAGCTGCTCAGATTAATTACTTTATCAGAGCTGACATCATCACACATTACCGTTCCAAACTGTTCAACAGCACCGTGTGTGTGTTTTCAAGGTGACCACTCTGTACCTTGTTCAAGTGAGCGGCCTGCTGAGTGTGTGGCTCCTCCAGTTCTGTAACTCCATGATACTAGGATCACTGGTCCTGAGCTTCATCGTAGCAGCACTCTTCGTCAGACACTGCCAGGTGAGTGTGTGCATGTGTGTGTGTGTGTCTGTGATGGATACAGACAATAGAAGCACAGATGGAAGATTAACCGGCACTTTGGTCGAATTGAAGAGGCCTGTGGTGCAGTCAGTTTTTGCAGACCATTATTCCAATTTGTATGCTGAAGACACATTTTCCTGTCAGGTCTAAATGTAATTTAGTTAAATCAGATCTTATCACAGTAACAATTACAGAAACATTTAATGTGACAGGATGAAAGTGGAGTGGTGAGAAAGATGGGTGAGAATCTGAAATGGGAGAGACATTTAACTACTACATGCCGAAAGTGTGAAATAATTTATTTAAAAGGGCATGCATTATCCATTCTTGTACGCTTAAGACATGTGGACTGGAGTTTCAATGATTTGGACTCAAGTCAGACCCAAATAAAACTCTGCTGACTTAAGGATCAACTTGGGATTTGAAAGCAAACAACATGGACTCGTGAATTCACTTTGCCTTCAGCCTTTTGACTTGAAGTGACTTGAAGTCCTTCCAAGCACGAACATTAAGTTTATGCTCTAACACAGAGAGCGCCTTTCAATTCCTAATTTTTTGACAACAGATTAAACCATGTAGCAGGCAGATAAACACATTGTCACATGCAGAGAAATAGATCAGGGGAGCACACTGGCAATTTTTATCTTTCACCAGTTTCAGTGGAAAATGTCTTCAGCAGCAAATGATATCTGTTATAGCTAATGAAAGATAATTGATGCCGTCTGGTCAGTGTGCAAGCTGGTGTCTGTACTCAGCTAAAAAAAAACCCTTTGTGAGGTTAAGGAGGCTTCACTCTGCAGAATTACTCTAACATCCTCAGTGAATATGTGCTTTTATAGCTCAGTGTCATGTCAGTTTCAGTTATCAGAATCACACAGTTTAACTTTGATTTCCAAGAACAAAAAGTACAGATGGAATGTACATCAGTGAGTCATGTTTATGTTTTACTTTCTCACTTTGTTACAAATGTTCAAAGCTGTCTCAATCAGGGACTCTAAATTAGATTCAGGTTTTGATAAAAAGATATCAAACCAGTTCTTTTTACTTGAAGAACTCACAAAGGCACCATTCGTTTTGCTTTGAAATGTGATGTAATCCCATTGAAATAAATGCACATTTTAAAACAACATAATTTCTGCAAACTTTTTAACATTTTACATAACATTTTACAGAGTTCACTTGTTTGGGACTCATAACACAAGTTTTATGAGTTGGTCTTGGCACTTGTTGGCCTGTTGACCTGGGACTTGGATATCTACCCTGAACCTCATAACTGAGACCAGAGGTTACTTGAGACTTGCTTAACACTTACTTGTGCCTGCCATTCGATTGAAATGCAGCTTTGTTGTTTGTAGAATGTGTATTTTATGATGGAGAAACACAGTCAGTCATGTGTGGACCTAACACAGACTGTGTGCCCCTGCTGCTTTGGTGTCTGATCCCTCAAGTTTCTAAAAGTAGAAGGACATGGAGCATCTACCAAATGTAGCCTACTGACTAACCTCTGCTTGCTGTCTGCTCATGCAGTCTGGTTTGAAGACTGGAGGCCTGCTGGTTCGTCTCGGCAAACTACTCCTCCACAGCATCATGGTTCTCCTCCTGACCTTGACCATCAACTACCTGGCCAAGGTGCTCCTCCTCTTCATCCCTTGCTCCTGTTCTTCCTTTGTCATTCCATCCTCTTTGTTTTCATCCTCTTACTGTCTTACCTCATTATCTCCATCCTTTTTTCTGCCTTTCTCTTGTCCCCTTTCACTCTTCTCCCTTCTTCAGCCCCTTTTCTCTCCATATCTTGTATAATCTCCTCTCCTGTCTGCTTTGCTCTTTTAGTTTCTCTTTTTGTTCTCTGAACCTCTAATCTCTCACTCTCTCCCTTCTCTTTCTCTTCTGTTTCTATCTTTTTTCCATCTTACTGCCGGTTCACCTCCTAGTCTTCTCTGTTTCACTACACTCTCCAACCTCCCTGTGCTGCATCGCTCCTCTCCTCCACCTCTTCATGTATGTAGCACTCTATAGCGTGAGGTCACTTTATGATCCAGCCAATTGAATTTACTTATCTATACATCACAACATGCTGATCTTTATCCTTGACAAGATGATCTCATCTGTGTGTGTGTGTGTGTGTCTACAGACAGCACTTCAGCTCAGATCAGATGAACACATCTTTAAATTCATCAAGTCGAAGTTTGCCTTGGGGCCAACAAGGTATGAACACACGCCTGTAGACCCATTAAAAAACATCCAAACATAGACTCACATGCATCTGTTCTTGGAAGCAGTTGCACACCATAAACCAGACTGTGGCACAGGGGCACAACAACACACAGTAGTGCGTACACAAAGTGTGCACAGGCTGCACCTGTGCTCTAGAGTTGATCCAGTGGGACTGTATTATTCACTAAGCACCAGTATTGTAGCACCCGGAGCGTTAGTGTGTGTGAATAATAGATGGTGGGGTAACACCAGCAACCAGGCCGCCCATCCGTCAGATACTGTGTGTGTGTGTGCGGAGCAGCTCAACCGCTGGATAACTGCTCCGGGGTGGCAGATAACACAGCTCACAGCCTAACGCCACACAACTGGCCTTTCAATTATTCAAGAGGCTGTGGAGAGCGCGATGCTTACTCTACTCTCTACTCTCTGCCTCTGCCTCTGTTCCTGTTGCTGTTTCCTTCACTAGCAGGGACTTATTTATTTTCTCCGTCTGTTTCTTATTTTGATCCCTCGAGTTTTGTTCTGTGCGTTGAGATATCTCAATTCTCAGCTCAATTACTTATCAGCACAACTGTTAATCAGAGGCAGGACTGCCAGTGAAATGTGCAAAATGTATACTCTGAAAAAACAACACAAATTAACAGCGTACATTCACATCTTATTGGAATGGTAAATTCATTTTATTTTGGAAAACATTTGCAGTGTATCAGTACTTCTTTCTCTTTCTCTTTCAATCTGAAATAAGAAAACTTTCCATAAGGGGACATAAACGCACCTCAGTTCTTTTGGTTTTGTAATTTATTGTTTGATTATTGTGCTGAAAGAAATATGTTATCAATCATACACGCACATTTTTGCAGCAGCTCTCTTTAGGATTCATGAATGTTTTTTTGTCAGCTGTTTTCATGTAGTGTATAGAGGATTGAAGAACTAGGCCCTGTTCTTCTTTTAACATGGATAAATAACTTAATCTGATTTGATTTAAATGATTGAACAAAATCTGGATTTTTCAGTGCTTCATTGCTGGTTTCAAAAATATGTGGACTTGCGGTGAAAGCGAAAAATTCAATTACCAAGACCTCTTTAGGTGGTTCACTTGTATGAACTAGCAATGAAAAGTAACATTGTACATTAACTTGGATATCAATTTAAGCTTAACTATACACAATGAAATGAAATGAAATGTTTGTCCCTTTGTCTGTCGCCCTGCTGTATGTTAGGAAGCCTCTCAAAGTCATTTCAGAACAGCAAATCATACTGCAAATAGGTGCTGATCTCGGTTTCACTCTCTTCTCATGTTGCCTTCATTATTTTATTTAACATCACATAAGATAAACAAATCGATTCCTGATCTGCGTTCTGGGGAATGTAGAACCTTTAGCTGAGGCATCAGCAGAATATCCAAAAGATGGTCTTTTTGGAAAGTGATTGATAGACAAGTAATCATCTCAGCAATGAATGTTAAGCACCAAAGACTGAGAGACAAAATGAATAAATATAAATTTCTCTGCAAGTTTCAAACTTATAATGAGCAAGTTTACTCCCTCTTCTCTGTGTTATCTTCGTTTCTGTTATGTCCATCTTTCTCTTCCCTCCTTTCTTTTAAACCTTATCTTCCCTCCTCTCCTGCAGGGATTTCGATGCCAATCTGTACCTGTGTGAGGAAGCCTTCGGCCTGCTGCCCCTTGACACACTGGAGCGCCTAGCTGGTACTCTGCTGCTGTATCCCTACATCCTCACTGCGCTGCTGCTCGGCTGCATGCTGGGAGCGGCCGCACTGCAGAATGTGAGGTAAGTAACGGCTGGTTAGAAAACGAGTGTGGCATTACGGGAAGGGGCCATTGCATCCTTGTGTACTTTAGGCTTCACTGTAATTTAAATGAGTGAGTCATGCAAAATTGAACACCTGTACAGTTGTCATCAACAAGGATATTTGAGGCAGAAACTGTTTTTTTGTTGCAGGTTATGAAAGGGCTCTCCATTAGGTTTCACACACACACAGTTATGGAACCAGCCTCAAGTGGCCATTTAAAAAACTGCAGTTTTTGTCACTCCTGTGAGTTGGCTGCATTTTAAGTTGTGGAGTTATCCACTTGGTTGCGACTGATTTTAAAGGTACTCATGAATATGAAAGGCTTACCACTTTACTGTTCGGTTCACTCTCTCCTCCTTTCATCAGCTGTGTTTGCAAACACTGTGCAGGCAGCTGATTTTAGTGAAACAGTTTTATTAATTTAACGCTGTTCACCACACGTTCAACATCAAAAAGCAGACAAAGAAAGTGACT
Organism: Ctenochaetus hawaiiensis; assembly: GCA_029783645.1. Taxonomy (NCBI): domain Eukaryota; kingdom Metazoa; phylum Chordata; class Actinopteri; order Acanthuriformes; family Acanthuridae; genus Ctenochaetus; species Ctenochaetus hawaiiensis. Next base: position 2,996,483 of record JAPZDY010000001.1, read on the forward strand.
AACTGGTGAAGCTTTTAGCAGCCAAAGAACCAGGTTTCCCTCAGGAGCTGGTTGAGAGTAAAACAGAATAAAAATGTAACTCTTTGCAGACATGTTTGTCAAGCAAGCTGGTAATGTGTCAATGTCATGTTAACAGATGCACCCATAATGGCCCAAAAAATCAGTTAATGCAGGTTCAACATATTCTAGGATTGAACGTTAAGGTCAAGCTTCGCCCCACTCTCTGTAATCTGTGATCATTCACAAAAGCATCACCAGCAACACAGAAGGAAGCACAGAAAATTAGAATGTCGCCTTCTAGAATCAATGCACCAAAATAAATCACCTTCTTAATAAATATCTAGTATTTATAACTGTCTCTAACTCAGAAGTGACTTATTGTGCCCCAAAATGATAGCTCAGGCTAGCACCTTGCCAGTATTTTATATTTAATCCTCCAACTTGGCAGGAACAACCAAGTGTGTGTCCTTTTTAGGGCAAGTTGGTCAAACGAGGCAGCAAAGTGCAAACGAATGGAAAGTTTTAGGCCTTGCACAGAGTAGAGGGGGTTTTTTTGCTCAGAAGAGGACATCAGGAGGGATATCAGAGGCAGAGACTCAGTCGCAGTGGTTGTCACCGTCCCTGTGTCTCCGGCCCACATCACTGCAGAGTTTGTAATGGCATCGTTGCTTCATGCTCTGGAAAACACAATATTCTACCAGCTGCCTCTCAAAGCTTTATTTGCCTGTGGTGCAAGGTAAGGGGCTGCATTGAACTAATCACATTAGCATATCAACTCGCCCTCTGTTGTTGGAGGCCTGGAATACTAACCTCATAGAACAAAGGGCTATTTGCCAATTCAGGAATTAATTTAATCCACTTTACCCCACCTCACGTAAAAGGAAGAGCCAGATTGGATTTGTATTCAAATGGAAGCTGGTGTCCATCTCGTTCGGTGCGGGAGGCCAAATCGTGGGAGTGACATCACTGCCCTCAGGCCACTCTCTGTTTGTCTGCATGCTGACTCCTGCTGGCAGAAAAGATCGTGGGTGTGCATTATTCCATATCCGCTTACGCAAATCGTTAATGAAATCTGAATAACAGCAACTGAAATCTGAATAATCTAAATAATATAAATTCCACCCACCTAACCTTCTGCTGCTCCTCTGCAGCGTCTGGCTGTAATGTTTTATGTATCTCTGTTGTCTTTTGTCTCACTGCCTTTTTTTTTTTTTGTTTGTTTCTCAGGAGACCTAAAGGAGGTTCAGCTGAGGAAAAGAAAGGAGCTGGAGAGGCTGGAGCGGTGGCTTTTCGTCCAGATGTGGCCTATAATCTGCTGCATACACTCCTCTACGGCCTCCTGGCATTCAGCACTATGAGGTAAGCTCATGCACAAACACACATGTAACAGCTGGATCGTGTGCACACACACATACCTGGATCCACACATTCCAAAGCGGTTACGTTGGTTTAATTCCCAGACAGGGACTCTTCAGATGTACTTTTCCTCTTCATGGCTTGATTTTCGCGTGCTTATGAGCACATTCTGAAATCCAAGTACCTCTCAAGTGCTTTTCACTATGGGGACTGAGTGGGCTACTTTAGCCTCGATCAACCATCCATACCAAGCACCATCCCACAGTGCTTCAGTCTCTGAGAGATGATAGAGATGCAGCTCACAGCAGGAACAGAAAACTGGACATAGATGGACAACTGATAAGTAATACTCTGTATGTCTGACACCCTGAAGTTTCAAACAGAGCCATACCATGAATGTAAGTGCTCTCTGTTATTTTTACTATAGAGGGTAACACAAGCGTGCAACTGACAAACTGCTACAGGTCTATTGCTCAAATAACTTGTAATGTTAAAAAGAAAATGATTTCAGGGAGCATTGAACTCAGGAAGGCATATGATTTGTAGCCAGGGACTGTGGGTTTCGTAGGCTCATTGCTGCCACCTGATTTCACCAGCTGTAGCTAGCAATTTGGCTGGGAAGGCTGCCATTTTAAAATGACAGTGGCTGACAGTCTTGTGTTGTCATGGCTAGAGATTGACAGGCCAGAAGTCGACATTGTCACCAGTCAATGATCCACTCAGAAGACACTGAAGTTGAAGTTTTTAATATCTGAGATCTCCTGCTGGTAAAAACTCCTGATCAGAGAAAAATGTGTTATGACTCAAGTTTTTTTACATCATGGGATACTTCAGTTTACCCTTAACTCTCTCCATCAGAGCTCCCAAGCATCAGTAGCTATCTGCTGACACTGGTCCCTCAGCTCTGCCCCTTCGTCCCGTCACAATACTCCGCAAAGCCCCATTAATTCACATTCATGCATTTGAGTGTTGATTTGGAAACAGTAATGTCAAAAATCGTTAATAAAACTTTCGACTACTCAGTAGTTTGTTGATGATATGCTCCTTAGCTTAAAAAGTAATGCTCAGTTACCACTGTAGGTAGTAGGCTACTTAGCCAGAGGTGCTAAATAAAGCAGATAAACACTTATTACTTTCTTACACTTTTGCTCCTTTTTTGGTTTGGAAAAGCAAGAAAAGACTCCTTACTCCAGATGCTATAGATGCAGATTAGTGTTTACCCCAGCCCGGTGCAAAGTACTGCTAAATGCAGAGAAATCCCAACCTGACAGGCCTACCGAGAGTAGTTGAGGTAACTCTGTTTTCACATAATTCTGTTCATTCTTTACAGCACCATTTCTTTGGGTGTTCATAGATACTGTATGTTAAGCGACTTATAAGCACATTTGTAAACCTATACACAAAATGGGCTAGAAAAATCCCTAAGCCAATTTCCATGCAAATTGGGAAGTCTTATAAAAACCTCGACAGAAGAACGAGCATGCCTCGGTGGAAACTGTGACCTATGTGTAGGAAGGATTTGGAGTCAGTGGGAATTATTAGCTCTGAAAACGAGTTATTCAATCAAGCAGATGATGTTTCTCCTGCTTTGGGCGCATGTTTGAGCAAGTCATGCCACTCTGTTGATTGTGCCCAAAGGTCTGAACATGGAGCAAGCATCTTCTACAGGGACAGAGGGAGCCTTTAGTGATCCAGTGATATGAGAAGCATGTTATGGGGGCATTCTGTGCTTTCCCTTCTGTTGTCAAAAACTGTAGAAGAAAATGAGGAAAAAACATTTTTCACATATGTTCATTATTTTTTTCCACTCTTACTTAACATTTAGATATCAACTAGCAAAATATGCCTCTCCAGATTTTCTTTTCAGACTAATAATTGCATTCTAACTGATGAAGGGCGAATTCAAGAATAACATTTTTCTTACTTTTTTTTTAAATTCCAGATGTTTACTGTGAGACATTGTGTATCCCTCCTCTACGATTAGCCTCATTAGCCTTCCCTGCCATATTCTTCAACCATTTAATGTTTCCTCTCCTTCCTGTTGTCTTGCTGCAACACATAAACACTCAGGCCTATTTTTCTAGTTGACCTAACTGCCTCATCCATTGGCAGGTTCCCTCTGTGGAGCAGCTCCACCTCTGAGGCTCCAGTTATAGAAGCCAGACTCTGGCTGATGGGTTAAGAGCCCAGACACCAATGCTTGCACCTCAGCTTTACCAACGAACAAAAAATGTTCCTTTGCAGTAGACTTTCATATGCAGCCTCTTTTAAACTTCAGGAATGTTTTGGCCCTCTGAGGCGACAGCTTTTACTGCTGCTGTGAACCACTGACTCTGGACAAACTTGCTGTTATTGGTCACACTACACCACCAACAATCCAACCAACTTCTGCAACAGCTGCCTCCATTTTCCTCTTTCCTAGATTTTCCTGTTTCTTCCAGTTTCTCTCTTCCAGTGTACAGTTTGTTTTTCATTTCTTTGAGTAATTTTATACAAATCTGTATTAATATGATCTAGTTTCATGTTCATGCATTAAGCTTGTTTTTTTTTTCAAATAGTCATTTTAATCCTTGTTAAAATTGCGTTTTTGTTCGACCTCCAGCAGTTGAACTCCTCACCTTGCTGTAGTGAAGTATAGGTGTACTCCAGCACCCTGTGCACAAAATGATCCACCAGTGTTCACCCAGTGAACACCCACTACTCTTTGAATGTAGTCAATATTAGCAGAAACAGTGATTATTTCATCAGTCATTCAGGTCACACAAGTTTGGGATGTGCAGCAGAATTTCTGGTAATGAGGATGCAGCCTGTCATCATCATAGCAATACTTTGGTGGTTTATTGTTGATGGTAATAGGGCAGGATTATTGACAATACTTAATGATTTCAAATAAAAAATGCTTAAAGATGGTTGGTTTTATAGGTTAGAACTCTGCTTTTGCTTATCACAATTCTAGACAGTCATACCAATCAAAAGACAAACCTTGTGAAACCAAAGTGATCTCTGGCTTCTACTGTATATTTAAGATGATCACATCAAGTCCTATAAATAGGTAAAATTCTAATTATTATTGTCATACAACTATAAGCACAACTGGTCCTTCTGCCACTATAAAAGTTGTGGTATTTTGTAGTAATCTGTGGACAATCACTGAAGTCAGATTTGGGGTAGACATGGTAACATATCATGTCATATAACCTTTCTGCTCTTACTTTAGGGACACAACATGTCATACTAAGTGGTTTACATCTGCACTCCTTATTCGTAGGTTTGTAGTGTCACACAACTTGACTAATGAATCCTCTGCAGTTTTTCCCATTTCATGTACAAAGGCTTCGGCACAACAACTGTCCCAGACCTGACTCCTGATTTTCATTTGCAATCATATCTATTTCTACCATCATCAGCAGATTTTCTGGGTTGAGTGTAATTTAAGCTGCAAACACAAGCTGCCAAGCTTGACACCAGTGATTTATTATTTGAAAGTTGAGTTTAAATTTGGGCTTTTTGTGAGGGCTGTCAACAGAATCATAGTTTACAATCTGAATAATCCCCTCTTTTCCCCATATTAAAAGAAACCTGCAATTTTTCTGTCAAAAAGGAAAGACGAGTATTTTCTTATCAGGTTTTTGCATATCTACATGGAGATGCGGATTTTCAAGGGTCCACACAAGTAATATAACTAGAACTAAATTTTAAGTACAGTAGAGCCAGCAGCTGTCTCACCCCGCACGTGTCAATGTTGCAAAGTATGAATAATGGACAGGAATTAAACTGGCATAGGAAATTCTGTTCATTTAACATGCATGGTTCATACAATGTGTCCCTGCTACAGTCGGGAATTAAAGCACTGATTGAATTCACACTAAAGCAGAAAAAGCGGAAGGGTTTCAGTGCAGCAGCAGCAGCAGCAGCAGCAGCAGGGCAGTGAAGAAACAGACACATTTAATTTCAGCACTTTCTCTAAAATGCTGATGAATAGCGAGAGGCCAAAAGTGCAGAGAGCCATTCCTTTCTGTCAGAAAGCTCCTTTGCATTAAAGACGTATTGAGATTTATTTCTGTGAGGCTGCACTTCTTTATGCCTCCCCCCATCTATCTTCCTGTCTCATGGCTTCTTCTTTGTGCCTGTCAACAATTTTTCAGTTCATTTCATTCTCTCAGCTCTTTCTCTCCTGCTCACCTCACTCTGTTTAATCTTTTCTCATTTGTTTAGAACTCTTTAATTCATGTGCTTTGGATCAGAACTTTGATCATTTTAGTGTGATTTAGAAACTAAATTACTTTTAACTATATTGGAACCTTTTCAGTAAGTTTTTACTGAACTAAATACAATTAGGTTTTCCTATTTGAATTGAATGTGCTGCACTGGCAATAAAAACAATAAAGACAATATTTTCAATTTGGCCTGACTTTGCCTCCCTATTCCACTCTCTCTTCCCAGGATGAAGTATATCTGGACTGGCCATATGTGTGCGGTCGCAGCCTATGGTGTGTGTGGGACGGAGTTGTGGACTCTGGTGCTAAACACTCTCCGCTGCAACAGTAAAGTTCTGGTAAGGGCTCACTACAACTGCACCTCCTGCTTCAAACCAACAAAACCATTCTTTCAGAACTGGGTTTCAGTTTACTAACGTTTATTTTTAAAAAAAGCACTTTTTTTTTTTTTTGTATTTCAATGGATCAGATGAATGTGTGTGATATGGAAGATGTTGCTAGAAGTAAAGAATATACAAAGGCCATCATGACTGCAGTCTCTCTCAGCTCTACAGGGAATTAAACCCCTTTTAGCTACATTTTTTGAAAAGTTTTTCAAGTCACAGCTCCAGTGCTAAATGTTGCTAAATGTTGCTCGGCATCAGCAAGGTGTGTACATAAGCAACTGTTGGCTAACTGTTGGCTAACTATTTGGTGTGTTACCTTTATAAGATGACATATCAGATGCTGTGTTTCTTCCTTCAAAAAGTAGGATGTGAAATTCAATATTTCAGTTTTTTTTTATCTACACTTTTTTCAGTACCACAATTTTAGGCTTAGAACAAAGTGTTGCTCTTGTATCTGCTTTTATTCAATATACTATGCCAAAACAATGCAGAGGAGCTAAGCTAACTTGCTTAAACAAAGTACAACCTCAAGTCAAGTCAGCTTTATTTCTGTAGTGGCACATGATGATAACATAGGTTGTCTCAAGACACCGTACATATAAAGCAGGTTTAGACCACCATAATTTACAAGGACCCAATATCTGACAACAATTATGCTAATATAAGTTATTACTCAGATCAGGATATATCTACTCAAAAAATATGTGAACAAAACCAAGAATCTGAAGGTACCTGCTCCTTGTATTCAATAATGACATTTGATCAGTATTTATGAAGTATTGAGATTTCATATGAGTTAATATGCATTGTACTGATCCTTAAACACAGACAATATACTGGAAGACACTCTCAGAATTTGTCATTTATTCCTTTCTGGTTTATCAAGAAGGTGAACCCTCATGCTGCCTAATCTACAGTTGCATTTGAATCAACACACTCACCTCTGGACAGCTGATAACATTGCATGCAGACAGGCCACTAGGTGTCAGTGTGGTCATTACATGACAACAGCACGAATCAGATAAGAAATGATACTTGTGAGCAGTGCTGTGTCTGCGGGATATCTCTGTGCCATCTCATTCTGTGCCTGTCTTCATTTTTAGCTATATCTCTGTCTGACTGTCACTGTCTCAGATAAAATGATATCCTTTCATTATATTTTACTATATTTAACTGTTTTCTGACTCTCATTTTGCAGCTGAAGCTTGTCAGATATGCAGTTCCACTGGCGATTATTGGCTGCTTGTACTACAAGGTATGGCATTTTCTTATGTTCATCACTGTAGTGATGTTCTCATTATGGAACCAAGCCAGTTTATACAAAAGCGTGTGCAATGATATGAGCAAAGGGAAATGACTTAAATGGAAATTGCAAAAGAAAATGATAACAAGCAATTGGATCATAAAACGATAGGGAAATTATTGCTTCCCTTCTATTTATTTTGCTGTTAGAAGAGTCCAAAT
>JAPZDY010000001.1:3004808-3017767 GCA_029783645.1 Ctenochaetus hawaiiensis
TCTGTGTGTGTGTGTGTGTGTGTCTGTCTGTCATTTTCTGGTCATCAGGTTGGATGGTGGTGAATTGGACTTTCTGTTGGCTGCATACCATGTAACCGTGCAGCCACATCGCCTGTCCAAGGACACATCACATCACATTCGGCCTCTCTTATTTCTTGTTACTTTTGTCAAATTCCATTCAGAGCGACTCGCTGACGTGAGTTTAACATGAATTAGTGAAATAGTGGTGCTGATGTGAAAGGGTCAACGGTGTCAGCCGAGCTGGTCTAACAACCCGGCCACAGACTGGGTTTAACACGGGTCAGAGGCTGCTCATCACTGGTAAATAGACCTTTCTATTAAGGACGAAAATAAAAACAGCAATATAATTAGACTCTGGGAACAAGAGAGAAAAAAACTGGAAATCGCCTACATTATTAAAATGTCATCGTTATTATAGTTTTTTGTAAATGTAATGAAGTAATCTCCAGCTCAAAGGTTAATTAACTCACCATTTATCATGTAGACCCTTCATTTCTAATGGCAAACATGTTCCCTGAGCACAGACAGTTGATTATGTTGTTTCCTCACAGCAAAATATTTTATATAAATGACTTATGTTCTTTGTAACTTAGTTGAAAAAGTGAGTTATATGCCAGTTGCATCAAGCATGGGCATTTAATCCATATCAAATGTTATTTCAAAAATACCAAAATGACTTGCTGCAGCAGAATAACCGGTGAGAGAAGGATCTTGAAGTAATTGTAATGAGCTATTGAAGGCAGCTTTTAATTTTTTGGGGATTTCAACATGTTAGAAATGTATTTGTTTAACACATTTCAAATACTCTTAAGGTTTCATCAGCACACAATTATTTTTGTGTGCTTGATTATATACTGAATAGTGAGCGAGTGTGGTTTTCAACAAGTGACAACAGTTTGTGACGCTGCTCTTTGCTAGTTTTTTATACTAAAGTGAATATCTCAGATTAAGCGTCACTGTTTTCTTCCATTATCTTGTCCCAGCTGAAAATTCGTCTTACAGTGAATTCGACAAATGACCAAAACTCCCCATTGAAACAAACTGCTAATTAAAAAGGCTTTGGCACAAAATCAGACGCAGTTTAGATTCATGTCCTTCCCTCAGATGATCATTGTAGTTCACTTCTATTCTGAATAAGTCATCATTCAAAGCTCATTATTTCCATCCTATCATCATCAGCATTATGACACTGAGTGGACCAGATGTGGTTTTTAAGAAATGGCCAATTTTAGTCTAATCCTATTAGACAGATAGTGGGATGACACGGAGAGAGGGCTAGCGAGCTGGAGAGCGAGGCAGAGGAGGAGAGGTTGGGATTTTAAATGTTTTTGTGTGTGTGTGACATGGGTTCCCTTCCCTCCAGAGCTAATCCCATTAGACTCTGAGGATTAGGGGCTGTCTAGAGTTACCTTGGTTGGGGCTGAGAGCAGGGCGGAGCACTAAGCTTCTCGCTGCTGCGCTAATTACATTTCAGATGAAAGTGTTAAGATGGGGAAGGGGGTTCATCTTTCCCTGTATTCTCTAGCTAACTGAGGCCAAGGCTGTTTGGTCTTATATGGGAAGATCACACGATATCCTCCAACTGCGGCATAATGAGGGGCAGAACAAAGAGAGATACATGCATGTAGGAGAGAGCGCATCTCTGGACCTGCTTGCGTATTTATGTAAAGCTTTCAGGGACTTGTAGTAATTCTAACTGCAGGGGACATGCTTAATGTATGAATCATGCACGACTGATAAAGGTTGCAAATGTTCACAAAAGGATTTAATGTGGCTTGTTGTTGAAGAAAAAAGAAGGAAAAAACAAATGCAGAGGAGCTTTTATTTATTTGGTAAAATTTGTGCAACTCTTGTTTCTATGTTGAGTGTCTCAAATCAGATTTGGAATCAGGTTCAGGTTAGGACAAAAATGATAGTTTTTAACGATGCATTGTGAGATCAGATAAGGATTGATGAGAAGCAAGAAGACTCAAAAGATCTAACCATAAATATCCTCGACCCTCATGAACAGAGGGATATATATTTGTTTTGATGGTTGAGGCTGGGGTTATCATAATTTCTGAGGCCATCACTCATGACTTTGAAATTCACATGTTAAAAAAAATAAAGGTGTTGGATACCGTGATAACAACAAGCAGAGGTTCATCTGAACTTTGCACAGCGATAATTCACAAGTTTCCACCTGATAACAGCAGTCTGTCCGCAGCTCAGCTGTAGGCTGATACTCTGTTTAAATGGCCAGTCAATAAATCAATAGCAATGTCTGGTCGTTCCACTGCCTCCAACTCTGAGTTATAGTTGAAAATGTGCAGTTTTTAAGGTGACCAATATCAATGCTTTCTTACCAATGTGCTCGGCTTCTCTGCCTCACCTTCAGTCTGAATCTTCGAACCTCTTTCAGGTTGCAATTTGCACGCCGGTGCTGCAAAAGCAGTATGCTGTCCATCAATGAAGACTCGATAAAGAAGTGATGATTAGCAATAGCTTCAGTGCTCTGCTCTCTGACACATGAACTCAACACGGGCGTGAAGAGTCCGAGGCAGCCCAAGTGTTACATGTGCAGCATAAAGAGGAGCAGCTTAAGCTCAGGCACATGTTTAATAGAAACCGCTGCCTCCGAGGCTATCAGGGCTCACAGAGAAGCACAGTCCACACTCAGCACTGTCACCACACTGCACACTGCAGCGCACTGCAGGCTGGAGCCGGAACGGGGAGAAAAGCTCTCATGTCACATTTCACAGTACAGATGGAGTCAGAAGAGGATTATAATGCATCTAGAATGTTGCAATGGAGAAAGTATAATAGGAGGGTATTTATAAGTGAGTATTTATTTGTATGGAGTACTCCTGCAGTGTGATTTATTAGTGTTTACCTTTTGACTGGGCTGAAAATTTTGTTTTACATGAGCTCAAAATATAGTACTCACATAATCAATAAATTTCTTCTCCCTTTCACTTTCCCTCTTGTTTTCTCCCACTGAACAGCAATCATCATACATTTTTCTCCAAGTATAACGCCCTCCCCCCCTTTTAATGCCAGTCCACCATGAATCTGCTTCTCAGTATTCCGATCATATATTTCTGTTGTGAAAGATTCCTTGTTTTTTCCTACCCTTGTTCTGCCCCCCCCTCCTCTTCTGGGTCAAGATATACAGCCTGTGGTAGAGAATTATGAAGGCTGCAGTGAAAATTATTAATGAGAGCTTTGACAGCAGTTTTGCTGCAAATTCAGGTGGTACCTCCGGCTACTCAGCATGGGGACCCATTCAGAGACGGAAAAAAAGGCTCAAATGGAAAAGTAAAGCGTTGTTTATCTCACAAGTCTAAACTCTCAGTCAAAAAATTGGTTCTCTGCCTTCCGAAAGACCATGATGACCATTCCAAAAGTGACTCCTATGAGCACTTTCTGCTCTGCCACCTTAATGGATGAGGTCCAACTTGGTCTAGAAAGCACTTGGTACTTGGTACATGATTACAAATCTAATTTCTCTTTAACCTTCAATCAATCAGTACAAAAAGCAAAACCTTGATTTTCTTCTTTTACTACAAATCAGTGGGTAAAATAAATTACACTTTCTCTTAACTCCCTTAGTTTCCAATTGTTTGGCCTTAACACACAGTTAATGATTTTCGATTCTTTGTTTTATCCATGTGACATTTCCCATTTATCTGCAGCATTTTTCTAATTTTCAAATGCTTATGTGATGTGAGGTAGGCGTCTCCATGCATGTCCAGATCAATGAGCACCATGTGAAATGCTTAACTGAAAACACTCTTGGTGAAACACACTGAGAATCAACTTTTTTTTACCAGCTTCATTGCTTTAACTTGATTTAAAGAGGAAGTTCACCCCATTTATTAAAATGATTTTCCTTGACATTTTTCCGTGCAAAGATTTTAATTTTCGCCTATTCGTCAAGGTCTTGATATGTTTATTTCTGATATTTGTGCCTTTCCCTTAAAAATGAGGGAAATGGAATTGACTTTGCAGTACACACAACATTAAAAAGTAATTTTTAATGAAAAATACAGCAGCAGCATCTCTTTATGTAGTCAGTGCCCGGTGTGGGATGAGATTAATAGATAATCCGCAGAATTAACTGTTTATAATTTATAAAAAAATATTAGGAAATAGCCCCTGTGAAACCTTTTAATGGTAAATTCTGTGGAAATTCACTTTACAGTTGTACTGAGCTGGAGGCAAAAATCTCAGGAAAACAAAACAAAAAGAACAAGTATCCAATTCTGCAGCCAGTGCAGGTAAAGTTAATCAGGAACTATAAGCTGAGTACTGCTGTAAAACACTTTATGAACCATTGTAACAACAGTGAAAGCATTATTGCTGCCTTCAAACAGTCTCAGTGTTTGTAGAATATCATGCTACTTCAGCCATCTGCTTTTGTCTGGAGACGACAGTCATTTATGAAAAGCCATAAACGGTTCTTATTGTTAGTGTTTGCTCAAATGACCAATGGTGTAATTTTTCTGCTGTGGGCAGTCTGGACTGTTCATCTTGTCTGGGTAAAGGTTAAGCTCCTAACTCACATGAGGTCCCCAGGTGAATTAATCCAGTGCAAACAGGCTCATCACTCTCTCCCTCTCACACTTGTTTTGTAGATCTGTCTCAGCGAGTTCATCTGTCTGTGTAATTAAAACAAATGATTGCATCCTTTCGGGAAACCGACCCTGATTCATCAATAAAAAATCATTTTTTGGCTGCCTGTGTGACACTGTACCCCTGCCTTTTTTTACATCCTCTGTTCATGCTTTCACTGACTCACTCTCTTACTTCCATTCATTATATCACTGTCATTCTGTTCCTTATCTCTTTTTTAAATGGTCTGAATTAGAATCATTTAGGCTCATCCTTAAATGAAATGAGTGCAGCTCTGTCTGTGATATGTGTGTGTATGTGTGCCCGTCTTTCTCTGCATTCTGTCTAATCCAGAGGCAGTACAGAGAGAGAATGAGTCCTTGATTAAACTACCTGATCCTCAACCAGAGGACTTCAGTAGATTTCAGTCGACAGTACATTTATGGCCTGACGTTCAGAAGAAAACTCTCCGTCACTGACTCTGTGTCACCTTTAGTCCGCATAATCATTTCTGCTCAACTTTACTTTTCTACAGCTGACTGTCACTTAAATTGGGGGATTATGTGAGGTTGCAAAACACCATATATCAATAGATAGCGGACATGATAATAATATGGAAGGATGTTAGATTTTAACCTCTGACCACCTCTTAATCACCATTAAAAATGTATGTACCGTGCAGGGCACAGAAGGCTCAGTCTGCTGTATTCTAGATCTTGTCAGTGTGATCGAATCATGTCAGTTTTATTTAACATTCTTTTTGTCTGTGAATTTTTGTGAAATATTATTACATAGCTCCTTAGCTCAGGAGGAAGAGTGGGTCATCTACTAATCAGAAGGTCAGTGGCTCAATCTCCTGCTCCTCCGGTCTTTATGTCAAAGTGTTCTTGAGCAAGATATTGAACCCCAAATTGCTCCTGATGGCCGTTCTATCTGCGTGTGCATATATGTGTATGAGTTCCGTGTGTGTGTGTGAGAATTGGTAAATGCTGACTTGTGTTGTTAAGCACTTTTAGTAGTTAAAAGATTAGAAAAGCACCATATAAATGCAGGTCAGTTACCATTTATTACACTTTTATCTCGTTTCATTAGGAAAGTGTCGACCTTATTAATTCTACATTCTACAGCTTAGAAAACATCTTTTTATGTCGCTTCTTTTCTGCTAAATCTTCAGCAGTCTGTAGAACTGAATGCAGAAAGACTTCAGTCAGGCTTCAACCACAGTACTTTTAATGAAAAGAGAGCTCGAAGTAAAACACCTTTGTGGGGGTGGACCATGGCAGGGCTTCAAGTTAAACGTGAAGAAGTTGAGTGTTTGTGTAAAACCAATTGAAAAGAGGGTATATCGAAGTCTAAGTCCCTTGTGACTGCAGGTGAGAAGTTAATCTGTTCTAAAGGCAAATGCCAGCATCATTCTTAAAAAAGGGCCTTTGCAGTTGTTATCGCAGATATCCAGTGCAACGTCGCAGTGTAGGAGCTCAGGAATGGTGAACTCTCTGTACATAGTATGAAGAGGTGGATTTATTCAGAGTTTCTCCATATGGACATGTGAAGACTTGGTCCTCTTACTGTAGTTCTATGGTGCTTATTCACCAAATCTACTCTGGGTTATTTCAACACTGCAGTTTTATATGGCAGCCCATTCAGTGCACATAGGAACACAGAGAAACCACAAGTGTAATAGATGTTTGTGCTGTACATGGGAGCTCTATGACATGGCTTAATGGGATGCTTCAATTTTACAAAACAAGCATTATTTTTTTAATTTATTTTGTCAATATAAGCACCAACATTTATGTATAACCTTATAAGTTATTAAATTAACTGTTGCCCGCCCACATATCAGACATTAAACAATATTACCATTTATATTCAATGTAGTTTAGGCAAACTTAAAGCTAAGTTTACTGCTGAATCTCTATTTAGTTCTGGTTCAGTCTTCAAGCACTAAACTACTTGTCTCTACAGCTGCTGAATGATCCACATGTTGGTTAAATACAGGATTTGTCTGTCATTTCCTGATGGTGATCAGCCTTGGCAGGAGATGTAAAGTCAATTTATCTAAGCTTTTTAAGCTTTTTAAGCAGTGGATGGAAACAAGGTTGACTAGAGTAGTGAATGGACTGAGAATGGACGAGTTTCGTGTCAAAAACCAAAACAAAATAAGCTGAGAGGAGCTCGAGTGCTCCACGGAGCATTCAGGTGATGATTCTCCATGACACCAAGGTATGTTTTTATAATTACACTGTGCTTTTCTAATTGAATGACAATGTCAGTCATTTCAGCGCTGTGCATGTCAGTGCCTCCTGGCATTTTCATATGAGAATATAAATATGAAATTAAAATGTTAAATGTAAATCAGCTTGGAGGGGATGGAAGTTATTTCCTGGGATGCAGTGAGCGATTAAATTCACACACTGACGGAGAGAGAAGACAGGCAGAAATGGAAATGGGGAATGACCCACTTCTACTGCAGGTCAGGAGGCCATGACACCGACCCACTTGAGAGCATGTGTAAATCCACACACACACACACACGCACACTCCCTCACAGCATACACTTATGTGCACATCCACTTGAGCAAATGCCTGTAGTTTACACATAAAGTCAGTCAATAATGCGCCACACCCAAAAACTGAACTTGGTGTGTACAGACAGCAGCTTATGCCCAGTTTTTCTGTGTAGCTGGACTGTAACCATCAACATTACAATTAGTTACAATCAGTGCATGCTAGTGCATCTCAAACTTTAAACTTGGATTTGAAGTCACTCTTCCTTATTATCTGTGAGTCTGAGTACAGACATTCAGGCTATTGCTCTGACAAAATTAGCTGGATGTCATGCTAGTTTGTGATGGCAGATTGTCACACTGACCTCTGTGGGTGGAATGTTTTCAATATTTTGCCTGTGATCATTCTCACGCTGCAGTGCTTGCATCACTTTTGGGATTTGAAATGTTCAGCTTTTTGGACAGCAGCAAAAGGAGGGATTCTTTTCATTTCGTCTGTTCAGCAAACAACATCTCTACATGTTTCTCAGTGGCGATGGCAGCACATGCAGATGCAGCAGCCAGCAGCTACGTCATACTTTGCTTTACTCATTAGTTTTGATTTGCTATTTTTCACCCTCATTTCCGCGTCATGTTTATTAATGACAGAAACACATTCATCAACGTCAGGAAAGGGAATGGGAGGTTTGGATTAACTCCAGCAGATCTTTAAACAATCTCCGTAAATGATATTTCCCGAACAGTCAGCCAGACTACCCAGACTCAAAAGGTAAAATTCCCATGCCAACTTTCTGTCAGCTTTTACAGAAGAGCAGCCAGGACAGGGAAGCTCTGCGGCGGATGATTAAAATCCCTCAGGACATCCTCAGTGGTATCAGTGATATTGGTGAGGTGAAATGCCTGTGCAGAGCCCAAAAAATATTAAAAGACAATTCACACCCCAGCCAGAACCTCTTCACCCTATTGCCATCCAAAGAGATATAGAAGTGTCCTTCACTGTGCCACCAGTCAATCCTTTTGCTTTTTCCCTCAGGAAATGAGACTTCTTCACTCATTCTCTGCACACAACTATTAAAAAAAGCTTTTATTTACACGCCTTTTACAGATATTAGAGTAAAACCTTCCAAAACTCTCTGGACTGATTTCTGTGGTCAGCTGTTGGCCAGTCGTCCTGTAACATCATAGTAGACAGGATGACTGATGTGTAACTTCTGAATATGAATTCAGCAATTGTCTTTACACTTAATCCTTCATTTTCCTATCGCATCTCACTCAGGTACATACTCCTCTATACTCAGCCTGTTTATTTAACCTTTTAGCTTAGCGACCCAGTCTTGTCTAAATGTCAAATATTTGCTCTTGTTGTGACAACAGAACTGTAATACATAGTGTCAAAGTGTCCAGGGTTCATGGCTCGTGCAATTACTTTTTGTCAATATCTAGTACTTTCCTGTGTGTAGTCATGAGTTTAGAAAAGGACTCCCAGGTTGACATCACAGAATGTGTAGGTTTGTTTTTGCATGCAAGACTTATGATAAAAGCTGCACATCTTTTTTGCCATCTTACAAAGAATGCTTTTGTTTTTTGGTCCTAAATGCAGAAAGCCGATGTCCTCGAAGCCAAATCCCTGAAAGAACTCTTAAATGAGATCTTTTTGTCAAAATCTTTTGGGACAATTGCAGAAAGCAAAAGTATGCGCCTTGATTGAGTAACAAAGCTAGGGGATGAACAACAGCGAAATTAGTTCAACCCAAAATTCAACCAACAGTTCTTGATCACTGGATGGATAAGGATACCATCCAAACTTTCTCCTCTCATTCAAAGTGCAGAACATTTGTCTTGGGTGCTTTTTTTCCCCTTTATTCTTTTTTGTTTAGCACTAACTCACGAGGCTCTGAAGCACACGGCAGATCATCAAAAGCTTATTTGGTGGTATATATTATCTTTATACTTACAGTTTGAATGATGCATACTTCTCTCTTCTTTCTCTCTGTCCACAGCACAAATACCCCTAAGCAGGCAGTTTTTGCAGGCAGCATGCAGCTGCTGGCTGGCATCAAGCTGTGCACAGGCAGAGTTCTCACCAACCATCCCCATTATGAAGATAAAGACCTGCGGGAGAGGACCAGACAGGTACGGCACGCTGCCCTATACTGTCAAACATACACAGAGGCGTGGACTCCACCAGAGGGGCTGCAAGACAACGCTAACACAATAAATAAAAAATGTCAACTAAAATGCAAACAGATGGTTAATTACAGAGGTAGCTTTTCAGGTGATTCATGGTAATATGAATACCAATGAGCAGCACGCAGGCAGTAGGATTCCTTGCTGTGTGTTAAGAAGGAGTGTGAGGTGAACGCTAGAGGAAATGCAATAGTGTATCAAGTCAACAGAGAGAGTTTGTTCAAGTCGGCAGCAATTTATGTGAAACTTGTTTGTGCGAGTTGAAAACGTTGAGTGGAATAGTTGATGATGTTGCTTCATTGGAGTTGCGAGATGAGAGTAAGTTTGGCTTTCTGGTGAACTCTGAGTTCAGTCATACACTAAACTGAACACAAGCACTCACACAGGGACTGTTGCTGGATAGCTTACAGCTAATGTCAGTGCAGCTGGTACATTGGCTGTTTGTGGAAATGAAACAAGGCTCAGCAGTCAAATCTGGAGGAATTATAGGAGAGAATAAGCTGCATGTAAGAGTGGAATTGTGTAGCTAAGAGCCCAACTGAAGGAGTGTGTGGGTAAATTAATATTTACAAGGAATTGTTGGAGTGTATGTGTGAGAACAGGTAAATCTAAGGGACAAGGATTTACCTCTTTGTCATGTATTTGTGAAATAACCACACAGTGCTTTTTATATGACTATATTTCATCTTCTAAGTATCAACTGTCTGACAGTAAACTTAGTTGTTATGCAACTGTGATTTTTTGTAAGGTTTTTCCAAAGCAATCTAATTATATAGTTTTTGTTATCGTCAGTGGGGTAAGGGGAACGTTCTTTGGTAGCTCATAGCTGTTTCATGCCAAGCAGGCAAAGTAAAGAGGATAGTGGAATGTTGAAAGCTGGAAAATAGGGACAGCTGCTCAATGACTCCCAGCCTCAAAGTTTTTATGTAGGTGCACCATCAAAAGACATGATAGAAGCTGTCAGATGGCTTATTTGAGCTTAGCATGCACGTATCTGAGTCTGTGTGTGTCATTCACTGGAGTTTGTATTTGGTAACATGAACTCTATGTAGGAATATTTATTTAATAGCTATATCTCTTTTTATTATATGTCAGTTATTTGTATATCTTTTTGGAAAGCAATAGCTTTTTGGGTTATTAACACATTTGAAGGTTTTATTTCTCTTATTTTTTGCGGTTGAATGGAGAGCTTCTATCTCTCCAGCTCTTTGACTGTTGAAATGTGCTTAGTTCAATTCAGATTTTTTTTTATTTTTCCAAAAGAATTCTGTAAAGACTTCGTCTGCCTTTAACCATTGTGTTGGTACTGATACTGGGTTCATCCTGAATATGTAACGGACTTTCAGGAGGATTTACATTTTGACAGTTGAAATGCAGCCCATCAGTGAAAGTGGTAATTTGCTCCATCTTACTATTTTTTTCCTTCTAGTGCTGTCTAAAATAATGTGAAGGTAGGAGTGAACTTGATTGAATGGACTTTGACTTTAGATGTCTGATCTCAGCATTCAGGTTGTGATATTGACAGGCAAAATGTGGGATTTGAACCAATTAATTAAGGAAGTCAGTTTGTCAGAGCTGTAAGCTTTTCTGCTTGTCTAGAATCATGTGATATTAATTATGTTAAATAGAGTTTGTATGAAAAGAGGGAACAGCAAAGGAGTTAACAGACGTCCTTGCCTCGTGCCTCTTTTATGTTGAAGTGATTCAGAGACTTTACCTTTGAGTAATTACAGATGCATTTGGAGAGATACGTCGAAAAAATACTCTTTGAGGTGGTCAGAGCAGTTCAGAACATGAAAGAGAAACAATTTAAAACCTTAATAGTTCAGAATTTTGCAGAGTACCAGAGGGACACTACTTTCAGCACCTGAGCAGCACTCCTTCCATGCTGTTTCTTTACTGAATATAAAACCTCCGGATCCAAAGTCAGGATGGCTGATGGGACTGAATCTACCTCGGCATGGTGCAATCCAGAATCCTTTGTGTGTGCCTCCATGGTGACACAAGCATGGTGATTTTGTTTATTATCTGTCCATTCTGTTTATCCATTCAGTCACCCATTCATCCATCGATCTGTCTGTCCGATTCTTGTGAAAGAAATCTCAGGAACCCCTGGAGGGAATTTTCATTCGATCTGCTGCAAATGTCAACTAAAACTCAAGGATGAATTGATTATAATTTGATGGCCAAAGGTCAAAGGTCAATGTTGCCCCAGAAAACAAGTGTTTTGCCATAATTTCACATGCTGATATAAACAAAATTTCCCTTTAGTGAAACATCTCAGCAACAGCATCCAACATCTCTAAGTGAAGGCAGCATGTTCCTCACTAACTTCCATAACTTACACTTCACTCAAAAAAAACATTTCATACATATTATTAAAATCCTTCAAAGTCTTTGCTACATAGATTTTATGAGTCTGGATGGACTTGAATGTTAACTGCAACTTGCCTGTCTCATGGAGGCAAACAGCTGTAAGGTTGTAATCAAAGTTTCTGAAGAGTGTCTCTCTTTGATTTGGCCAGTCTGCTCAGGATGAGAATGATTTTGAGATTACGAGAAAATGCTTATCTTTTTTTATTTATTTCTCTGTAGGTGAGTGTAAAGGGTCTACAGCTTAAACACTGTACTGGTTCTTTGATAGTGGTATAATCTGAGCAGTTTTCAATCTAGAAAATTAAGTCAGTAGAGATAATTTATTGCTACACTCTACATGATTCCTGTGGAGTGGAGTGCTTTAAGTTATTTCTCTGTGATTGTTGAAATTAACTGTAAATTTTGTGATTTTATACATTTCTGGATATCCAGAATGGGACTGTTGTCCAGTCCATGTAGCAGATTATCTAGCCAGTAGATGACGATGTGACTTTCATGTGACCTTAGATTAAGATTAATATTCAGTTGATGAGCTTCACTAGTCTGTGGTTGAAATAAAAGCACTGTCACATCCACACTTAAAATGAAAAAAAAAATGGGGAAAAGACAGAAGCGTACCTGTTTTTTTTTCACTTACATAAGTAATATTTTTAACTTTTACCTTTACTTCAGCACCTCTCTATAGTAAGCAACAGCTGTTTTACTTGATTGTAGTTTTGTTACATATTATGTTCTGAAGTGTGTAACTTGGCATTGAGTATGCTAAAATTCTATGTATTTAGGCTGCATGGTGTGTACAGTTTTCTGTTGGCTCTACAAATATAGTATGTCGTTAATTTTTCATTTTGGTGGTTTGCTGACAGTTTTTCATGTTTTTATCAAGTTCAAAGTGGTTTGTTGTCAAGGAGGCCCTTCAAGTTAGCTCTCTTCTTTATAGCATTTTTTGTACTAAATCTCTGAAAGGTGAAAGTGTGTAAGTGGCCTAGTCTCTTTATCTCCTATTTCATTACATCTTCATTTCATAGCTTGTGTTTCTTTTTTAAAACATTATCCCATGGATCGATATAGATTGTTTTTTGGGGTGTTATTAAAAGCAAGTCTATTTTTGCTCAAATTAACTTGTTTCAGTGTTTGGTGTTACCAGTGTTGCACCGTGTGTGACATACACTGATTATAGTTCTTGCTAGGGGTGGGTGATATATCGAATATACTCGATGTATCGATGTATAAATCTGATGAGATGTATGAAATGACTATATCGCGACCATCGAG
>JAPZDY010000001.1:3024364-3034554 GCA_029783645.1 Ctenochaetus hawaiiensis
ACTTTGATAAGAGGCGAAACGTCTTCACAGACATATCACTAAGTCCAGTTGCCTTCGATTTATTTGCCCTGAATACATATCAGACACTTTTAAGGATAACAGGATAAGATTCCAGTCAAAGAAAAGGTCTTAAAAATTTGCATATGGGTTCATTACATTAGTGTTCCACTCCTTTTTTTAAACAAAACCCTGATAAACATTTCTTAAAAATTCTAACTCAAATTCTAATTCTAAATTCGAACAATACTTATTCTTTACTTCATTTATCCATCTAAATCTGTTGTTGTGAAAAAGTTTAATGTAATTTGCTACGGAAGAAAGATGAACCATAACAGTTGTCAGAATTCTTAGATCTCTTCTGTTAAACACTTTTATTTTTCCCTCTAATTTGTTTCACATATAATTGTTGTTCTTTCAGATTTTTTCTGTAAACATGTTATTATAGGATCTAAACCAGCTATCATCAAAAGTGTAATTCAGAAAATAAATGTGCCTGATAATTTAGTTCCAGGTGAGAAGTTTTCTTCTCCCCAAATATTGGTGTTTAATTGTAGTCACGTGATCTCTGGGCTGAAAAGCAATCAAATATCCAAACAAACCTAATAAAATTCTCTTTTGTTCTGTGTGTGCATGCCTGCATGTGTGTGTGTACATGTGTGTGTGTGCGTGTGTGTGTGGGTGTGAGCAGGTGTATCAGGTCTATGCTCGCCGCTCCCCGGAGGAGGTGTATGGCATCCTGAGGGCTATGGGGGCCGACTATGTGGTGCTGGAAAACAGCATCTGCTACGAACGGCGGCACAGCCGAGGCTGCAGACTGAGGGACCTGCTCGACCTGGCCAACGGACATGTGGGTGGCATTTATTTTACATGACTCATCGTGACTAAGTGTGTGTGTGTGTGTGTGTGTGTGTGTGTGTGTGCGTGTGCATGTGTGTGCATGTGTGTGTTTGTGTAAGTGGCCACATTTGCCATTCCCTCTGATGACTTCAGTGACTGGGTGAAAGCTCTCAGCCTTGACAAGAATCAGTAGTCTCGCTTCTCATCTGCATGTCACTGTCTCTCACTCTTGCCGTCGCTCTCTCTCTCTCTCCCTTACCCCCCACCCCCACCCCCCCGTCTTTCCTTATTTTGATGTTGGATGCGGCACGCTGGCTATTTGGATTACCAGAGGCGAGACAAGCTTCAGTCTGCCTGTCTGTCTCAGTGTGGTGTAAGACACATGAAAAACAGAGTCACTGTGGGTCTGTGTTTGTGACGCTGTAAATGTCACACAACACACACAACATCTGACATCCAGACAGCTTTATTGAGGCAACGCTGGGTTTACATGTCAGTCTGTTTACTTGTCTTGTCTCACTGTTTTGTTTTTCCATTTCTTGTCTTTTAGTCTTTCTTGTATTTTTCATTCTGCCTTTTCTTTTTTGCTTTGGTGTCCCCTTTTTTCCTTCTTTCCTCATTTTCTTATGTCAGCATGCTGGTGATCCACTGCGGTGAACCCTGAAATGTGGAGCATTTCTTTTTCTTTCTTTCCTATTTTCCTTTTGTATGTATACAAGTCTCTTTCTCTCCTTTAAAAAGAGTGCTTGTTCTAAAACACTAATTATTGATATTCACTTTTAACAAACCATGAATAATATGGTATTAATGTAGACAAAAACAACCACATTCAGTAAAAACAAATCAATGACAGGTCTGTATATCTGTAAGTTTCCAAAGACATGGGATACCTGTATTTTAAAACTATCTTCAAGATGCTTCTACCAGAGAATATAAGAAACACATTTTGTAAAATGTCACCCTGAATTGTTGTTTTGCACAATATATTTAAAAAGTGTTGCAGATTGGGTACCGTAGTGTAGCTGTGTGTGATCGAGACACATTTTGTAAGGAGTCAATTAAGAATTAAGGTTTTCAGGACTTCTAAAACTACTTTTATTCTTTGCAGCACTTATGAGTTATGTGCTAAATGTTGGTGGTCTTTATGGCAACAAATAGGATGAATTACTTGATACAAGCCTAAACAACAAGTTTGCAGTATTTATTTCTGGCTTTATTTTAGTTTCACAAGCTACAAGAAACACAATTAATAAATCCACCATAGAATATTAGGACCAGTTCTCTGAATGGAAGTTAATGGCATTATCTTTACATTTAATGCTAAATAATTTGCTCATAAATAGACTAGGCATTCTTCATATTCAAAACTACAAGTAAAAGGTTCATCAATATGATCATAAAATCACAAACTGATATTTAGGCTTGAAATCCCAGTGGAGTGCTGCAGAGTGTCTGTCTGATCCAGCGAGCTGGACTGAAAGTGAAATCAGAGCCTGTGAGAGGCTGTCAGTCACCCTGTAGGTGGTGTTTATTTAGAGCATCTTTTTCTCAAACGTGTTGATGATGTATTGATTAACACTTGTCGCATCCGTGTTAACCCTCTGTCAGTCTTGTTGCTGTGGATGATGAAAATGTTCTTTCTCTGTACCATCAGATTATGGACGGACCGGGTGAGAATGACCCCGACCTCGTCCCCGCCTCACACCCTCGATTTTGCGAGGCCATCAAGACGGACACAGCAGCTTACATGGCTCTGTTCACCAGAACGTTCCAGAACAAAACCTTCCACGTGTACCGGGTCAAGAAGAAACGCAAGAAAAGCACCAAGAGCTCGCCAGAGCCCAGTGTGACTCAGTAGAAGGAGCAGAAACCCCGTCAGAGGCCAGAGGCTAGAGACAGAGGAGAAGGAAGAGATAAAAGCACTGAATCCTTGCTGTTCCTCTGTCTCCTCTCTGTACTGTGCCCAACTGTGATCATGCCCATTATTTTTTTAACACATGGCTCTGTGAACTGTGGTGTTAGAGCACTGGGCCGGTTCAAGCTTGAGGCTGCATTGTTTTAGTTAGTGGAGTGTGGAAGCACCTATAGAGGTCCTGCTTTCGGCTATTCTGTCTCCAGTCCCCTGCGCCGCCCTTCTCCAACCCCTCACTGGTGCACAAGAACAGACACAGAAACAACTGCTAGACCTCTACACAGGCTCTGAAACACCACAAGCAACTACTAATAATATAGCTCTATTTACAGCAGTTAGTGTCATTACTTCACAGAATCACGGAGAAGCAGAGTACTGTTTGATGGTACTTACTCATGCTTCTTTTTTTGTTCTGGTTCTCATATAGAGGAGGCTTGGGATTCAGTAGCATTAATTAGATCTATTAATCAAATCAGGATGCTTGTTTGTCTCTTAAAACAGAGAGCAAAATTGATAAAATTGTCAACAAATTAATTTAACAACTGTCCATTTACATGCAAAAGGAGGCATACATACACTTTCTTAAATTCATTATTAAATAAAATCATCAATGAGGTGCTTCACTGCAATTTTTAAATTGTAAGAACTTTTTGACAATCACTGAACTGTCAATCAATCACTTGTTGCTTCTGCCCCAGGCTGTCTGCCTCCTCTTCCCTTTCTTGAACAATGTTTCTCTCTTGAACTTTACAGCAATCCCTTCTCAACCCTTTCTGTCTGCTTCACTACCAGAGCAGCGCTGAAAAAGGCCTGAAAATATTCAGACATAATTAACTGAAAGGCTAATCACACAAACCGTTTTTGGACATTTAGCTTTCCAACATGTTTTCTTGTTTCTGATTTGCTAATACCTCTGGTCCAGGCTATTTGTTCCTCTTCAAGTCCAGCCCTGCTGTGTCCCTGAAAATAGTTTTTAGTACTCAGAGCTAAAGAATAAGCATCAGTGTTATTCACATGCAGCAGCAATGTACATATGTATAAGCTGCTGGCCTCGGCAGCACACCCACAGAGAGGACAAGCTTTGCACAGACAGATCTGTTGATCTGTTGCATAAATTGCCTTCAGTAGATTTGACCCCTTTCTATTTGTCCAAAAAAAAGGGAAAATCAGGAAAGTTAGCTGTTGTAGCGGGTCATGGCAAATGAATAAATGTATTGGAAACAGTGATGTTTCACAACAGTCAGTATCATATGGAGACAAACAGGACAGGATTCAGTATTCTGGCACAGCTGCTTGTTATTTTGGACGGTCTCGAATTTTTTGGTATCTGATGACACTAGAATTAACTGCTAATTCATGAACTTTTGAAAATAAGATAGATTTTTGCTATGACAGCTATATTTTAACAGTGTGGATAAAACTGAAGCAATGTAAATACAGCATAAAATAAAATTATAGAGGAGTTCAGGTGGTTTAAGAGATGCCATGACTTTCTTTTAAGAAATTATGTCATAATTATAGTAAAATACTATTATAATTAAATATGAACAGTCAACATCTAGTTGGAAATGAGATCTTGTTTATTCTAGATGCAAAAAATACAAATTAGGCTACTGCATTTATGGAGTCTCAATAGCTGTTGAGGCCTGGTCACAACTAAAACTGGCAAAGCCAAAAATGTGTTTGTCTCTGCAAAATATTGAGCAGCTTCTGGAAGGACAGTTGGTGAACTGCTGCAGCGAGCGAACTAACAACTGACGTGCTAGCCTGCACAAGTGCCCTGGGCAAGTAAAATGCCCCAGTTAAAAAAATTTACCTTTTTTTTTTTTTTTTTTTTTCCTGAGCTGATAATGGAAGTAGTTAAAGAAAGAACCATCTAACTCCTTTCTCAAAGCTTTGGATTGGACACTTGCAAGAAAATGAGGCTGTGCAAGAAGTTTACTGCCATCTATAGTTTCAGTAATCCTGGAAACAGGAGTTTTGTCATCAGTGTTGTAGTGCACAGTCTACTGCAAGTTTAAGAGAGAGCTACATAAAACAGGTTATTTTTTAAAGGCACTTTAAATTCCTTAAAAAAAAAATCAAGTGCCATAAAAGGATCTGACAGTGTCTTTTGTACATGAATTATTAAATTAATAAGGCTTTTGAAACTGGCAAAATCAATAAATGATAATATAAAAATAAATAAACCGATTTGTATAGGGACGAGTAAAAACTGACTTCCAGCAAGGATTTTTCAGACCCACTTGCCTGACAAGGAAAAAAAATAGAAAAAGTGAACCCTGGTTCTGTGCTGTTTTGCTCTCGGGTTGTTCATAATAGCAGAAAGAGTTTTGGCAGAGAGAGAGAAAAAAAAAAAACCTTGTCAGCAAGCTTGCTAATTGTCTTGTAAGTTTGGATGCTAACAACACAATTACACAGCATTCAAAGCTATAATTTAGTATTGACTCCTGCTCCATAATTCTCTGCAAACCACATAATTTTTGTGGAGCTGCTTCTTTGTCTTTTCATTGTTTGAGTAGACAAAGGAAGTTAAATTAAAGGAGATGTTGCCTCACAGCTACTAAACAATGTTAGCTTCCTCCAATTTGCATTCTGTGCCTCTTCATTCCCACAGAGGCCAGCCTCCTCCAAATGGCAAGTGGTCAGCAAATTTGGGGCTCAATATTCACCACAGCTGAAGTTAAAAAATTTACAAGGATTAACTTCATCCCCAGAAATGACTCCAGAGATCATTTAAATTCCAATTTGGTGAACACTCAACCCTATCACACAGTATTCTCAATGTGCTATAAATGAAAATGGAATAAATTTCCCAACTAGAAAAGAAAAGAAAAGAAAAAAAAAAAGAAAGAAGTTAGTTGCTTCCTCTTCTGGCCCAGGTTCTTTAATGTGTTCTTGCTGTAAAACTGAGGTCAAAGCTGGTACCAAGTGATATTTGTGACAGTCTTGTTGTTGTGATTGCTGTTGCTCTGTGATTCTCATCAGTAGCCTCAACCTTTTCATTCTCTACTCTCTCTTTCTCTCCATCTGACACTCACACACACACACACACATGCGCACACACACAGCCACAAATACACATGAATTATGTAAGTGGTGAGGAAATTGCAGCAGGGTGACAATGATGCTGATTCCCTGCCGCAATCCAAAATAGTTTGTGTGAGTGAGAGAGAAGGGGCCAACACTTGCATATCAAACTGAGGCTTTGTGGTTAGAAAAGAAAGTGGGGGGGGGGGGAGCAGGAGGAGGACAGAAAACCGCTCATGTTTAAACAGCAGCGGCAGAAAGATGAGGGCGCATCAAAACATGGTTTCACAATGATCTGAGCCCCTTCCTCATTCTCTTTTTTCCTCCTCCGAATGAAAAACGAACGCAGAGAGGAAAGGAGGTGATTGAAAGGCAGGAGCTGTGTCTGTAATTATGGGTTGGCTGGTCAGAGTTTTCTGCTACAATGAGCTGTTACGTGTGCTCGGCACACACATACAAATTTTTCTCCCTCATCTCAGCCTGCCTGTATTTGTACACTTGTTAATAAGGACCTCTGTCTTTGATAATCCACACACTTGCAGATGCATGAGCCCCCCCCCCTGCACACAGTTGTTGCAGAGCCTTTGAAAACATGTTGTTCGTTACCCCGCAGCCTCTTTGTAATGCATACCAATTGGATCAGTGTGGAACAACATCTCCCACCACCCCCCCGCCTTCATATTGGATGTTTAATTTAGGAGATGTCTGATTGCGTTATCTGAGAGCGAAGTGATTCCATTATGTTTGCCTAATAAGAGTGTACTAATGTGATATTTTTTCAGCATTCTTGATTTCCGTACATATTGGGATTAAGTAGTTCATTTGGAGACACACACTCTGCTTATGGTTTTCTTGATAAAAGGGGAGAAGAGAATCAAGGAAGCCATTAGCCCGAGCATGTGGAATTTAGCCTTACACTGTGTTTCAGCTCAGTTTTATTGAACTTGTCAATGTTGCTGGAACAAATGCGACCATATAAATTAATAACTAGTCTTTGCAATGAATATTGTGAATGAAGAGAAGGGGTTGGAGGTGAGGGAGGGGTTCCTTTGCCTTAAATCAGACCACAAGCCAAATTCAGACCTGTACCTTTATTCTTTAAAATAAAACCACATCCTTCTACAGTCTTTTTAGTTTGCCTTATACAATATATGGCAAGTTTCTGTAGATACCATGTGTGGTGTTTCCAACTGATGGGGGGGGGCAGAGTCTGTGCAGGTGCAATATGGATGACCAGATATAAAATTTAAAGTGAAAGTAAATTGAACTAATTTGATTTACATGTGGAGAGTGATCAAGAGTTTGCTGATGCAGACCTTAATCTTACTGAAATTCCATAAGGATTTTTTTTTTTTTTTTTTTTCCATTCGTTGCCTCCCTTGTCATCGTTAAAAGTGTTGGTTGGAGCCCTGGGATGAACTTTTTTAACTTTTGAAAGGGGCATGTTATAGAAACTCTGCAGTTTGCTCATTCTTGTTGCAGCCTTTTTTCCAGGATTCTAAGAACTTCTTGTACTTGTTCTAAATGTGGTTTTGAACATTTTTTGATGCTTCTGTAGACTATGGGATCAATACTGTTGCTGTCTTTGCAATTTTATTTGCTGCAGTAAACTATGCTGAGAGTTTTGAGAGAAGCTGCTCAGTCAGCCAAAAGAAGTTGGCATTTACCCCAAAAGGTGTTGGGACAGAATTAAACTGTCATGATTGATTACACCTATATGTGATTGTTGAACTTGTTATTTCAAAGCCGTGGGTGTAAATATGCTGCTAAACAGCCTTCACTTTTTCCAATTAAGCTGTAGGAGCTCTGTTAAGATTGAACCCAGATGTTAGGTTACTAGGGAACACCACTAAGAGGACTCTTAAGCAGAACTTAAAGTTCTTGGCTATGGGTTTTCTCTTAAAATCTTTTCACAAAGCTGCTGAGACCAACTTTAAGTAAGGAATAGAAAATAGGGAAAGTCAAGAGAAGAGGCAGAGTTGACCCTGTTACTGTGGATTATGTTGTGCTTCATGAAACTGTGATTGGCTGTGCTGGGTGTTTGGCTGTTTTAGGTCTTTGTCAGTGATTTCAGGACAGAAATACTGTAGGAAATTTGTTGCCATATCCGAATAAAGATTTTGAAATAAAAAAGTAGGCCAAGTGTCATTGATTTAACATTAAACAAAGAGTAAATAAAGTTTATAGGCTACTGACTAGTGAAATATACATGCAGCTAATTGTCAGTCTCTTGGCAGCTCTAACAATTAGTGGGCATCGGTATAAAATGCCTCGTAATTATAAGACTACAATAACCTTGGCTGGTAGTGAGAAGTGCAAACACAAACGAAAACTAAACTGCTTCTACTCCTTGCCCAACTTGTGCATGAAAAGAGAATCTGATTACAGGAAAATTCAGAATCTGGATAACTGCAAAAGCTAAAAGAAGGGAAATTCATGGCTTATACATACGGCAACCTTCTCTCTGATGAGAACTTATGAGAGTGAGACACACTGGTATTCCTCGTGGGCTCAGTGAGGGGTAGAGATTGCTAAATTCAAGCTATTATAAACAACTACAGGTAGATAAAAACACACTAGACCAATTCTTTGTCACATCTGTTTGAGCACAGTGTTTATTCTCTCAGTATATTTAGCCCATACATTATCTCTGGGCAGAGAAACCACTATAATAACCCTGTAAGAACTTTATTTCCTGTGAGCCTGGATTGTTTCTGTTGACTGTGAAATGACTAGCCCTACTATAGTCATAATACCCTCACAAATATGGCAATACAGTTTCTCCTTAATCAGCAAGTTGGGAGCCTTGGGTCAAAGCCTTAAGTTTTGTTGGAATAGCCACAGACTAAACTCTCAGATGCCATCAAGCTCATCCCAAAACTGTTGGATGGTTTTGACATCAGGACTCCATTAACGAGATATTACAAAAAAAGTACACAAAATGTGCATTTTGGCCATGAAAGTGTATATACAGTATTATCACTGTCTGCTGTCTTCGTGGTTGCCAGTCACAAAATGATTTGGCTTAAAGGACTGAATGATGTAGACTCAGGATTGGTAATTATTTTGTTTTAAGCACTGGGATCATGATCAGAAACATGATGAAGAAAAAGTGGGATGGAGTTTTTGCAAAGCTTGACATATACAGACACATGAGATAGAAAACAGGCAAAAAAACAACTTCTCTTTTCTCACTTGGTTTAAGTTATTGATGGAGGCATGTTGGTGGTAAAAATATACTTGGATTCACTGTAAGAGACTTTATATTCATGTTGAAGAGCAGTTATACATGTGCCAGTCTTAGAAACACATTAAAAACTATTTTTGAATGTGAAATTTTGTCGTTGAGTGTATTGGTCTCAAAAAATGTCTGTTGAGGGAACACTTAGCGCTGCACATACACTGGTACTACAGATTTAATAAAGAGGTTTTCTATAGAGGTCTAAAGGGTCTATAGGGGTTAGAGAGGTTTATGGAACATTCAGACAACATGTAGGTGGCTCTGATGTGCAGTCTGAGGTAAATACAAGAACGCAAGGGTATCTGCCAATGGTAGAAACTATCTTCTGTTATAGATAAATGTTGTGTTTTGTATGTGAGTGCCTTTTTTCATCTTGTAAGAATCCACTGACATATTGTACAGCTTGGTTTTCTATTGCAAGACATTTTTCACATCAGAATCCTACTTACTTATCCATGTTTCTTCAACAGATAAAATGGTTCATATAGTGCATTATGGGTTTAAAAAAAAGTATGTGAGTTTTCTCAATGGAGTTGAAATATTTTTCAATGCCAGTGTTAGATATGAGACATGTTCAGTGGCAAGTGTGATCAATAAAAGCATTTCTTTCCTGAACAGTGTAAATTCTTTGTTTGTCTGACCACAACCTTTATTCTTTTTCTCTCCATTCTCCAGGTACTCTTTCAGACGAAGTAATGACTCAGCAGTCACTGGTGCAAATAAATGAATTTATTCAGAAAAAAAAAATCAAAGCAAATACAAAACACTTACATTACTGTCCAAAGCTTAGCTCATCACCATCATGATGATAAAAAAAGATGTTTGGTTTGAATTTTTTTTTTTTTTTTACTCAGAAGCTGCACATTTTAAACCTATGGTGCCTTTCTTGACAAAAAAGCAATAATTTTAAGTAATCTATCTCTGAATTTACAAATGAGGTAAAAACATTGACTTTGTTCACAACATGTCTGCACCCAGAACACAACACTTAAGAAGCCATTATATGGTACGAATGAATGGTGATGGGAAGTGAGTTGCTGCCTTTTCCAGCTGCAGAGAGAGAAGTACAGCATGAAGCGTCTTCATTCACCTCTGTGTGTGTGTGTGTGGCTGAGGCTCGGCCCTTCTCTACACAGACTCTCTTAAAAACCAGAAGAAAAGGCTGTCTTT
>JAPZDY010000001.1:3034654-3047392 GCA_029783645.1 Ctenochaetus hawaiiensis
TGTGTGTGTGTGTGTGGCTGAGGCTCGGCCCTTCTCTACACAGACTCTCTTAAAAACCAGAAGAAAAGGCTGTCTTTTCTTACTTCAAGGCATCAACCCACAGCGTGCTGCACCCTCACCTGACCATCAAGTCTAATTTTTTAAAAGCCTCATTGTTGCCTCCGCTTTTCACAAAATAGAATTTCTCTGGAAAGCCACAATCTGGGAATCAACTCCTCTGTTGTCTTTTTTTAAAAGTACCAGCAATCCTTTGGTTTTTTTTTCTTCAGCATGACAGCAAGCCATCAGCTCCTATTAGGATTAGTGGCCTGACGTGTTTTCACACACTCCTACCCTCTAACTGCTTCCTGCCGACAGGCTCAGCTCTGCCAGCTTGAAGAGAGAATAAAAAGAGCAAAATGAGAGCGCTGCTGCTACTTCCAGCACAATACAGCGCCTGAAATGTCAGGTGAAGCCAGTTCAGCTTTTAGGAGAAGAGTTGTGGAGAGGGAGGAGGGGTTGGGGTGGGGGTTGAGGACACATGACTTTTGTGTTGTGCCATTTGCTGTGCAACAAACCGTTTCTGCAGAAAAACCATTACTCCCAGCATCTCTACAGCTCCCTACAGAGCCACTGAGCCCCACAGCGGCACATTTCACCACAGAGTCAGGCACTTGATAAGATGGTTCCCCTCTGCCTTCCTTCATTATTTGTGCTCTGATTCAACCCTCCACCTGTAATCATCTCTCATTAAAAAAGTGACAAGGACAGGTCTTTCTTAGGCTTGCTGTGTCTAACTGTTCTTTGTTCTAATATTTTTTAGACAAATTATCCTCACCAGTTTAACAGCAGCAGGGAGTCTTTATTTTATTTTATTCAATCTTTTTGTAGAGGAGGGTAAAAAAAAAAAGATTTATTAACTTCAAGTGCAAGCTAAATAAGAGGAATGCTTTGCACAATGTGGACCACAGCTTGGATACAGCTGCAGTTATTATTTCCTTGTAATTTATCGGTCCATTTTTGCCACAGCAACAAATTTAAGCCAAGTTTTTGCAGGAATTTGGCAAGGGGGCAATAGATAAATATGTGTTTAAACTTTGTGTGGCACAAGTATCACAGATAAGAACATTGTGAATGAATAGTCATCGTAAATCTCCCTCATCCTCCTCCTTTGCTGTTTGTATTTATTGAGTAGTCACCTTGGAAAGCCATTTGACATAGTTTGTATTCCACCGAGGAATTGTCTGTTAAAACACTCTCTAGCAGCCGTCACATTTGGTATGCCTGAGGAAGAGCGTACACAGAACAGAGCAACAGAGCAAGTGTTTCCTCCCTCCCTCAGTCCGTACGTCCGCTCCCATTTCTTTATTACAAAGCTGTTTGAATTTGTGTGCACCCTCCCTCGGGTGGGTAGGAACGAGCGGGCGCGAATGAGAAATCACACAAAGACGAGGGCGCAGTAGTAAGTAGAAAGCTTGATGTCTTACAACACACAGAGTGTTGGAACTTGAAACACCCAACCAATACAGAATTACTCAACCCAGCGAAAGACACATTACCAGAGAATGAAAAAAAAAAAAATCTCACCTTGCAACCAAGTGATTGGTTGAAGCACTTTTTTTTTTCTCATACAAATATGGACAGAAGCCGTGTACAGCCAGGCAGCGAGAACACAATGTGTCCACTATATACGTAAAATCCAGACTCTGTATTATATGGGCTACTCAGTATGATCCCACTCATCTTCACTGTCTTTTCATCAGACGGCACAGTGTGGGACATGTGAGAGTCCTTTATTTATTTACAAAGATTTAATTCAGCAGCAGGTGCTTAAAAATACATTTCATGTGGCATGGATTTGCTTGGGTATATATTTATAAAAAAAAAAAAAAAAAAACCTTGCCAAAACATTTTCATTTCCATTTTAGGCCTTTTAGCTGACATCCCGAGCAGCTCACAATGAATGTTAGAAAATAGAGGAAATTTAAGGTTTTTAGAGGCTGTGACTGGAACAGATTTTTCCGACAGTGAAGCTAAGCTCCATCAAGATGAGTAGCCCAGGTAGAGGGTGACGTTCTAAAGCCTTTAACCTGACTGGCAGGTCTGATAACGTCTGTTCCAGCAAAAATTGTCATCCAAGGTAGAGGGAGTGCAGAGCGACAGGCTCTTTTCACAGGGACACTTTCATCTGGTTGTCAGGCCATCGTTTTGATTGACGGTGCTCATCGTCCAGTAAATACAACACCTTCTGTGTCAGTTGTCAGTAAGTGAGGGGTGCGGGGCGAGTCCCTTTGCTTGTCAGTCTTTTCACCATTTTTCCCCACCTTGATTTCCACAAAGCGTCTACTAATGGATTGTGTCAAGACGGCCCGTTTTCAGGGTCCCATTAGTTTGGTCTGTGTGTCTGAGCTCAGAGGTCGCTCGCCTCGGCTCGCTCGTACAAGGCCCGCAGCTTCTCAAAGCGGGGACCCCACTCCCTAAGCGTCTCCTCCCTCCTTCCCTCCCCTCCCCCGTCTACGCTGCTCCCCCCATCTAGCCCCGCTGAGCTGAAAGAGCTGAGGGAGCCAGCTGGGGAGCCCCCTCCCTCTGTGGAGAAGACCTGTAGTGAGTCGAAAGGCCCTGTGTCCGGATGCTGGTCAGCATCGCGTATGATTTCACACAGGTAGCGAGCCAGGTCCTGGCTGGAGAAGGACAGGGAGCGGCGCACCAGCTGGGAGGGACGGGCTTGGCCCTGGGCTGGGAGCCGGGTGGGGGGGACGTCCCTACGGAGGCTGGTTGTGGTGGTGGCGGTAGAAGAGGTCGAGGCTACTGAGGGAGGCAGGGTGGAGGAGCTGGCTGTTCGGCTGAGAGGGTCCAGCGGTTGGACGGAGGCTTGTGTGGGAGGGGCCTGGTGGAGGATGTGGTGGTGATGGTGATGTGAAGGGGGAGGGTGGTGCAGGGCTCTGGAGCGGCAGTACTGCACTGACTGGGCAGGGCTCGGCTGGAGGGACTTCTGCAGCTCCGCCATGTCGTATGCATTCTGGACACACAAGCACAGAAACATGTAAATTGACACACACACACACACAAAAAGCAAAGGGGAAAAAGTGCCAGTTAGCAAAGAGACCATAAAAAAAGAACAGAACAGAGGAAACGGAGGAGTCAGTCGGAGTGAAAGAATGAATGTTTTAGTGAAAGAGATGAGGCAGAAAAAAATGAAATGTGACAGAGGGAGCAGAAAAATAAAAAGAGAGCAGAAAAACAATCAGCTCTCCCCATTACATTTACTGTGAATGTTCCACCTATTTAAGTTTCCAATCTATCTCCATTTACTGTCTCAGAGAAGTCACACTAACATTGAGTGTCTGTCTGTGTGTCTGTGTGTGTATGATGTCAGACCAAAAAGAAAAAAAAAATGAGAGGAGGAGATTCAGAGAAAAGATGAAGGGTTTTTCTCTTTCTACCCATCTCTTCTGTGTACTGGTGCATTGGGGTTTAGGAGCTGCCGTTATCTTCACATGTACTGTAACAACCAATCACTTCAGTATGAATGTGATTCCTCCAAAACTGGAACCACAGCGGCAAAGATGAAAAAAAACTGAGGGATGTAAGAGGACAAGGAGGAAGAGAAGATACACACATAGGAGGTGTGGGTCGCTTTGTAAAACTGATTCTGTGATGAGTGCAAAGTGCTGTTTGTGTTCTCCCAGAACGCTTTCAAACAAGACTCTTGAGGATTATCTGCGGCATCTGCTCTGCTATCGGGGATCAGTTTGTATGTGCTTAGCTGCAGCTGATTAACAGAAGGGAGGACAAAACCTTGAGGGTTTTGGGGTAAGGTGTGACAACTGTGTACTCAAGTCCTCCGTGTGTGTGTTACTGATGTTGTGGCCACACATGTTTGTTTGATCATAACCGTGGTATTATACGAACTGTTGAGTGCTAATGTGTTACAGCGGCTGTTGGAGGAAAGAGATAAGGATTTTGTGTGGGCCAAATTAAAACACTCACACGCACACAGACGCTCTAGAGGATTCTGTTCCAAATTGAATTGACTGAATCCAGTAGAAAACTACTACCCAGCATCCACTGCTGAGTATTTCCAGATTAAACGAGATCTTAATTATACAGCTTGAAACATTTTGCTGTTGTGCAAGTACACAGAGTACAGTACAATAGTTGTTAAGCCTAAATGATCAAATTAAACACTGCGTACTTGGTAGTCATGTCTCTGGGTATTAGTGTAACAGTTATAATCCCCCAAGATGTTACTGTTTGACTTCCTTTGTAGCTTTGCTGCAAGGGAAAAGGTAAATATTCATGTGTGTGTGTGTGTGTCTGTCTGAGTGGTGTACCTGGTCCTCCTCCCCGCCTCCCTCCTCATCGTAGTTGAGGACATTCTCTCTGATGTCCTCCCAGCCGTCGTGGTGGGCTGAGACATGATAGACGCCCTCCTTCAGCCCTTTGTAGCTCCTCCAGCGAGTGTAGAGGAAAATGCCCAACAGCAGCACTGGAGTTAAAGACAGACAGTGATGGAGGTTCATAAGTGCAGACATTAGCATCACAAATTAAATAATTAGGATCCCTCAGTTAATTATGGTGTGGCCCTAGAAAGAGTTGCTGTGTGATGGAGGTGGCCTTGAAAGTCATTTGCCAATACTGTGAGCTGAAATGTGATAAGTTACAACTGTTAATGATGCTGTTTTTTGTTGATGTTTGACAAAAACATTTTAAGGAGAGTTTTCAACAGGAAACTTTTTACTCCAGTAATCTGTTGGGGGCAAGCAGCGCTCAGCAAATTTATCTTCAAAACAGAGTCACAGGGCCCTATTGTACACCCGGCGTAAACGCAGTGTGCCAGTGGCGCAGGTATCTTTGCTATCGTACACTTGGCGCAAATGTCAATTTTTGCCACAAGTGTATGATAGCAAACCCACTTGCGCCGGGTCTGTGTGCCGAGGGGCGGGAGGTTTGAGAATGAAGGCGGAATGGAGGCGTGTCCTAGCGCGTTTGCTATCTTACACCCGGCGCATTGAAGTCAAATGTGCCAGGAGTTTAGACCAGCCAAAACCTGGTCTAAACGGAGGCGCAGACGTTAAACAACATTTATTTGATCAGAAAAACAAAGATTAAATAATTATTATCTATAACATGAACCCTGAGCAAAGAGTTCTGTCTCCTCACCGCTGAATCGCCTTTCTTTGTTTGAATTCAATATCAACAAGCGGCTGAAAGAAAAACAGTCCTTCAACCATTAACTACCACATGTATTCTATGAGTGAGAGTGGATTCTCCGATTGGTTCATTCATTTTTGGCCAGAGAAACACCTATGAGTTGATGAGATGATTCTACACAGCTGATTGGACTACTGTCTGTGCGCTAGTGGTGCATTGGGCGAGGCAGAGCAGGATACCTCTGCTGCTCCTAGAGCAAGGTGGCAAAGGTTGACCTGGAAACTCCCCTGAATAAATTAAAACTTTCCCAGCCCAATGCGCCACTGGCGCATGGTGGAAAGTGTACGACAGGGCCCACAGACTTTTAAAGCACAGCCTCTTACCTTCTTCCATTTACCATTGTTAGAAACATGATTTCCAGGGATGGCAATAACATTAGGCCAGAGATATTCTTGCTTTTAACTAAGTATGAGGTGTGCATGATTGTAACTATTAGTAACATGGATCTGTTTGAAGCCCTGGATGTGCATGTACTCAGAAATGAAAGCTACACAATATGCAATATGCACATAAAAAGTGGGGGCAGTATTGGGGCAGTGAGAGGATGTCTGTTTCTAGGAGGTGAAGAGTGACAGCAAGCACTCTGTTCTACTGACTGTTTCACTGTGAGTGTGTTGCGTGTTGGACATTTATTAAAAAGGGATTTCTCACTGTCAACTTCTTGCATCGGCAGATGGAGAGAAACACACTTGATATGCTTAAAATGATTGTGTATAACATTCATTCTTTTGTCTCATCCTTCATTTAAATTTTAAAGAGGCATGTTTTTTTTTATTTCCAGTGATGCTGAAAGTACAACTAAAACAGAACACATGCACAAAATAATTAACCAAAACAAAAAACAAGAACATGGTTGGCAAAAGTAGCATGTTATCGTGGTTTTAAATAGATCTATAGGTATAATTGTGCCTTAAAGTAATTCAGTGTTTGTGAATGTGAGTTTTAAAATGACAATGCAATCTTATGATCCGACCACATACCAACATATTCATACTTTAAGACCATCTCAACATTCTGACCTTTCAGAGTAGTAACAGCAAACTACTGCCCACACAAATATAATAACATAATTGCTGAGTATTGCAGTTTTAACAAAGCAATACAGAAGTGAATCATCTACATAAAGAGAGACGATCCATTTTGTTTGAGAAAGACACACTGATTCAAAACCAGACAAAACCTACTGAAGTTAGGCAATTAATCTCAGTTTTTGTTATCTTCACTTTATCCTGACTAAGGAAGGGATTCATTAGCTTGAAAAGACAATGGTTCTACAGCATGAAGTTATATCTGGGCCAAAATCAATAAAGTACAGAAAAAACTCATGACAATACCACATGAAACAAAAATGTGACAGTTTTGTGGGTATGTCAAGGCCATTTGTTTTATTTATGCAGATAAACATCACTATTAATATTTGGCCTATCCATATTTTTTATTTAAGTCATCTTTATTCATATTCTGGTCATCCATATTCATTGTTAGGCCATTGCTACATTTATCATTTCAAGACATTTGTTCTTTCTCTTTTTGCTTCTAAAATATCCACTAAAGCAGTAAATTTTATTTTGTGTTTGTCCCTGCCCCTCTGTCCTTAACAGACACTCTTCTTGAGTATTGTGGGCTGTGGGAAAGACATAGAAACTCTTAATAGGTCAACTTAGATCTCAACTAAATTGTCACAGTCAAAATAAGTGCAGCTGCTATGTTTGTCCTGAGAAACCAACAATGTTCTCATGTATATAATGGAGTTATTACAAAGAAATCAAGGAAGGCTGAAAGACAGCACTGGTTGCAGCAGAAACCTGTGGGTATTTATGCTCTTTCTGTTACTTATTTATTAGTTTGACATTTATTGTACCTCTTGTTGTGATTGTATTTTGAAATGGTTTGCAACAACTGAATCAAAAACCTAAGCTTTACAGCCATGTGTTTCACGAATATGCATTTAAAAAAAATAGCAGTCAATTCCTATTGCCAGCAACATGAACGATACTGCCAGTTAATATATGTACAGGTATGCAGATCTGATGAATTATCATGTGACTGTATGACAGGCATAGAACATCCTTTAGATTATGACCGCTGCAGAGAGTGTTGAGAATGATGTTAATTACATTAAATCCAAAGAATATTACTGGTGCCCTGGTAATGACAACACAGAAAATGAGTATGCTGCATTGTGTGCTCCCATCACTATTTGACAGCTTTGTGAATTGTTCACATTTAACTTGGAACTTTGTTGGATTCCAGAAGGTGTTAACATTCATTAAAAATGTATGAGGGAAAAGAAAAGAAGTGAAAGAGCTCAGAAAAAGTGACTGCTTTCAGTTTCACTTCAATAAGAAAATACTGAGGTGATTTAACTGTAGTAGAAAGCAGACTGTAGACAGCACGCAGTTCTCCATGTACTTCCCACAGCGGTGTTTCTCTGACCTTTTTAGACACCTAACAAATCCCCAAACTTTGTCACCTCCCCTTCACCCTTGGCTCAGTTAACACTTCATAATTTACTGGCCTTTTATAACATTAACCAGCTTTACACCCACACTCTGCTTCACTCAATTTTCTTCACTTGAATTCAGATGTGCTTTTCTCAAATCAAACAAATGAATCATTATACCTCTCTGCCACAGTAATGCAAAAGGAGAAGCGTCACAAATCTTAAATGCAATGTTGAGTGAATATTTTGCTAATTTAAACCTCAATGACTGTAAGATTGAGGCACAGTGATTAATCACATTTGAGAACAGCAGCAATCATATACTGTAAATGGTTTAAACTGGCAGTGCTATGAATATCCTGGCTGTTCAAACCTTATCCGAGTTAAGACATTCCATTGAAAAGACTGATCTTAAACAACTCAAACACCATTTAAACATGTCTCTCCCTCTTCACCAACCTTTGCTTTTTTCCTAATCCATGTTTTTCCTCCACATAACAACTTAAACTCAGCAGCAAATCCATCATGTAAGCACAGAAAAAGAATGGCCCTCAAACTCTCTGTGAATTGAAAACAACCCATTAAACAGCCCACCCTCGAACAACTCCGTAAGAGTAAATCCACTCAGCCAGAAATCAGCTGCTCTGAACGGGAGGAAAAATCAATATTCATTTACTGTCAACTGGTCCCCCTCACCACAATTTCAATGTCTGGGACATTTATGAGATGAAATTGTTTCAAAATACTCACTGTTTTATTTTGAGAGTGGTACTACGGCTTTCAATGGCAAGACCAAGAAGAAAAAAATAAACGCAAGGGAACTGAGAGACAGGTTTTTGTTTGATCAGGAGACATGTGACTGACTGCTGCAGAAAGTGGCCTTCATGTTAGGCAGTGAATTGGCAGAAACAAGGTCACAGGTTGGGTCCCCTGCCCGGACTGCAATGGTCTTCACTGTGGGGTGCCCTAAACTTCTCAGAGACAGAAAAAGCACAGTATTGAGAGTTTGTGCAGAATGCCTGCAGGTTTTCCAAAGCCAATGATAATATGAGACTTTGAGGCCAGTCCATACTGGTTGTACTCGATTGAAATTCTCCTTGGCCTCAGCTCAGCCTTAAACACACACACAACAACGTCTTAATCCCATCTGAACTACATTGGCATCAGGCATGTGGCTCTGAATTTTATTACTGAATAAAGGTTTTTCTCTGTAAAGGTTGGTGATGCCTTCTGCCCCTCTCCTCTATTTTGTGGGGTCCCCTAAGGATCTATTGTGGGTCCATGCTTGTTTACCATAAAAAAGCTACCCTCTTGAGCAAATCATGGACATTGATTTCCACTGCTGGGTGACATGTCCTCTGTTCAGCTTTTAACATGTTCTAAGATGGTGGTTTTTCTTCTTTTTTTAGTGCTTTTAAGAAAAGTCACAACTTCAGATTGAGATTAAGGTAAGACTTTGCTCTTAAGTTTTCTACCTGCTACTGTGCTATTAAGCAATGTTTTGATGAGCGA
Organism: Ctenochaetus hawaiiensis; assembly: GCA_029783645.1. NCBI lineage: Eukaryota > Metazoa > Chordata > Actinopteri > Acanthuriformes > Acanthuridae > Ctenochaetus > Ctenochaetus hawaiiensis. The sequence goes on from JAPZDY010000001.1 coordinate 3,043,803, forward strand.
GAAACTGTTTAGTTAGCATTTATGCAGGCAGATTCAGTCCATTTTACTGTTACGCAGTTTTTGGAGATAACATCAGCAAATTGCAGGAAAAAAGGAGATTAAGCATTGAACAAAAACGTAAGTAATGAATGTTTGAAATTTGTTGTGTACAAATATTTTGGTGAAAAACTGTATTGTAAAAAACCAAAAGGTGACTTCAAAATATAATTAGCTGTATGGTGTTTGTCAGTTAGCTTTATTTACATTTAATACACTGTGTCCTGTTTGCATGTATGCTAGTTAAAAGAGAATTCTAATTCATTGAAGCTTAAAAAAAACTAACTTAATGGTTGGGATCTGGGTAGGCAGTCATACTGTTAAAAATGTGAGGTCACGAGTAAGCTCAGTTAAAAACTCTACATAGGTCTGTAACTGCTAGATAGCAACCTTGCTGTTAATTATTGTAATTCTTCCGTGACTTGTATGTTCGATTGCCTTTTTAAAATTTTTTCCTCTGTCATGTTTTGTATGCTCTGTTTTGTTAATTTCTTTATTTCTTTTTATCTCATTTTATTGATGGTTAATTCATTTCTTTTCATACCTTGTACTTAAATTGATCCTGTTTCATCTTAAGCTTACTTTGTTGTTGTGTTACATTCGTAAAATGTATTATTAATAATACACCAAAATGTACCACAACTTTCTAGATTCCTAAAATTCCTTCTTTTTTTAAAGTGTGGACTGCCTAAAAAAAGTTAGTTTTGTCTTTTTCAGTCTCATTGACACACAACTATTGTAAATGTACATACAATACCTTAGGCTATGTGGATGTGCAAACAAGCAACAGACTTCACATGGACTGCATTAAAACTTTCTTTTTCTCACTTGGGTGAGAAAATACAGCTGTGGATGTGACGTGAATAAAGGCACAAAAAGATATTTTCATCTTAAGCTGTTGTGGGGAAGAGTACATCCTCTGTGCATTAACGTGCTGTATATGAGGTGGAATATACAGGTTATATGTAGACTGAGGCTAAGAAACTGCAAACGCAATAGGTCTGTTACTGCTTGGAGTGTGAAGGTGAGGTTTATGTCCTCATGTGTTTACGCTTGCTTTCTGCTACTCCCATCTGCTGAGAAGTGTGTGTGTATTTGTGTGAAGAAGTGGCTAGTGCAAGGTCTATGGGGAAGTGAGCCAGGAAGCTGGAGGTCAGGGCATACAAGATGAATCTGCTTTGTTCAAAGGCCCTCTCTCGAGGGCAAACAGAGAAATGGAGAATTTGATCGGTATTTCTGTCTATGTGTATGTGAGTGTGAGAGAGTGAGGACTGAGCCTGAAAAGAAAGATAATGTGTTTATTTGTTTACACTGCCTCCAAGGTCCCATGGTTTCTTTGACCATCAAATTTTTGTTTAACTTTCTTACTCCCTCTGCTTAACTCCTACTCCTGCCTTATATTTACCCCGGACTGTCTAACAAGCTTTTTCCTTTTTTCTTTTCTTTTTCTTGGCCTTTAACAACAACCACTACCATAGGTCAAACCCCTCAGCTACTCCTGGATCTCAAGCAGATGCCTCAGGCTATCTGCACCATAGTAGTAATTACTTATAAGGGTTCATTTTACAAAAATCAAATATTGTACTTATTTTCTAACCCTATTTTATCATGTTCTATCATGCACTCAAAGGAATATCAGTTAAACTGGTGCTGGTTTTTGCATTTTTTTCTTTATTTGTTGTTGTTGCAAATGAACTCTTTATATATTCCTGAAAGATTCACCTAAAAACCAATTCACTTTCACTTTGCGATTGTCATAAAAAGCACTGGAAGTCAATGAACCGATAAAGAGAGAAAAAATCCCAATGCCCAGTTGCATTCCAAAGCATTTCTAGGTGCTAAGGGGAAGTGTCTTGAAAATGAAAAGACATCAATTGATCATCCAGAAGAGGCACCTGAAAACCTCTGCACTGCCCCAAAGACCAGGCACACAGTGAGGCAGCATGCCGCTGTCTGATGAGAGGGGAAATCCATTGTATCTTGAGCAGTTCAAATGGCCCTGAATGAGCGTGTGTGTAATGGGATTTCCAGTCAGACAATCAATATCCGAGCTGCCCTGCAATGAGATCAGTGTCTTTGAGTCCATCAACACAAGTCAATAAATAGTATTGATCGTAGCCTCGTCATACTATAATTCTGTTTACTGCAGCCACCTGTCTGTACCTGCTTGATTTATCACTGTTCTGTTTCTCACTGCTCTTTTTTACCGTAAGTGCTTGACCAAGGCAGGTTCTTTAAGGCCAGTCCCAATATTTGATTACTTATTACCTTGTCTAAACTTTAATAAGTGCAAAAAGCATTTCACTTGTTTTAATTTCAAATGAATACATCTACAGAAATAAATACAGGTTTAACAAAAGCAACTTAATGATTTATTACAATATACAAAGAGAAGTCCAACCACACTGACTGGTTTTATTCATAAAACTGTGTCCATCCCAACCTTTTTCTTCTTTTACTTTCTTTTTTGTTTGTTTTATACATTTTATTTCATAGGTCAGCATAAGTCTCCATAGAAACATAATGTAAAGCCAATTCTGAGCACAATTTCTGTCTTGTAGCATTAACTTGTTCTGTTCTGTTCAGCTCTGTACATTTCACTGTACAGAGATCGTCATTTTGTCAAGGTAACTATAGGCTATATAATGTCTCTTCCTGTCCTTTTTTCTCTCTATTGGTCTCATTATGATTCTAATCATCCAACCTGTGTGTTATTTATGATACTGTTCTTTCTTCTTCTTATATTGCATTACGTGCAAAAATGGGAACAAATAGTGTTCTTTCTTTCTTTCTTTAACACAAATTCTACTTTTGATAAGTGAGTGGAAGCTTGTTAATGTCAAATATTGGCACACTTAATCTAGCTGTATCTCAGTCTCTATTCTCTTGACTTTGTTAATGTCAAGTCCAATTGTAAATCCATCATCCATCAATCCACCATGTCATCCAGTTTAAATACTTACAGTGCATTCTTTTAAACTTCAAGCATCTGTTGACAGTTCATATCTTAGGTTCTCAGCCCTCAGATGGACTCTGAGTAAAACTCTCCTTTACTATAATGTAAATAATTTAATTAGAGGTCTAGCTCTATAATGCAATCTTACATCAAAAATGTAACAGAAATTGGGACCCAGTGCCCTTTTCTCACTTTTTACTTTATTGTGCACTTGTCTTTTGGACATACGGTGTAATATGAGTAAGCATAAGACCAAGTATTTTACTGGCAATGAGAGATCTATTATTTTGGCCTCACCAAGTTCTAATTTATACAACCTTGATAATCATATTGTATTTTATTCATTTATTTTGCAGTATCAAAATTAATGTTCAGTGCAAATAAGTTTTCACAATGAAAGAAATCCAGCCATCCAATCCAATCCATAGAATAAAATAAATAGTGTGTATTACACAGAACATATACGGACTACAGATACAGAAAGCAGATATGTATGCTGTTACCCAGGTAAAAACAATTGGAACAACAACAATAATAATAATAATAATAATAATAATAATAATAATAATAATAATAATAATAATAATAATAATAATAA
>JAPZDY010000001.1:3047511-3059123 GCA_029783645.1 Ctenochaetus hawaiiensis
TCAGCACATTGGCATCTTTGTTATTTGTTTGTTTCTTGTGTTTTTAAATCCCTGTACACTTCAACATTTCATTCCCTGAAGTAGGTTGAATCTGAATGTATTTGAGTGAAGAGGGAATAAGATAATGGTTCAGAAAAATGCATCCTCCGAAACGCATTACTGACAGTAATTTCTGTCAGTGTACACATGAATTAGTTAACCTTCCATGAGCAAAAAAAGCAGAGTTTCCTATCAGACTAATTATCTTCGACTTGCGTTAGTTGGGTGGAACTTAAGGCATTCATTTCTTCCTCCGCAGTACATCCAACTCCACATGACTTAAGTAGGTATTAATATACTTTCAGCTGGAAACCTTTGGGTATTCTGCAGAATACAAAGAAGGACTTGGTAAAAGACTCAATAATGAGCCCGCTATGTTGTGTTTAGTTAAGATTAAAATGGGTTTGGCCCTTCAGCCCACTGCTGTACTGACATACCTCTGCTGTGTGGAGCTTTTTCACAGCAAAGATTAACTCTAATCATTTAAGTGAAATTGACTGTTTCACTTTTGGGCAACGAAAGTTTCTTGTTTCTTATGTGTCTTGATGCTGATGCTCTTTGAAGATCTCATGAAAAAAAAAACGATAAAGACATCAAAAGATGTGAATTACAATGGGACCTCAATAACTATTTCAAAACTGTTTGCTTGCTTGCACACAATAAGACAATCTATCATCATCGTGTTCTTGAACTGTGCACACCAACCTCTCATTGCTTGTTACGCTGCCTCTACTTTATTGATTTTAAAAGCTATTATAGACCATTACAACCTTGTGGGTATTATGATTACAATAAATTCCTTTTACATGGGTTTGCCCTAGATCATCTTCATGAGAGACTCTGAGAACTAAGAACTTTATGTCTTTTACAATTCTTGGTCTTAAACAAAACACTCTTATTCCAGGTTGTTTTAATAAATTTCAATAGCTTTCTTGGGGACTAAAGATGTGTCACAAGTAGAGTTGGAGATGAGAAGCTTTTTATGAAGTGCTAATCTGGAAAAAAATTACTTACTTAATTGAATCCAACCACAACCATAAAGCAAGGTCTCTCTTTCTATCTGTCTGTATACATGCTCTTTGCATACCTTGAGGCTAGCAGACAGTGGTCATTCTTGACATTTTTTGGCAACAGATTAGCAGTGTGGTGGTGGTGGGGGGGTGTTTGTATACGAAGGAGCGGTCACAGTTAGTGATTAGATGAAGAGCTACAGGCTGCAGGCTGCAAACCTCAAACACAGGGGCACTTTACAAAATATGAGTTGTAGTTTCTTTATGATACTCACAAAACAAAAATGATTTAAATGGATAGATAAATAGTGAGCCATAAAAATAAACTCCGTTTTTATAGTTGAATGTGGAGGATGAATTAAAGAGTCTCACAGCCTGAGGGAGAAGCTGCTCAGTGTTGCTTGATACAGCAGCAGATACATCTGTATGTACTTCTGTTGTGTATACAAAAAAATCACTGATGCTCAGTGGATGTGTACCAATAAAGTTTTTTTTTAAAACTGTTCACCTACTCCACCCTCTCAGCTTCCTTTGGTGGGTGTGTAAGTAGTTAAGTAGTTTGATTACTAGGCTGTTGATTTCCTCTCAATATAAAGTGTCATAACTGATATGATTTTTGACTAATGATGGCGTCGTCATCTGCAACATCACAGAGTTCTCTCCATGTCAGGGCTTGCAGTAGTATAACATGAACATGAGGAGGGTAAGTACACATTCATGGTATGTGGTTCTATATAAATATACAATATTTATATACCATATATAAAGTTTGCTTGCCACATGTCATTAGTGTTGTTGGTGTTGAGTTCTCTCTCTCCAATCCATTCTTAAGTCTCCACTTTACCTCCTTGACATAAGCTTCCAGTGTTGCTCTGACATTGTTGTATGCTTCTTTGTCACATTACAGTAGACTGTATGGATATGTTAAGTTTACTGGTGGGTAATCCAGGTGCAAAGTAAGGTGCTCAGCACAAAGGGATTATATTTAGGCACTCAATTAGTCTTAGGTGTGTTTTGAAAATGACATCAATTAAACCAATCAGACTGCCATATGCCATTCTCCTCAAAACATGCCAGGATCTGGCATGTTGCGATTTCAGTGGTGGTACTGGGTAACATCAGTTGTTAAAGTGAGTGGTTTTTATGATCCATGGTGTGTTTAAAAAGCAGAGTGTATGCCTGGAGGGACCTGAATGTTTGCACATCTTACTATATGAATAATGTGCCCTTTAAATAGCAGGTAAAACACTGTGCCACAACTTTAGACCAGCTTTTTGTTTGCCTATAGCACAGAAACTTTCTGCTGCTTCTTGATAACAGTGTCCTATCACTGCACCAGACCACACTTCATTTCAAGACCAACACACCTGTGGGTGTACACGGCAGCACAAGTACACTTGTGATTTACGCAACATGGGTGCCGGGCGTGGAAATGACAACTGCGTTAGTCTCAAACTAGCAATTACATCTATGCTCCGCTGTGTGCCACTCTGTGCCAAGCAAAAGAGAGGGCCCACAATTGGAGTCCCTTATCTGATATCCTCATTAATGTCTGAAATTTAAGCCTTTATGATAACTGAAGGCCGCACAGAAACACCATAGTGTTCTTTCAGATCTTATAGATAACAGGCATTTTTTACAGCTGCACATTCATGACAGAGACAGTTTTAAGGAGTTTCTCTAGTCGAGTCCTTTTTTTTATTGCCTGAATGGTGACCATGTCTTCTGCCTATCTCACATACTTTCAGCCATCCATTTTGGCTGACATTTCTGTGGTGATTAACTGGTGGATGTACGAGAGTCTACCATGATGGCATTTTAAAGGATTGCATAAAACTCCAGTGTCACAGAATGTTGAGATAATCATTGTCCAGTGATGTTTTTGTATAATATGCTTGAGCTGGCTCTATTATGCACCGAAACATGAACCTCATTGCAGCAACAACAGCAAGTGCAGCTAAAAAGAGCTTAACACAGGACACGGCAGAACATTTATCTGCAAGATGGACAGTAAAATGAGTAATGCAAGCATGGAACAAACCTCAGACAGAGTGCTATTTTTAACTTTCCTTTATAGCTTTTCAATTTTCCTTCCATTTTTAAAATTCTAGTTCATGAGCTCCACCTAGGAAATCTATATAATATTTACTTATTAAAAATGTATAATAGTCTCACTCAAAATTCATGTCTTGTGTTAAACAGTTGGTACATCTTTGCTTTAACTTTGACTAAATTATCTTAACAGATTAGTGTCATTTATCAGTTCATCCCATCTCTATTTAACATTTTCTTTCAAGTGAAAGGGAAAAAAAAAGCTTAAGAAAAAACTGTTGCTTTAAAGTGGATGAATCAACTTTGTTTTATGTATTCTGCAAAGGAAAGAGGCAGAAATGGATTAAGAGGACTGTAAGAAAAAATAATTTCCAATTCCACAGTTGCAGGCAATTTCAACCCGGCACCATAAATTAGGCTGGAAATATGAAGAAAAGATGTAGAAAGAGAGAAATGGCAAGAGAAACAGACGAAGAGGGTGAGAGGGTGCATGTGAATTGGCTTTGATATTTACACACTGCTGGGAACATTTAGAAGCCAAAATAAGCAGAAAAAAACAAATGAATTTCTATGGTTGAATACCAAATCAATATTCAAGTAACATGATAAATTCATAGGGCTGGGATATTAATCATTAATATTGTCAAGAGATAGCCAATTGGACTTTGACTTGGTGTGTAGCTGTGCTGACATTTCTTAACTTGAAACTCTGTTCTGAACTCAAGCCCGGAGGAGCACCTTAGGGACCTCCATGGATCAGCGCTGCCAGTCTCCAAGTCTCATCAATAGAAGAGTAACATAGCCACTACAAGACTCCTCTTTTGATTAAACTGTTCAGACCAGGAGTATCAGCCAAACTAAGGAAGGTATTCAGACACTGCAGTTAAAGAAATCTGCTTTTAAGGTTTCAAAATTAACAATTATATATTTAAAAAAAAAAATAGAGGTTGAATAAATGGAAGCATCAGTCCTGAATGTATTTTTATTTTAATTCTTGATTTACACCTGAAATGTCTGTTAAAATCTCTTTTTTCATTCAATAATACATGAAGACATTGAAACAGTCTACAGGCATCACACAAGCAGCTTTGTAAAGCTTTGCTATTAGCTCAAATTGTTGCAATGATAATGTTTGTATGTTGAAGTTCAGCATATAATGTTTATCATGTTCACTATCTTGGTTGACCAAGTCACCATGCTGCAATATGTATGCAGTGTGTTTTCGGTCATAAACATTATTGGACAAATTAAAGATTTCACCTCATGATGGCAATGAAGGAGAAAAAAGATGGTTACCAAAAATGTTGAAATTAGTCCTGTAAAGAACATGAACAATTCATAGCATTTCATCAGCTACTTGTTGAGACATCCTTCTGAATTTAAATGTCATCCTCAAGTTGGCAATATGTCTCCCAGCTGACCGTCATTTCCATCCCTAAATTGTGTTTGACTTAAATTAATAAAAAACAACAACAACAACAAAATAAGGTAATAGCCAACTTTAGCTGAATTAAATCCTACAATATTTATATCTTTACTTTTGAAAGATTACCATAAAAAACTCCACAGCAAGATAAAAGAGAATGGCCTAATATGAAATCTGTTTCAGATTGAGTCAATCTTTAATCTTCAGCCATCATAACATCCTCGGAAGAAAAAGCCTATTTCTCTCCAGGACTGTGGCTGCCCTCCTTTGATTTTTGTTATTTAGAGATTTGTAGTTTGAACAATTAATATTGGATGTGAGCAATAAAGAAAAAAGTCTCTCTTGCTGCTACTTAAATTTCAGAGTGAGGAACGCTTGACTGATCAAGCGGGGAATGCTCTACCGATTGAAATTACTACCAAAGACCCTGGAGCATTGATCTCAATTTCTTCAGGTTTGGGTAAACAGCACCTTATATGCCTACAAATCACGCAATTAACACTTAAAACAGACCTACGCCTCAGCAGGATCAAGGTCGGCTGTTGCATGTAATGGGAGCCGAAAGACAAGTTTGAATGGAGATATTGTGGAAAGAAGGTGAGTTGGAGAGCCGGAGAAATGATCATTTGAACTGTGTCTGTCAGGTCTCTAGGAGGGATAGAGGTACCCCCTGAATAACCAATGAGGAAAGCAGACATGGCTGGCAGCAGTGTAACATTGACACTTTGCTTCTCAGCACTACTTTCCTCCTTGCTCCTTGTTGCGCAATACCTAAGATTTCTAATCTTCTCCACTCCCTCTTGTTTTTTTCTTCTGATATTGTGCTGTGTCCTGTTTTATTCTGTACTTCTCTGATCTGTTTCCTTCTCTTGTACTGTACTTTGTCTCATACTGCTCTTTACTCTTCTGTTGTACTATCCTCAATTAAACAAGAGAACATGTCATTGTACTGACAACTCATAGTCTGTGTACGACTGTGCCTGAGGCGCTTTCTCAGCAGATGATCCTTTAGGAATAAGAAACACAGGGCTAAAGGTAGAGGCAGATGCATATTCAATGAGCAGAAACAGTAAGGGAGACATAAATATGTGGATTTTCACAATAAATAACCAGACTCGAATGGGTTGCTGTTCATCCACCCACAGGCCAGTGGACGCAGTTGTATGGCACCACCACAGAAGTTTGGAAGCTATACTTCCAACTTACATTATCTCCTGAGACTTTCTGACCTTAAAGTGAAGAAAGCCAGTAAGAACTATGCTCTGTTCATTATTGGCTTGAAGCTATGTAATATAGTTTATTATCAAAGTGACATGCAAATCAAAGGTTTCTACAGACCAAAGAAGCCAACAGCCTCAACTGACAAAGTTGCTGTTGTTTTTACCGAGTAGTTAACTTTGTATTCTGGACTGTTTTTATTATATAGGGATTCAAAAGTGAATTTCTTTGCTACTCTTTAGAGCTGTTCAAAGTCTGACACTATAGACCTCTTCTCAGACAAAACTGGTACAAGTGTGCCCCCCCAGAACTCTCAATTTTTGCAATAACATTCTTACTCTCCCTCCAGTATGGGGAATAATCATGCTGCATGGTTTTAATCTCTGTAATGCTTTTCAGGATCTAAATAGGAAGTATCCTAAGATCCTAGTTGAATTTTACTGGGATGAAGATCAGCTAGACAGCTTTACCAAGCTCTTGGTTGTTATTTTTTCTACATAAAATATTCATTCAACTTAGTTTCACTACATAATTTTTACCATCGGTTATCGAGATGCTTCCTGCAGTGAGTTTGTGCTTCAGGTAATAACATTTTAATCAGTGTTAAAATGAAAATAGTCATACTGTACTGAAAACATGAAAATAGACTCCAGGTTGAGAAATACTGTAATTTCCTGACTGTTCTGTGAAAAAAGATATCACTTCTGATCTTTCTTCATCTTCTGATCCTTGTTAACATTTTTGTTTCACAGGGAATGGTAAGATATCATTACAGATTCAACACACACACACCCACACACGCACACACACACACATAAAAAAAAACCTCCCGTTATGCTTAATTATCTCTGCATAATGGTAGGCGTAGTATGCACTGGATGCAATAATTACCTAATAAGGCCATGAAGCAGATACAGATGGCAAACAGGGAGCTGAAGCTCAGGCCCACGTCCTCTCGGTAGATGGCCAGTGTTGTCTCGCAGTGGCGTCCTCTGTAACCCTCTGGGCAGTGGCAGGTGAATTTAGACGGTGATTGGGCAACACACGTCCCCCGGTGGCAAGGCCTCGTTGCACAGAGGGTGTAAACACAAGACTTCTTGGTCCCATTCACACGGATCATGTGGCCAGGAGGGCATCTGTAAAAGAGGGTTTGGACAGGAATTACTCAGTGTGGGGAAAGAAAAAGAAAACAAGGGAAACAGAACAAGTACAAATTGCAATTAGATTAAGATCATTCATATGTGCAGGACACCAGATTTAACTAGGTAAACGAGTAAAAATTCCTGTGAAGAAATGTGTCACTACAAAGGCAGATGCAGATGCATCAACAAAAAAATGCATGTTAATAAAAATAGAAAAACAAGGGTAACAAATCATATCAGAGGGCAACAGCATAGGAGATGAAATGAAGACAGTACATAAAGAATAAAAAAATACTTTGGAATGTTTATTATAATGTTCCATATAAAAAACAAAACAAAAAATAATTATTCTCCTCTGATCAGTGATCTTACACAGGTGTACACATCGATAGAGAATGAAATGGAGGAGCTGAAAATGCTGACTGCAGCAGTGGTAATAACTAGAATGATTTTATGCAGACAGGGGCACACTTTCTGCCTCACTTCAGAAAGCACCACTATAATTAAAAGCTCATTTGGGTGTAACAGCTCAAACAAACATTTTATGGGCCCATTAATTCAGTATCCCTTTCAATGTCTATGAAGCTGCTCCAGGCTCTACATTTTGATGTCATCAGAGATGAGAGTTGCATCTGGTCTCCGGAGATTTGTTCATGCTTATAAACATTGACTTAACTTTACTATGAAACAGCAAAATTAAATTCAAAATGGTACTGCAATTTATTTACAACCGTTTCTTTTCCACCAGATAATTAACCCAGACAAGCGCTTAAGGGTTAACTTACTTTAACCTCAGCCAAACTCTGTCTCCTGAGATATATGTTCACATGCATTTAATTTCTGGCCATTTACTTTCGCTGGCAACATTTACAATGTCTGAAATGTTGAATGGGGGTTCAAGTAACACTGACATTCCACCTCCTGCTGTCTCATAGTGGTCCATTTGAGTATGTGTTTTTTATTTTTGACCATAATTTTTTGCTCACTTTTCATGTTTTCTCTGCAGCGTAAGTATTTGACCTCTTATCAAGGTGCAGAGCAACATAAGCTTCATATACCGCATTTCGACATCTAACTTTTTAATAGCATGCAAGTAGGCATGGACAAAAGTGTATGGGTGGTATGAAACACATTCCCACAACAAGAGGACCTAAAGGTGAACTTCCAATACAAGAGGTTAATGAGAGTTTCAATTCATAGCCGAGCAACAGATTTCACCTTTCAACACATAACCATTTTTCATTAAGTCTTCCTTCAACTTGCCTCATGTTGTCTTCTCCAAAAGCAGCAGATACGAGCACAAGTTACACATGCTAACTAATTGTAGTTATTAAAGTCTCCACATTCTGTGGTTCTGTATTCCTGAAAACAGCTACTGCTGCTGCTGGAAAATGGAATAATGAATGTGGTGATCCTGGACCAATTTTTCCAACACTGTTCCTGGCGGCAAAACCAGTGGTTATTAGTGAGGGCTCACCAGGGTAACAAAAGCAGGTAGATTAAGCCAAAACATGACCCTTTCTTTCATTTACCAGCATATGAATAACATACATATGCTGGTTAGTGCAAGTGCACATTGCACCAGTGCAATGGTAGTGTGAATAACATTTTTTGCAGAAGCATACCATTTCCCCCAGGCCAGTGGATAAAACATAGCAACTAGACATAATTCAAACAGGAGAAAGTTAATTTTATATGTTTATGCATTCACTCGTAGGCCTGTTAGTTACTGTAAGTAGGTACATAGCAGACGATAGCTTACATAACTGTTGCATGGCTCTTGAGCCTGGGTTGACACGGTGAAATTTTTTCCACAAATTAACATAAATAAGGTCATGACACTGGTAATCTCCTGGGTAAATTGGCTTTCTACATGCAAAAACACTAACTATCTGTAGAGTTAAATTACAACTAATCCAAACAGAACATTTCGTAGAGCTGTGGCTTTGCATTTAAGCTAGCATACCACTATCACCAAAAATGTGTTTCTTGAGAAAAACAAGTCATTTTCAGCCTTTACTGACAGCAGATCTTTTTTAAAGATATATCTGGGAGAGGTTTTACACTGTCTGTGAAAGTAATGGAAAATGAAGGAGCTGTTTAATGAAGAGCTGCATTCAAATGTCAAGCTAACAAACTCCTTTCATTCAAGTTTTATTATAATGTACATGCTTTTGTGTTTCGCTTTTTACACCTAATCCTCCGCCACCATCCTGCTGGTCAAATCTCCTTACTCTTTTCATATTATAAGTAAAATGTCACTGTGTCTAGCAACTCTGTGCTGCTGCTGCTGCTCGGATCTGGCCAGAGAGGCCTGCAGCAGGATGTAACTGATGTAAAGGTATCGTCTGTCTGTCCGTCAGCATTGATTTTTAATATGGCAAAGGGGACCGGTGGGCATGTAATGTAATGTAATCGACTACTATGGCAAACCTAGTCGCCGTCACATACACATGTGATGCTGCAGGTGGTCGCTGGGCTGGGTGGGTGTGTTCTGTGAACTGCTGTCAGGGGCATGCATCATTGGTGGCATTAACCCCAGGAGGAGGGGCCCAATTAAAATGTCGTGTTTACAAGCTGCAACGAACAATGCTGACTTTACCTTTAAGACTGAACTCAATCTTAGAGTCATAACTCTTTCATATGAGAGCCATTATTGTATTATTGAAGTCCTTTGACCATTTCATTCTAAAACTGAGAGTGTGATCTTACATAAGTTCCAATACAAGTGGAAATGACTTTTTTGTAGTTACATGTCAGCTAGCTTGCTGACAGGAGAAAAAAGCACAGAACTAGCACTTGATATACGAGATATACAATTATTAAATTAACAGCGTGTAGGACTGTTATGCCAAAACAAAAAGTTAACATTCAGCATTCATTATGCCTGGCTTGTCTGTGTGGGAGCTGAATACAGGACATCTGTCAGTCAATTACACAACAGTGATTTACTTTTTGTTCTGCTCTCTTTTATCATTGCCTGTCATTAGCCATAACTGGAACCAGTTCTGCCATGAATAACTTATTAAAACAGACATAGCAGTTATTAGAGGCAAATTGTTTTGTTGGAGTTTCTGAAAGCGGATCACTTTTGGTTTTGGTTTTCACCAATTTTTGAAAAGGTCACCCCAGTTTTAAGAGATTTTCATCTAATTTTTACACTGTCTTACAATTTGTGTTCTCTTTTGCAATGAGAGAGAGGCTTTTCAAATCTTAACCAATTTCATATTGTGAAAGACAACATACATAACAAAAGATTGAAGCACTTTTTAATATTTAATGATAAGACCACACAACCTAGACAGCTCAGTCTGGATGTTGTACCACATACTTCAGGCTCTGTTCTAATATATCTAGGCTCAGCTCAAATGCAGGTTTTAAGATCTGAAACCTGGAAGCTCCGGTGTGGCCAACTTATTTGGTAATTTGCTGAACAGAAACACATCTTCAACAGTAGTAAAGTAGGTTGAATAGCTAAAAAGATTGTAAGTTGCAGCTGTTGCCAATCAAATAAACTCCTCTTATCCCTTTTAAAACTGCTTTTGTTGAGTATATTTCCAATTTCATAATGGCTGAAGGAGCAGTTGAGCACTGTAAGCCAATCTTCACTCAAGAAGAAACTCTCAAACTTGTCAAGGAGGTTCAGGCTCATATTCACAGAATTTATGTTATTTAATTAGCCTGGGAAGAGGAAACAAATGTTATAAATGCCCCTTCCCCAGATACTATAAGAATTACTGCAGAGTGTAGAAAACAGTTTACTGATTTAAGAGGAAGGGCCAACAAACAAACAAAAAATAAATAAAACAAACAAACAACAAAACAAAGACAATGAGGATAAATTACCTCACTATTTATTTATTTAATAATAATTAAATAATAATAAAAAAAATTGACAAAGTTTACAAAGAACATTTATCCCACATAATAGAATCAGTTGCTGGAACAACACTGAAGAGTAAGGATAAGTATTGCTCAATTGTCAAAATAATTTTGACAATTACTTCACAATGTACAATCTTCTGGAGCTGCTGGCTGAGAGGAAAATTCATGCTGCTGGGACATCAAGGGTCTCTTGCTGTGCCAGGCCTCTTCTACAGTCTGACAAAGAGATGGCCAAAAAGCCACGTGGAAGCTGTGATGACGTTGTAAGCCATGATGGTAAGATGGCAACGGTCAAATGGTATGACAACGGACCAGTTGTCATGGCCTTCTACTTCGTTGGTGTTGGCAGAATGGATGAAGTGCAGTGGTGGGACAAATAGAAGGCCCAATTTATGGATGATGTCACATCCAGAGGTGGTTAAGCTATACAATGAAGCAATGGGCGGCGTTGACCTGCTTGATCAACTTGTCAGTCTGTACCCTACAGAAATTCGGTCAAAAAAGTGGACCCTGAGAATGATCACACATGCTTTTGACATGGCTGTGGTCAACAGCTGGTTGGAGTACAGGCTGGATGCCAAGAGGGCCAATGTCCAGACCAAAGACATCCAGGATATCCTCCATTTCAAGATGAATGTGGCCCAGTGTCTGGTGAGAGTCCATAAAACAGTAGCAGTGAAATGTGGAAGACCCAGTAAGTATCCAGAACTACATCGTGTCCCCCACAGACCAGTTCACAGACCAGCTCAGGATGTAAGGCCTCTACCTAAAGTGCAGTATGACATGGTTGACCACATGCCAAATTATGATGAAAAGAAAGAGGCTACCAGATGCAAGATG
>JAPZDY010000001.1:3067974-3101824 GCA_029783645.1 Ctenochaetus hawaiiensis
ACTTTACTAACTTAACTAAATATGTCCAAAGCACACTTAAATATTTTACACTGCTGAGAGGCAAAAACAGAAAAGAACGGGGTGTGTGATTATGGAGAAGTGTGTGAGCACATTGGCCAACTGCGCCGTATCTAACAGTACAGGCTGTTTTATGTTCACGCCTTGCGCTTAGACCAGGTTTTGGTCTGGTCGAGATATATGAGCACTATTTGCTATCGTACACTATTTGCTATCATAAACTTGTGGCAAAAATGACATTTGTGCTGGTAGTACGATAGCAATGACACCTGTGGGTTTTGTTAGAAATATCAGCACTCACTAAGTGATTGCTTGGTAATAATGTTCATTATAGGATACTGAAAAAAATCTTACTTATTGACATTTAACAAGTTATCCTTCAGAGCAGCTGCTCCAGCTGCTACCATGCCAATGTACTTGACCTCTTCAAGAGTATGAATGCAAAAGGAACAAAAATGACAGGTGCAAAAGCTCCAAAAAAATGTGGATTTTAGCCTACAGAATATCCAAGTCAACATGAAAACCTTCACTTATGTTGTTCTCAACACCTGTATTCTTTTCTGAGAGCAATTTGCTGATGCATAGAATGAAAATGACCTCCAATGAAAAAACTTGGAGGTCACAAAATCTCTCTTCAGTGTTTGCTAACTCTTTTTAAAGGTTAATTACCAAAAATTCAGTGGAAAGTCCTAAAACCTTTCTCCATTAGAGACTTGAAGATTTTGTTAGAAGCTAGTCACCTACCCTGGAAGCTCTTGTTGATTTCAGAGGGGAAGGAGTTTCCCAGCATCACCACAGTCGGGTCAATGACAATTTCTCGACTTCGACCCCGCAGTCCTGTGATCTCCCGCTGCCCTCCACCACCATCCAGTTGCAGCCTCATCTCATTGTCGTGTCGATCTAAGAAGACCTCATGCCATTCACCATTGTCCAGGCGATAGGTAGGCAACGTTAAGTTGTAGTCTCCGTCACCAAGGTTGTAGAACACACAGAGGAAGCCCTGGAAAATCTTCAATGAAAAAAGGGGACAATAAGTTTGAAGTATGAGTGTTTGGCTTAGACTTTATATGTTTTGTTTTTTTTTAGTAAGAAGTATTTAAGTATTGAATTTACAAGAGCCTAGTTGCAATACATGGGTTCACCCATAATGCAACACTGGTGCACAGTTCTTGCATGAGCAGTATGTGCTCATATACCTCGTTGAACTGCTGCAGCTCCAACTGCTGCGGTGTCCACAACACAGCAGTTGGAGCTGCAGCACTGCTTTATCTATCCTATCATCCACATTTATTCTGCATCTACACTTAATGATGGCCATCAATCATTTACAGTGAGAGACATGGGGGGGACAACAACTGTCATCTATGAATCTTTGAGTGAATGGCTACACCTAATGTCTTACATCTTTTGGATTTATTCAAGGATCGCACCACCCTAATGACATTTATCGTCTTTGTTTTGGGACAGTGGTAGAAGTCTCACAAGAACACATCTCATAATCACAGCAAACAAATCAGAACTCTGCTACATAAACAGATCCCACCAAGAATAAATGGAAAAACATGTTAAACACTCTAATCCAAGTGTCAGGAATTAAAGGTAATTAGGATCAGGAGAAGAAATTACTCAGTTTTTGGGCTTTTTTTTTTTTTTTTTTTTTATCTTGATAAATGATTTGAACAACAGGCCAATTTGACCACTTGGCCGATACGCTGCATCACCTCCATTAAAGTTAGCAACACAGAGAAAATAATAAAATTAGTCCCAAGTGGTAAACTGATATGTAAATCGACAAGACCTTCACCCCTTGGAAGAACGTAATGTGGGGGCAGTAAAGGTAGTGAGTAAATGTACTAAGTGTTTGAACATGTTTACAATCTGTCAGAGTATTACAGCTGCCTATTTTTTTCATCCAGTGGACATTTGTTATAAATCTTTTTGCGTTTACAAAGTACTATCATACTGTCAGCTGCCAGAGTTTTCAGTCTAAACCAAAATGGTTTCTCCTCATATGCCTCCTGATTCACTGTGAAGAGCAAGATAGGTTTTGTCATATTTTCTTGCCACTTTGGTAATTAACACATTCTTATCCCTTGTGTCGCTATTTTGGCCCTTTAGCTTTGCATACCGATGTGGTGTTGCAAATAATTTTCAGGTAAGGCTGGTCTATTTGTTACTTAAAGCTGTTGCTACTTAAATATGATGATGCTATGGTGTAATTACATAAGCTGCTTAATTACATCAAATACACAATCTCAATCTCGCTAAAATACATTGATAGAATTTTGTGAGCTTGGTGTTATGGTTATGTTTTTCGTTCTGATTAGTTCTGTTTTGTAACATATATCTCTCTCTCTCCCTCAGCCAGTGGCGGCGCAGGAAGGCGGGGTCGAGCTGCTTGGGAGCAGGGCTCATTCAGCCTCACCTGCAGGTGATCGGCAATCAGCCGGCTTTCTTAAGCCGGCTCCAAACATTTCCCTGTGCCAGACGATTCGCTAGTGTGATTTGCCTCGTATGTGTTCCTGCTCTCGAGTAGATCTCTCTTTCTCCTGTCTCCTGTGTATTCGGTCACAGTGTATTCTTAGTTCGCAATTAACGCATCTAGTGAGTTTGCTCCTGGACAATTTCTGTTTAAAATATTTTCTAGAGTTTTGCCCCTCGTGGCATTTTTGTGTTGATTCTTTCGTAGTGAGTTTTTCCCCTTTGTGGTGATTTTGTGTTGGACTTATTTTATATCATCCTCCAAGGCGCTTTTTGTTATTTTTTGTGCTTGAATAAACTTTCATTACAAACGATTCTGCACTTGGGTCCTGGCTCCTTCGTTCAGACCTTAACACTTGGGTTTCTTTGTTTATTAACACATTATTTTGTAAAATAAATATAAACACCAAAATATTTTTATGATAAGATATTTTTAATTTTAGTCACAAGTTAGTAACCAAAGACTGTGGAGTGCTACACTCCACTCTGTAATCTTTGGTAACAACAGTAACTAAGGAAATGCAACCTCTCAAAAAGGGGCTGTAATTACTGTTGACATGTAATGTCACAGGCAGGCAGATCATCCCTGTATCAGATTACTCATGTTTGAGTGTGACAGAGAGAACTGCTTTTGTATCTTTTAAGGGGGCATTGTATACACTGAGTGTTTTCAAAAGTTTATAGAAACTGTTTATTTAAATGTATTAGTTGCAACATTTGTTCCTATTTGCTGTTTGCAAAAAATGTTGCCAGGGTATGCTGAAAAGTTGCTAAGGCTAGCAACAAAATTGCTAAGTTTGAAACACTGTATCAGCACAAAAGGTACCCTTTTGTGTGTCCATCTAGTAAAGCCTTCCTGCCAAAAAGACTCTCTAACAACACAGTTTACGTTGTGATGAAAAGGTCACTCAAAGTTTCAGCTTTGGTTTTGTACGAGTCTCAAACTGTGGTCTCCTGCTTGTCACCACAGTGTGCCAATTTTGCATCTGTGAGAGACTGTGGGATGTCACAAAGCCTCAGTAACATTTTGAAATGAGAGAGGGCTCTGGTAAAAGTTTAGGGTCCAAAGTGAAGTCAGTTTATTGTTGTGACCTCAGAAAAGATTTGTCAAAACGTTGGTTCTGCACATATGTTCCACGCCACATTTTTCAAACAGTTACTCGCCCTCCTGTTATGCTCGTTATTCAACTGATTGCATTTAATATTTGATTCTTTACAAGTGATATAGGTTATATTTCAGTAGCATTTACAGTTCAGCTGCAGTAAAGAGATAAATCGACTCTGTGTACTGGATGTCCAGGGTTGACGTCTAGTTTAAACTGTGCTATGGCAGTACAAGAGTGAATGGCAGCATGACAAACGTTGCTGAAGGACAAGAAACTATTACTAACAGGACTACTGTGGTGAAAACCAGGGTCCCTTAACACCTGACCAGATATGACTTGCACAAAACAGGCTGCACAAATGAGATCCTTCAATTAAGATTGTGTCATATTAATGAGGATATGGTCACATTTTAAAGACAAATGTCATGAGATTATTGGGAAATTCAATTAAACTGCTACACCTTATATACACTGTAAACTATATAATTATGTATTATTGTAAATCTATTGCTAATCAGCGGTCAATGGTAATTTTCTCTACTGCCTTGACAATTTATGTTTTTGATCTATCATGCAAAAAAGGGCTATCTGAATTTGAATTTGAGAGAGTGAGGGAGAATAAATCCAAGGGCCGTTTTAAGAGGGATGCTGGGTTCGGCGTCCTCATTTCAATTTCAAACTGTTTCCTCCACGTGTCCCACTGAGCATAATTTTCTCCCCTCCATCTTCCTCTGCCACCGCTGCCATGTAAACAGAGGGATGAGATGAGAAGGGCAGAGAGATAGATGTGAGGGGAAAGGAGAAGTGGCTGCTACAATTACGCTCACACCCATTCTATGTTATCCAACATAATAAAGACAAGCAACGACTTAAGGAGGAGAACTTTGTCAAAAAACACAACAAATTTTAATTATAAAAAACAAACAAAAAAAAAATTCAACATCACTTGTCATCTCTCTCTCTACCTCTACCACTTTTGCAGTCTCTCTTTTTTCCATTTCTCTATCATAATGCCTATCATTCCATTTTCTGTCTCTCAGGCACTTCTTCTACCCATAAAGCAGTCTGGTAAAGTGCTGGATGGCTTCAAGGTTGTTTAGTTGGAGAACTGTGGCTCATTTTAAGGCTCTGTGATGAAGTATTAATTATATTTAGGATCCACTGGGGCGGTGCTTTTCAACCAGACACACTTACAGCCACCTAATTTTACCTCCGATTAAAGCTGAACGTAGCAGAGCAATTTGGCTCCTGCTCTGCTCCCTGGGTGGTGTGTGAGCGAATGTTTCAATGGTGTGTATGTCTTTGCTGGAGCACTATATAGTAGGTGTGTGCGAAGGTGTGTGACTCCATTTTTGAGTAAGCAGTCCCACTGCAGGGACGGTTTGGCTCCCACAGATGCTTCCAGTGACAGACTGCTCTCGATTCTGCAGCCTTTCCAAAGTGCTGAGGTGCAGATGATGTGTTAATCCACCCTTTTTTATGTTTAAATAATGCTGTTAAAATACAGGTTACTGACTGGGTTATGGATTTTTTTCCCTCCCAAAATTATACTGGGACATAAAACCAAACACTTTGCTTATTACTGGCATTACATTATTACTCTGCTTCACATTTATACTAATGTTTCTTATTTTGCCCACCCATATTTTTCCACCTCTAGAGATCTGACCTGCAGAGCACTGAGTTATTTGATTCAAAAACAAGAATAACAAAAAACAACATACTGCATGCTGCAAGTCAATTGGCATCAATTTAAATCTTACTAGCCAAAAGGCACAATGGTATAATTGATGTTAAACACTCTATTAACACCTGAAGCCTCACTTAGAGTCGCAGCTGCTTTGTGCGATTATAGTTTTGACTTTTTTAAACAATAATTTCTTAGGTTTAATTTTTTTTCTGGCAAGAACTATGAATGTTACTTTCAAATCTAGTAACTAAGACAATATTCTTTCCATGAGAACTGTTTAACCCGTGTTTTTACTTACTTTCCTCATTATTAGAAACTCTATTTTCAATGTCTTTTAAATTCTATGCTAGCTTTTAAAAATAAATAAATAAATAAATAAAATAAAGGCCTATTTTTTTTTTTTTTGTTCGGTTAATGTCTTGTCCTTGACTTATTTCCTGAAAATATATTAGTCATTCTTCATTGTAGTGACTTTTTTTGCAAAAAAAAAAAAAAAAAAATCTGTATCACTGGTCAAGTGGAAGATAAATATCAATAGATGTGACAATCACAAAATACCTTGTTTACAGCTCTTGGTACCATAAACAAAGGCATTCCAAAGGTAGTAAGCGTTTGCACTACTATAACATGCATTCTTTCAAATAACTAATAGTTTGAAATGAGGAATTATCATCTTTTTGCTCTGTGGTATTTGTCATCTTGCACAACTTTAGTATTCAAAAAAGGTACAAGATTAGGACATGCTATGATTTTCTTTCTTGAGGGCCACAATTTTAGATGTTCCTCTACAATTTAATTCAAAACAAAGAACACCTCTCAATATAACAAAGGCCATTACAACACTGCTTTTAACAGTGAACCTTAATATTAAACACATTTTAAATCTACCAATCAATCACAGTTCCAATAGAGAGCAGTTGCCCTGACGTGAAGTCAATAGGGAATGTTAGTTACGGCGTAGCCAAAGGCATAGCTACAACAGCCTATGTGAATAAACTCTGAAGCTAAGCCGACCCCTTAATGAATAATCATAAATTCGGCTGAAGGCAGCTCAACCAACCACTGGAAACTTTCGGAGCAGCAACAAGGGAGTGATCCCTCACTACTTCAGGCTTGTTAATGCTGCCAATTACTGCAAATACACTGTGTCCCCAGAAGTTGTTCCTGCCCACAAGAACAACTTCTGGGGACTGGACTGGTCGCTGACAGGTGAAGAGGTATTGAACTGAAGCTGACCACTGAGGCACCTGCTGCTGAGGACAGATGACTGCACCATGATGGTCTGTCTGCCTGTCGTCCTATCTGTCTATCCATCTATGTTGCCTAAGTTGACTGAACATAAATATTCTTAGAATAGATTATTTTATATACAGTCATTATTAGTTATATTTTAAGTTAAACAAATACATTTTAATATTTCGTATAAAGTGACCGTCAGGTTTCCTATAAAAATGAAGGCTGTGAGTTGACCCTGGTTGTGTTCTTTTCCCTTTTGTTTGACACAGTCTTCTCTATAAGATGATGTTAATGCAGTGAGAGGAATGAGGCATCAGACCTCTGTCCGTTACATCTAACACACTGTTAGCACCATTCCTACATGAAAACCCCCTGAAAGAGGAGTTTCATCCTTGATCAGATTGTAGGGTCATATGGGTAATCTTTCACCACACCAAACCAGACTTGCCAAAGAATATGAATCGGTTAATTTTAAAAATCCACATGAATCCTTCTCTCATTAGCACAAATTTGATCAATAATACAGCACTATTATTTAAAATAACTCACTTTTTAAAAATTGTTTGATTTTGTGATTTTTTTGCAGCAGTATCAAAACCAGGCAAACACTATCGCTTATTTCTCTGAACCTTCCCTTGGGTTTGAAACTTTTGTACACACAACATGGTCTGAACTGCTTTAGACCTTATCTGTGCTCCATCTTCTCCTTCTTCTTTTGGAGGTGTAAATCAGGATTAGCTGACAGTCAGTGTAGTAGCTTCTGATCTACACCATGGTGGTCAGGTCAGATGTTTAAATTAAGCTTCCAGTTATTGACCTTGAAATTCAGGCTGGAGCTAAACATTTCAAATAGGGGTGTTTTTTTGGAGAATTTTGCATTCAAAGATTCTTGCTAGAAGATTCTTCTTCATACAGACTTCAGCAACACAATGTGCATACACAAATTGTAATCAGTAATCCAAAAGTGCGGGGAGAAGATTGGACAAAGGAAAATGTAATATCATTTCACTAACCATGTTGTTTGAAAGCAAGTCACACACAAACCGCAGAAACAAAAGCTCCTCGCATTGTGAGTCTGCAGCCAGTCGAGAGTGACGCATACTAATTCTGCTCTCTGATTAAAAGCAAACAAACTATCACAATGAAAAATATAATCCTAAATGGCAACATGGTCATATTTCTATTAAATAACATTGCAGAGTTTCTAATGTTTCACTATGGGAGGGACTACTTTCATATGATTACAAACCATGTCATGCTGTCTGTACCCAGGCATAAATGCATGACATATTATTAGTGGATAAATGATGTGAACCCACTCATTGAGTGGTTAAGCTGAGGAAGCCGTAGGACATTTAAGAGGAAATGCTGGAATGGATAAATATGATGGAAAAGCAGATGGATGATGCGGGGGATCAGAGAAGAGGTTCTACTCTATTGGCAGCTGTGGTATGGATGATTATCATCATTTCAGCAGTGATGTTTAATCAATACCTGCGGTCACACAAAGGAATGGAAAGTATGAAAAATCAAAACAGATCAGAGCTGGCAAATAAACAAATATGAGAGAGCAATTCAAGTGTGAGCAGAGCATCCACAGGAGCAGTGAGACAAATGAAGCCTTACAGCCAAAAATAACCAAATAATATGATGTGAGATCAAAAATTGAGACTTTCCCCTGTTGCGCACAAACAAAGCGCTGCACAGTAATGTGCACTTGGCAGAAGCAAGCAATTTTTGCGAGTATTTATTCCAGGTTACATCGCTAGCTCATCAGCAGCACCCAAGCTCATAAACATCTCTGACAGTTCCTCTTTCAGTTATGAGCCCAATGTTCTGAATTCATTATATATATATTTTTTTTAATTTAAAACAGTATTCATGAATTTGACAGTTTTTTCAGCATATACAAGTGATTCTGTGGCACATGTGCCACTTAAATAAATCATTTGCGACACACAATGTCAAGTGTGTCTACACCACAGAGGCCTTAAAAACACATTGTTTTAAGGTTGCATAAAGTTACACAAAGCACAAGTTGATGCTAACAGCTCCAGCCAGCTTTTAATTTACTTTCATTTCTGAGGAGAGAAGGCTTTCATTCTACTTCAAATTGTTCAAAAACTAAGTTTGTTTTTGCACATAAGGACAATAAACAAGAATCCCACTCCACTCTGAGAAAAATGAATACAGTCTGCCCACATACTCAGTACAGAAGGTCTTACCTCTAGTCGTATGTATTCACTCTGTTCCTTTGAGATCAGATTCAGGACGCTGCTGCTGTGTTTGCGGGTTCGAACCAGGACTTGAACCCATGTCCTACGAGGCGGCAGTGGGGACGCTAACTGGTAATGGACATGACTGTGCCCATCAAAGGAATACTCTGGGACTTCTGGTGTTGGTTCAAGTAAACACACATACACAGACACACACACAGGTCAGTCAGCCATTATTAATATAAACAAAATGAGAGTTTTAAATGTAACACATTTCATCAAATCCCATTAGATGCTTCACTCCAAAGGCAACGTGACCTAAAGTAACTTGAGCTAAATCCTTTACACAAGGCCCTAAATTCCCCCAGTCTGCAGAGAGCTGGTGACAGGACAGAATATGTAAAATACACAAGATAGAATATGTATCTGTCATTTAACTTGGCTTACGCTTGGTTCTTCTTTCTTAGAGCTCTGCTCCCAGAAGTGGATTTTCTGCATGCAAGACAGACTAAACCAAGCACAACAAAAGTGTTTTTTAAAGCCATTCTTCCATCTCATAGCATATGCAAGATACATTTTCTTCTCTGTCTATCGCTTCCACACCTCTCACTCTTTGCCTCTCTGTCATGTAACTTTAATAAAGTTGAGTGGATCATGAGATTGTGCTTGAAGGCAAATGTCAGATTCCACATTTTGGGTTTCTTTCAGGCATGTTATATAAAACTGATCAGCCATATCTTCCAAAAACTCAATGTTTTGTTTTGCTGTTGGCTGTTGGTGAAGGGGTGTGACTATATGAAACCACATCCACACCGTCAATTTAACATAAATAATCATGCTTTGTTCTTAGATGTTCAGTATAGAGATATTGTAGTTTAGAACAAATGTAATTAAGTAAACCTGCAGGAATGTGGATATATACATTGAACTTCGACTTTCAGAAGCGCTGTCCTGTTTGTCAAGTCTGTTTTGTTTTCTTTTGTCTCTCCTCATGTTTGTTGTCTTGTACTTAATGTTTTAAATTTGTTAGGTCTTGTCTTGTGTCTTTCATTTCCCCGTCCTGTCAAATTTCCCTCCTTTTCTGATTACCTGCCCTGCCCCAATGTGCTTCGCCTGTGTTGATTGCCCCACCTGTGTCCCTTTGCCGCCCTAAGTGTGTATATAGTCTCTGTGTTTCCCCTTTTGTCTCTGTCACTTGGTCTGTTTTTGTTCCCTTTCTTTGCTTCCTAATCTTGCTTTCACTCCCCGGTTCTGCGCCCCTAGTCCTCTCGCCCTGCCTGTTTGCCTCATCCTTTCTGCTTTATCGTTCGATTTTTAGTTTTTCTATTTCTTAGTGTATATATTTCTTTATTCAGCTTTTTGCTCTCAAAGGTTTTGTATTGTATCAGCTTTTTTAATCAAGCTCCGTTTGTGTTGGTGTTTTGGTTCCTTTCTGTTTAACCTGATACAAACACTACATTAAAGCCGCAGTAGGAAAAAAATTCAATCAGGATTACAACTGTTCAGGCGGCAGCAGGCTTTGAATCGTAACATACCGTCAAAATTAACTGTGAGATAGCCTTGACTGAGTAAGGCAGTATTCAGACCTATAGCTCTTTGTAATGTGAAAACACATTTCTGCAGTTTATCCTGTGATTATTAAGATGACGGATAAAGTAATTAACAGTGTCATACTATTTTAAACCAATGCACACTCATTTGGTTTTTTAACTGGTTTTACTCCTCTAACTCAGACCATATCTGGTAAGGTCACCTGAACCTCATCCCAACCAAAGCAGACCCTTGCATTTTCCTGTTTTGTTTTTGTTTTTATTTGTAAGGCAATTTGTTAAATTCACTTACCGGTAAAGGTTTTAATGTTCTTGCAATTCAAGCCACGATTTTAGGACAATATTGACAATATTTAGTAAATAACAGAAACACAATTCAAGATGTAAATATATTTGCACAGCCTGGATATAAAACAAGTTCAAAGGAGAATGTTTTCTTCTGTTGGGTATTGTTCTGCCTTCACTATCTTCATTTATACAGTTCCAACAATGGCCCTTTCTATACTTCCACCAAGGACGATGCAGCACATGGTCATGACAATATAGCAACATAGTCAGTATGCCATGAATTGTTTTTCTTTTAAAGATTGTCTCAGTTTCGACCAAATCTTATTGGTTGGTCATCAACTGCACTGCTTGGATCAAGTAATTCATTCACTTCATTTCTTTGTTCCTTCACTTAAATAGTTGTTGAAAGACTGTCTGTTTGCCTCATATCAGTTGTTGAAGGCATGGCAATGAACAATAGGAGCATTTGAAGGTACAAGCACAAACACAGAGATAATTGATAATCACCTCCAACTATTGTAGATAACGTTGTGCCTGTTATAGATCCATACTGATGTTATAAAACAACACCTTTTTCATACCAACACTTTTGAGAAAGAGTCCTGTCAGGGAGCATCACCATTCGGTACAAGAAAGGAACCAAGCTGTGAAGCAAAACTGTGCAGCCTTGCAGGGATTGCTGGAGGTGCTCCCCTCAACCTGGTACTGCAGGAGCAGGGCAAGGAGGGTCATTAAAAAGCATCACCCGAGTCTGACACAGTCTCTTCCAGTTGCTGCTGCTGCAGTCAGGAAAACGCCTCCATAGACATAAGACCAACTCAGAGAAGCCCATAAGGAGCTGCTGTCTTCAGGCCAAACTTATCTTTTATATAGAATCTGCCAGAAGCCTGCATGCTGCTCTCAGAATTACTCAGCAACAATGAAGAATCCTCATGGGGAATGACAAGTGCTTGACCTATATACTGTATGCATAAATTTACAAATAGAGTACATCCCACCTGCATACAGGATGCTATTAAGCCCATGGCATTTGAATACCATTAATGTTAGAAAAGCACAGAACAGCAGTGGGTGATAAAAAGAAATTAACTCTCGTTAGTAAGATCCAATAATGTCTGTAGTCAAGCTTTATTCTCTTTTACAATTTATGTAACAAGTTTACCAAACGGGAGATTCCCACACTAAATGTTTACGAGGACATTCCCAATAAATTCATGTCTGGTAGATTTAATGCGGCCTTGAAGATGGAAACTTTACAATGCAAATTAAACAACTTGGTTTGCCACACTCTGCATTCCAGAGGCTGGGAGAGCAAACAGTCTATAACTTGTTTTTACTTCCCATTTTATCTTATTTAATGCTCACATGGGACTGACCTTGTTTAGCTGTGCTTTATAGCTGAAGCTAGATGATACAGAGGTAATAAGCATCAGTGACACTGACGTGATGGCAAGTGTGATCATTGTATACCGTGTTAATACACATTCTAAAAATCTAATAATGATAAACTTGCTGTAATTAAAGCCTGGCCATACTTGCAGACTGCTGCAGGTTAGAACTACTGCAACAAGGTTTTAATTCTGGCTGAGAGCCATAACACTTTTTTTTACCGTAGAACTTTCAGATCAGCACATGACTCACCATTTTGCATCAGTGCTTCTACAAGTGCGAAGTGTCTGTGCTCTGCTATTGGCAAATATACCAAAGTTTGAGCTGCATGAGGAATTTAGTTGAGGGGGGGGATAATCCTCATAGGGTGTTTTTTGTTTTACTGTTTATGTTACAATATCACACACATTTTATATAATCCTGCAATGCATGAATCAAAAAAAGAAGTTTGGCTTACCCTCTTCACACTGGTGCCCTGTGTACCCCAACACACACTGGCAGCTAAAGGAGCCCCACTCGCCGTGACAGCGACCCCGATGACCACAGGATGGATAACCCATGTTGACACAGCTGCTATCGGTGGTCAGGCAGCCTGGAGAGCTGGAGTGTGAGTCCGCAGGGGAGCCCAAATCATACAGCTGAATGGAGGAGATAGAGAGGAGGAGATGGAGGGGTTGTAAATACAGAGAAGATGGGAGATGAAGGTGGCGGAGATGGGTATGTAGAGGACAGAGGAAAGATGAGCAGCAAAAAGTGAAAGAAAAGGGGATAATGTAAGATAACAGTATTAAAAGGGAAGGATAATGCAAGGAAAGATTTAAAGTGGATAAAAAGGAGACAGGAAACAAAAACACAAAGTGACAGCTGAGAAAGAGTAAGAAAAGTTAGTCATGTAGAGGCTCAGCACCGAGAGATGAAGTCGGAGTTTCAACAACAGAAAATAAAGTCAAAAAGTGTGAAAATAAAGAATTAAAAAAAGGAAACTTTCAAATTTTCTGAAGGACAAATGCTCAGGTAAACTACAACATTCTCTTTCTCCGCTCACATTTCTCTCTTGCTGCTCTCCTCACAGTGGTAAAATCAAAAACTGGATCAATCCTCTGATGGACAGACACCAGGGCCAAGTGCACAAAAAGTTGTTAGGACTAAGAAACCTTGGTCACCTAAGTCAGCATCCGTCAGAAAACATACCATAAAATACTGTGTTCAATCTCCCCTCTGCCTTACTCAAACTTTATGTCTTGGTGCTGCAGCATTAATGCAGGAATGCAAAAGATCATAAAAAGTGACAGTAAATCAAGCTGTTAGGAAGCTGCTTATTGGCTCTGACCTCCAGCAAAGATACATCTTATTGGAAGGAGACCTTTTGAAAGCCACAGCCCCTCTGTTTGCTGGGTTTGGATTGTTGATTGCAAAGAACTGCAGCACAGACATTAACAATCAATGACTGAGAGACAGATTGGGGTGTCTGAAATTGATTTGACTGGTTTTCTGTGTCACAGTGGTGTGTGTGTGTGTGTGTGTATCTGCGTCTGAGCAAAAAGACCTGGATGGATGTATGAGTTGAATGCAAAAAATCCACCTTCTCCCAGAAAATGTGGCTTCAGCAGAGAAGACTGTGACACCATTACACAAAGACACTGCAGGCTGCCCTGTTTGCCAAGATTAGTTTTAGGTGTTGGGTATAAAAATGTCTCAACCCAGAGGAAGAGAATAACAAATTCAAGACCAAAATATACGTGAGTGTACTGTGCAGCGAGGAAAGTTTCTGCAAATCTATCTGAACCTCGGAGCTTCTCTGTCTCAAGAGGACGTGATATGAAATGACAGTGACACACAGAAATGAAGTTTAATGTCACACTGAGAAAGCACAAAATTCAAATGTCATATTACAACAGCTTTAAAAAATGAATGATTTGGAAATGATTGATTAGCTATAAGACAACCCAACATCTGGAAGACCCAAATGGAAAAAGGGTAAGGGGTAAGTGGAATATCCACCAAATCATATGATGTATGGGCATGTCCATAAGGCAAAAGCTTAATAAGTGCCATCGTTCACATGCTGGGAACATATTAATGTCGAAAATATCATGAAATGAAATGTAATGTGAGATGTAACTAAAGTGAAGACAGAGTTACAAAACTCAGTCTTGGAAGATGTGACAAAGTATGTTGTTACTGATTGTTAAGCTAAGAGTACTGACACAGAAATGCAGTTTAACAAGATGAAAATCATGAAAACTAAAAAATAAAATATGCATTCTATTACATTTCTCAGAAGTTTTGAAATAACAACAGAAATGAATTTAACGTAATTCAAAGCAATGGAATGTCAGGTCATGGATTTTCCCGACACATGCAGGCAGCATATTCTCTGCAATGTTTATGGTGGCAGAATGGCTTTATTATGTCTTTCTTTATTGTCTGCTAACAGTTCAAATTTTTGCTAAGAAACATAAAAAAATCCAACTTCAACCAAGAGCAACTCACATTCAAAAGCCATCATTCCAACCCCTGTAACTGCAAACCTCAATACTTTTAAAATGTAGTGACATTTGTGTCAAAACCACGGAAAAAAAAACTTGAAGCAGTTATATTAGACTGAGAGCTGCAGGGAGAAAGACAAGCAGAATAATGACAGGACGAGGATGGAGAGTAAGAAAAAAAAAAGATGATGGGTGAATGACAGCCAGAGGGGAGAGACCCAACTCCAGAATAGAAACACAATTATAGAATCTAAAAGTCTCTCCCTGTCCGTTTTCCTGGACAGTGAATTACATTCAGCCGTGCCTTCAGCCAAGTCAAGTCTGTCTACTCCCTCCAAACACAGCACATCCTGCTCCCATACAGTCATGCATCACACTTTAATATTTAAATGGAGGTGACATGGTCCTCAAATGCTCTGTCTTTCGTATGACTCCAAAACAGAAACATATTAATGTGTAAAATACACACACACGTGCGCGCACGCATGCACACACACACGCGTACATGCCAACTGAAAAGACACACACACACATAAAAAACAAACTCACAGCAGACAGAGCCAGTTATCACAGCATGATATAACTTCACTGACATGGAGACATGTACAAAAAGGAAACAGATATGTACATGAAGAGTTTTCAGTGAGAGCAATTGTTTCTATTAATGTCACTGAAGTCAGCTACCTTTAGGACATCCTGCACCGACCAAGAGGTGAAACAGATGGTGTTGCTATAGCAACAAATGTGTCATATTAGCACATTCTGTGATAAGAACAACATCACCAACTGAAATAAATAAATAGAAAAGTGGGGAGAAAAAAAAAAATCATACAATGCCGGAGTATGTCCATCAACATTATTAATCATCAGAACGCCTACTGTTTCTTGCACTGTGTGGATTTATTATCCTCATGTCCGCCCACACGCATCATGCAGATTTCTTTCATTAGGACATGCCGTTTGTGCAGCTCCATGTCTCCAGAAAAAAGTACAACACATCAACTACAAGCCTTTAGCACCGCATCAAGAGAAAAATATCTTTTAATGTCACTACTCTTGAGATTTACCATCTTAATAGAGCTTTAAACTACTACTGCCTCGATACACATAAATTATGCCAATGAAGTAAACAAGACCACTACTCCAACAATCACACTCACCACCCATAGAGGTCCTGTGGCCCCTTACACAGGATCTATAGCCTACCAGACAAAAACAAAAGCTACCTCAAATTAGGAAAACAAAAAAGCAACTTTATCTGGAAGATAACACACATGGTAATCAGGTTTGGAATGCACAGACATCATAAGTGTAAATAATTTGATTTATATTTTAGTAGACAGCAAGATGCAAATCGCCAAATGACAACATAAGAAGTCACACCACATATCTAATAAAGCGCAGCTGTAGATAATTCTCATAAATTTTCACACAACAACTCCCCCATGAGTAAAAACTTGGACAGTGGTGAAAAATTTTCTTTTTGCCAGAAGAACCTTGAACAGATCCTGGTCCAAGGGCAGGCGGTCATCTGCCACAGCCAGTTGGGTTGAAAAAGAGACAGTAAAAGATACCAAGCAAGTGCAATACTAACAATAAAAACATTATGCTTAAACTGTTATTTTCATGCTTTAAACGATTATTTTCCCCAATTTTTTTCTAAATGGAAGCCATTTTGTAATTGGCCACTTTTGGGGCAAGTCAATTTACGTAACATACTGTTGCTTTGTCCCTGTTGTGATTCCTTAAATACAATTTTAGAAATTATCCTCAACAACATAATTTCAAATTTTATAAACTAGTGTAATGTATGAGAATTATATTGTCTAGCTTAATTCTCATATTACAAAAAAATTACAAAAAAGATCCCAATCTCCACACTGTAAATGTATGTAAATGTAACCTTTGTAAGTTTTCATTTTCAAAAAAAACAAACAAACAAAAACAAAACAGGAGTGACATTAGAGATTCTCACAGTATGTGTAAATACTCCGAACAAAATGGTAAAACTGGTTTCAAAGAAGGAATACTGACACATCTCTAGCTAGAGTTGCAGTTGCACTGTATTTGGCCCGATTCATTTGATCTTTTCTCACAAGTTTTTATGAGGCTTTGCTAGTTTTTTTCCCATCAAGATGCTGTTTGGATAAAAACAAATGTGACCCAGCTCTCAATGAAGGCCTGCTCAGCTGCAGCAAAAAGCACGTCAAGGCCGACTGTGCAATGCTTACATCTGCACTTATGCTTCTTAAATGCGTCTCCACTTATGTTTCTGAATTCACCCACGATCCTCTACTTGAGCATTTAAAGCAGTAAAGTCCAGCAATATCTGCTCCTATACCCGCAGTTGCTCATTTCTATGACACTAAAAAAAACAGAAAATGTGGCTGTTCAGTGTGTCTTCAGGCACCACTATAAGAGAAACCCATGTCACGCATGTCTAGCTCCTGTTACGAAAGGTGCCATAAAAGATATAAATTCCTGCTCCCCTACCACTTATCCTCTTTGTGTGAAGAATGCTAAAAAGCCACGATCACAGTGAAAGCATTTCTAAAGCACACTTTACACCAGGTGCAAATCGAGATTGGCAAAGAAAAGGAATTTTTTTTTGCTTGTAATAAATTAATAATCCATCAACTGTAAACACTTTTTCACATAAAATTACATGTCTTAAAGTCCCTGTATCTATTTGATATGTTACAGTATAATTTAATCAACACTATTTTTCTCTCATATTATTATCAGGATCCCACAGCTTCCCTTGTCTGCATCAGTGGAATTCAGTTTAAAGAGACCCTGACGTTTATGTCTAAATACCAGTTAAGTCAGGCAGACTTGATGGTTTTGGGCTGCCAGGGGTGAAATTTCTCACTTAGTCAGAGGTTTATTCGATGCTGAGTAAAAAAAAAAAAAATGCAGCAGAAAATACAATTTTTAACAAAATTTCAGGCTTTAGAAAGCAGTGGGTTCACAAAAGGCTATCACAGCTTAGGCCTGTCTTCATACAGAAATGATTTGGGTTTTGTTGGGGTTGGGCATCGATTGTCATGGAATCCTTCACTGTTTAACTCCAACAGAGCAGTAGAAGGTTACTTGAAAGTCCTGACTTCTAGTCAGACTGGACAGGAGGTTCATACACCATATCACCTTTGGAGTGCATGTGTGTAATATCTAAAAGCGCTTTGAGGTTACAGTTTAAAGCGTTAAAAACATTTCTTACATGGCACAAGAGTACTGTAAGTGTTGAAACCTGTTATTAATCCATTTATCAGCTAGAGTACAGGTGTGAGCTTGGATATGTGTGTCATTACCGCATGCAAGTGTGTTACCTTGCTGTCCACGATAAGGTTACGTATGCAGCCGGTGAAGTGTTTGTGCTGCAGCTGAGGGTAGATATAGGGGATGTCCTCGTTCACACCACCAAGCTGGAGCACTTGGCTCATGTTCAGGTGTCTAAAACACATGGGAGCATGTACTCATCATAAAACAGGCACCAAAGACAACCACAGCACATAGAACACATCACACAAACACTGCCAGATCCATGACATTTGAAGAAAATTGGCAGTTTTACTTCGAAAAATCCCAAGCAACAACCATAACTGTTGATACCATGGAATTATATAAGAATTAATGGCACTGATCAACTTATTCTCATCAATTCTTTTAACAGTTAACCAAGAAAATCAAACGCCAGCCATAAACAAGAGCTGTTGGGTTATTCTGCCATGTCCATTCTATGTTATCAATGAAATATAGACTAATTCAGAACGACTCTCATTTTTCTTCTGGCTAATGTGCTGTCACACAGTTGCAAAAAGTGCTTGCATACAGCAGACATGCAGGAACATTAGCATTTCTTTGGAGTTCTTTTTCTGATCAGCTTATGAACAGAAATAAGACACAAGCCTAATAAGAGCAATGAAAATGAGATAAGAGTTTTGACAGGCTTTAAATCGGAGATTGGAGTTTGATTTCCTCGTGACGCCAATGACAATGTTGTTTTAAAGAAATACACATTTAAAGCCACACTCTGTCCCTTCCTAACTTAAACCTAACTAACATCTCGCTAGCAGATAAAGCTTGCTGAAATGTTTCTCTGCAAGCTTTATTTTAAAAGTTTAAATGGAAGTCATATATGCTGTTGCTAAATAGCAGCAGAAAGATAATGTGGTGTTACTAATGCATAGGCATGGAAAAATGTGACCAATATAACGTGAAAACAGCTAATATTCAGTAGCCATTAAGTCTTGTCAATCCTTGACTAAAGAACATTAAAGGATGACAAATATGACTGATGCAATGAACAGTGTTTGAACTCCCTAAAAAAGAAATAAAAAGAGCTG
The DNA here is from genome assembly GCA_029783645.1 of Ctenochaetus hawaiiensis. NCBI lineage: Eukaryota > Metazoa > Chordata > Actinopteri > Acanthuriformes > Acanthuridae > Ctenochaetus > Ctenochaetus hawaiiensis. The sequence goes on from JAPZDY010000001.1 coordinate 3,086,784, forward strand.
TAGTCTATTTACTTTCTTTGGCTTGAAATGGTTGTTTTATTGCAATTATATTGAACAGGACTATTTGTTCAAAAAATAAAAATATATAATAAATGTGATGGCACACTTTTAGGGCACTCATTCTCCTCATTTTTGTACACAAACAGTTTGATTAAAACCTAAAAATGAATCCATGGCCTGTCATCTGGGCCCCAATTAAAAGCACATTAACCCTGACACACATTCTCCCACACATCCTTACACATAAAATCACATCTGTCTTTCAAAAACAGAGGTGTGCATATGTGCATTCAGGTGTTTCTGTGGACCTGTCAGTGTAAGGTGTTACACCCGTCACTTCACAGGAAGAGTGGTCCTCGGTCGTCAGCCAGCTGCCCAGTCCCTCCATTTCCATTACCGCTGCACCTGAACAGCGATCCAGAGTGAAACGCACTTCCTGAGGAGAACACACAAACAGAGCATAAAAACAGCGTGATCTAAGAGACCAAATGCATTAATAAAGCCCTATTTCTCCTATTTATCAAAAGTGGATCTCCTATTGCTGTCAAGCGCATTTTACCATTTTTTTCTCTAATGGGAGCTGCCTGTCTGATTCACATTTCTTTTATTAGTACATATTACTTTGCTGCTGCTTGCTATGTTTCCTGTTAATGTACAAACAAAAAACGTGGCTATACATCTTAAGCCAACAAGTTCAAATAATTGTAAAACTGGTGCATTTAGAGATAAAGATGGTGCACCTGAAACCATGACAACCTATTAAACAACATACAGTCATTTATTTGATTTCCTGTCGAGACAAAATAAAAATAATCTTCATTTATTACTGAAGTCCATGAACATCCTTATTCTTTCCTTTCCTACACTAATGGTAACACTCTATATAAAAGGCTGTTCACAGGACTCACATAGCACTGTTATAACTGGGACGTAACATCCTCAATGAACATGAAGAATCTTAGTGAATTTTTATGATTGTATCGACTCATTGCCATAGAATCGACAACAGTTAAGATCTTTTTTAGTCTTTGTAGATTAAACTTGACATTAACAAAGACAATAAAACTGTCGTAAACGTGCCATTACAGATTGATTTGTGATACTAAAGAATATAACTAGTTATGTGTTAACATGACATAAAAATGTAGTTGCTTTTTTTCATTGGTTGTCATGAGTCTTTAATAACTGTAATGAAAACTTCTCGGCCTCAGCTACAGTTGTGTTATATTGCCTATGTGATGGAAGAAAACATAACGCTTTGGAGAATATGTCATTTTCATTGTTGCTAACTGCAGCTAACTGCAGCTTCTCTGGCAGGGTAAGGCTCCTGCAGTCTTGCTGGATTTTTCCTTGTTGTCAATCTGGCTTATATCAGTCTTGGAAGCTTTGTTTGGGCCCAATAATGAGTCTGACCATGTTCACTGGAAGCTAGAAGAGTGCCCAACTAAATCTGTACAACTCTCAACAGAGATGAGAAGAAAGTGGGATTGCTAACTCTTAAGCTAATTCCATCATCGGCTCTGAAAAACACAATATGTTTAATTCAGAATGCAATTGGTAAAGACTATTCAGTCTTCTTTTGAATGTTGTCTGGTGAGATATATGACTACACATGGTTATGTGTTAATAACATCTTTAGGTTCATACAGTTTGTGACATTGTAAGATTTCTGTATGTAATTGCTTATTGTTTCACAACATCTGGCCACAGTTAAAGCCTTATAGCCTTTAACGAAATCTTAATTACCGCTCAGAAATATAAAACTGTAGTTTAGGTCAGAATAATACTCATTACACCATTATAAAAGCATTTTACAGGATATTACTTAATGATAGCCCTTAATGACATTAAAATGTCAAGTACAAATGTGACTGCTGTTTGAGGTCTAGAAAAAAATAACATCCAATGACACAATCAACAAGATATAACAATTGAGTGAAGGGTTGAATTATAAAACTAAATTGTTGTTCAAAGCACAATTGTTGGTTCGGTTGACTCAAGTTGTCAAGTTTTAATATAAAAGACAACTCAAACATTGTCAATATTGCATTAAAAGTGGCATAATTGACCTCACATAAACAACAATGATCGTGAACATTCCAAAATACTCTAACATATCAGTGACAGGTGAGTCGGTTATTTTTTGTTGTCCTCATTCCACATACAGTATATCCCAGCATACACTCTGGTCACCAGAGGAGGTTTTAAATATATGGGGAGGGCAGTATGCTAGTACAGGTTTTCAAAGGACTGCAAATGAGTTTTTTTTGGAAATTCATCCGTTAATGACATTTTCTAAGTATTTTTCAAAAAAATTGGCACCAAAATCCTCATGATTACTGTGGTGATTAACTGCACCCTGTGAGTCTGCCAGTGTTTTAGCACACAGTTCCAGCCATTAGTACTGTGTTAAAATACATCACCTCTGAATTTACTTTTTTCCCACATCTGTGATAAAAGCATTCAAATGTGTTGCCGGGATACAATCCAGGGAAATTTGTTTATGTGCCAGAGAGAAGAATTATAGTTACAAAATTTATCTCACTTATTTAAACTTTGTAAATGGGTGAACACAAGTGACAGAAAACCGCATTTTTGCGTGAAAGAGGTTTGTAGCAAATTGAGCAGAATTAGAATAAATCTGTGACAGGAGGAGTAAATGGTTTTACATGAAGTTAAATGACTTCCTGAGTGGTCTGTGATTTAGGTGGGAGGCAGTCAAGGAGACATGACAGTAAAATGAGGTGTGTGACAGAATATTATGCAAAAGATGATGTCTCCTGGTACAACTTGGGATGTTCCCCTGGAAGACAACTTATATAAAGACCCTGAAACAGCTGTCACAGTGAGAAAATGTTCCCTAAAACTGCTGAATTGTATGATAAGTCATGCCAAAATATGTCAAAAAATCATAAAAATGTCCCTTTTTGTGGGTATGGGCATGTTTTATATTCTTTACCTGTTTTGAAAATAAATTAAAAGCATGGCTAACTCTGTCATTTTACTGTAGAGTACATCAAATCAGCAACAACTCTGCCCTTGCTGCTGTTGATCTCACACTGTCACATAACAGCAGCTTATTCAAACAGGTCACACAACCAGGCTAGGTAAGCTGCTCCTCACTAGGATGGATGAATGGGTTCACATGTGATTTTAAATAAAACCCTTGTGATGCTGAATAATCCTTGCTGTAATAATAAAAGTCTCAGTGCCTTGTTGTTCATGCAGTTCAGAGCAGAGCTGTTTAAGACCCAAAGTCTAGCTGCTTCATGTATTTATTTTAGTTACTTTTATTCCAAATACTGAGCAAATATAGTCTGCAGGTATATACTGTACATGTCAATGTCATCTTCTCAAAGTGCTTTACAACATGAGTCAGTACTCATTCATTTTCACACATATTCACACACTGATGCATGTACACTGAAGGAGTCCGTTGACCTTCAGATGAATAAATGGCCAGCTCTACCCCCTGAGCTACAGCTGCTCCCTTATAGCAGTTATTTATTTTTATCAAAGAAATATAGTTTAGAAAATTTAGGAAAAAACACAAATAATAAAATGATTTCCATGAAAATGATTGTGTGGCACTGAACTATGCAGTCTGGTAAAGGACACTAATTGCACACACATTTCAGCAGCAGACAAATAGCAAGGCAAAGTTCCCTAATGACACAGCCTTTTTTTCAAAATGGTCTGAGGTGGTGTTTTATTAATTTTAAAGTGTTATTATTCAGGTTTAGGTTTAAAGGGGGGGTTGTTATTGTGCTGAACATGAAAAGGCCAATGAAAACCAGACTTAGTACTTACTGAGATACTCCTCATTTACATTAAAATTTGTTTCACAGAGTAATTTTGGACCACAAAGAAGTAGCTAGTCCAGCTGCCTTAAGGCTTCCGTAGCTCTGAGTAAGACTGTTAGGCTTGAGGCTTTCAGGCTGGGTTATATCAAAGACTCTAAAAATAGTATCACTGACTTTCTTCTTGATATTCAATAGGGGCAGGAACTGTAAGGCTGTGGTTACGTGTTAGTCCTTGGAGGTGAAGAGCTTCAGGCGCTCCTTGGTCAAATAAAAATTAGCTTAAACTTACTAATTAAATTCACTCAAAATGATCCCGAGTAGAGAGTGTCTAAGGGGGACTATTGAAATATATCTTTCAGATTTACCATTATTATCGCCCTTTAGTCTGCACAGTGCGAACAGTTCCACAATACTAAATTACCAACTAAGGTCTTTTCCTTTTGGGTCTATAATAATCTAATCAAATAGACTTGCAATGGACCAAATGGGTAATACAGTTTTGGATTCTGTGATGTGAAATATTTTCAATATCTAAGCTATAAGGTTACAAAAAATTTTAAAAAATTAATCTGAGAAATGTAAATAGTTTCCCATAACGACAGGAATCACTGCTACTTGCACCGCAAAAGAACATTTAGCTTCAAAATGTAACAATTTTCTGACAACTTGTCACAAATCAAACAACCCCTTCTCTGAAGTCTAAGCGCTACTTTTTGCTGTTATTCAGCACTTTTAGGATGCCCTGCTCCATGTGGAGCATGGTCCCTGGATGCTGGCTGTCAGTTGAAATTAAGAGTTAAACCAAATAAAAATTCTCTCTGTTATATATATCTAAGATTTAGAGCGATGTTCTTACAAATATACACAAGAGTTTGAGTTTGTGTAAACTGTGTGGAAATCTAGACATAAGTTTTACCCAATAATGTAAAGTATAATTTGAGGCATGTCACCTACAAGATGTAGAACTGAACTACAGCAACTTGTTTCTTGCATTTGATTTCGCTAAAGCAGAAAATGAAACTTTAATTAGGTCTTCACAAAGCATTAAACAGATGCAAAAGTTATGAGGATATCTTAAGATAAAGTGGAAATTGAAATAGTGGTGAAATAATACACTTTATTTTCTCTGGGAGAAGGTTTGACACAGAATTATAGACTGAGAGGAACTGTGGCATTTAACATTGACCAACAGTAACATTGTTCCTTTGTTTTTTTTTTTTTTTTACAAAGCTTAACAAAGCAGGAGAGTCCCATTAATCCTTAAATTGTCTTGGACACCAAAGACACTGCCACTGGGACAGAAACAACATCAATTTTTCCACAAGCAGCAGACTAATTCTGCATGAATAAAATTAAGTTGTCATCTTTGGTGCTTAAAATCTAAAAAAAAATGGATACAGTTTTCACAATGGATCTAAATTGTGCTGAGAAGCATCCAGGTAGTGTGTGACATGCTCTTCTCCATTATAAATGGGGCTGCTTAAGCCAAATTCAGCACTACTTGCAGTCTGCATGAGTTAATGTCATACTTTGGCAAAATGTGCACCTGGATGTTCAGTCATGAACATGAAAGTCAGGTGAAAGTCAGAGGATTTTCAAATCATAACTGACTTTAAACTGTAGGAGACCACACACATATTGACAGATTTTTAATTTAATGTTTAATATTTTGCTAAGAATAATACAGCACACACCAGACAGTTCAGTCAAGATGGGGGATCACACAGTTGGCGTTCATACTAAAAGATTTCAGAGTGATGTTCCAGGACTGTGAGCTCACAGAAACTTGCATGCTCAAACATGACTTTATTTAGAAAAACAAGCATGAAGTGGGTTGTAATTGTCGTCTGGCTGCGCTTGTGTTTGCTATGTTTCCACCAAAAAGTAAACATTATACAAGCATTCGTACTGTTGCCATAATTCCACAAGCTTGTCCTCCTTCTCTACTGTCCATCTGACTCTGAACATAGCAATCTTTTTAGTGTTGTTGGCAGCCATGTTCCTGTTCTAAGCAAGTATGCAACATCCGCTTGGTGACGCTTCCCAATTATCTTGTAATGTGGGGCCAGCAAAGTATAAAACTGCAGTTTCATCAAGTCAACAAATGAGCAGTTCAGCACCACAACCGTATGTGTTAGCTAGCAAGTTTGTTCCTGAAAAGCCAATAAACCACCAACACTATTTCTTTAAAAAAATGCCTATGTTCAAGGTCAAAGAACATAAAGAACTTAAGCATTTCAATAATTGCAGCATAGCTGAACTGCACTTAAGGTCTTTTCAATGAAAGCTCTTAGACAGTCCCTATCAAAACTGTCTATAAAATTACAACCATTCTACATATATCATATTTTAGACTAAATACAGAAAAACATTTCATTACCCCAATGATGGAACCATGCCCTTTAAAAACAAAGACATGTTTTTCATCCATAATTATTGCTCAGTGTGACTATGCTGGAAGCGTATTTGCTAAATATATACTGGCTAGTGTTAAGTAGGAGAGATGTCCCACCTTGCTGTTGCTGCGGACATCCAACCGATGCCACCGCCTGTCTGCCACGTTCACGTTGCTTGGCAACTGTAGCACCACTGTGCCGGAGCCATGGTTGATTTTCAAGGTGGGGGTCCCATCTATTAGCTCTAGATGAAGAAAGAGAAAGTGAGAGAGACAGGGAGAACTGGTGAGGGGGGAGAGTACTTTAATTTCTTTAGAGTTTAAGAAATATTTAATTTTGAGATCAGTGATCAATAGTTTATTTTTAAACTGTTGGCAGCAAACTCTTGGAGCTGCTATTTTGCCTCTAGAACAGGACTAAACCTACTGCAGCTGAGACATGACAAACAAGTGTCATAGTGAATACTTAAAGTGTGACTTAAATTGTTAAAATGCTAATATTGTCTCTGTATCTTAGCTATAATAAGGATTTCTGCACAAAGTCTGTTGTCTTATCTCTTCGAACCTCATGACCGTCAACAATCATCAGATAAAGGTTATTTTCTGACTTATTCAAATGGGAAATTAAAAGTTAATGAAGTGACTTAGACTACTTGTGGAATCAGCACCATATGTGAAACATTATGGGGATGCATGTCTACCAACCGGTACTGGCCTTCCATTATCATGCATTGATGAACTTTAAAAGTTCATGCAGTGACGAAACACAGAACCATCAGCATTACTGTGATTCCTCTTATATAGTGTTGTGGCTGCAGTATCTTTTTTTTCATGCTACAGCAACAGCATTTAGAGTGTGAAGACCTTCCTCAAAGCAGTCCCTCCCCACTCTAAATAGTGTACTCTGAATGAAGCACCCTTTATTGTGATGGGGGGGCAATGCAGGCTTCCTGATGACTTTCCCTGTCCTCTGCAACAACAGGAACTGTCATTTTTTTTTGTTACCAGGGTTTAATATCCACATCTTTCTGCTACAGCAGTCTTGTTCACTGTGATGCTTATAAGCTGCTTGTTTTTTGCAACACTTTATAATCAATTAACGACATCTAACATTTTTTAGGATGCTTTCACACCAGCCTTGTTTGATTTTGGACTTTTCAGTTTTTGAACCAAAATAGCAGGTGTGAAACTTCCCCCAGAACAAACAGCCTAACCTTGTTCTGATCAAAAGGGATGGTCTTGGTCTAGATCAAACTGAACCATGGTTCAGGTTCAGTCCAGTGTGAAAGCAAAAGTTCGAACCTTCAGACCCAGAGACACTCACTTGATGACCTTATGACATAGGTATGTCATGTGAAGCCTGTGAGTGTTTTGCATAATGGCAGTGTGAAACAGAAACCAACCTGACCAAATGTATACAATGTAACAGAAATCTGAAACTTGGTCTGGACTTTCAGGTGTGAGAGCACCCTTGGATTACAGAATCTTAGTTTGAGCAGTTTGCACAGAATGTCTTCTTTGACAAACAAAACAAAAAGCTGCAAGTGTTCGGTATGTCGGCCTGGGTTTGGACTCCTTGTAGCTTTAAAACTCAGTCAATTTTTAGATTATGTCAATTTATGAAAATATTCTTGGTCATCCAATGGATTCTACAGGTTGTACTGTAGTATGTCCTACGGAAACTACTAATAAAATAAAAGCATAAAAGAGTGTAATTTTTTTTTCTTCTCATCATAACAAAGAAACCACCATAAACCATAAAAAAGTCTGCCCTGGATGAAATCTGCAATAGCTAAAGCAATTCATCATTATAAATATCTCTTTTCTGGCTATCAAGAAGCTGGCTTTTTTGTTTGTTTGTTTTTGTTTTTTGTTTTTAACAAACTGACATTGTCTTAAGGACCTTTTTATTAGTCCACTTAATACAAAATAAACTTATTACAAAATGTGAGTCAGTTACAGATGAAAATACTTTAAAAAATTAAATTTTAGAAAAATTCAACTGTAACTGCATCTGACATAAAAAAAAAAATGATAGAATTATGCTGTTTTTAAAATTATGGAGTTTGTCAAGACTGCAGAATGTCTCAGTTGATTGTATTCAATTAAAAAATAATAACAGGCCGTCACAGTTCATTTTTAGTCGCATTGTTCCTGACTTTCCCCGCTGTCAACCCAAAGCTCAACTCCCACACACCAAAACCTCCAAACAGGGAATTCAGTTTCCACAGAAAAATGTCTTAAGGACACTTTCAAGACTTCGGTTTTTGCACTTCCCTGGTTAACTCCTAGTCTCAAATCTTGGTAGGTTACACTATATGCTCGAGTTATGATTAACACTGAGACAAAACTCCAGTGTGAATTTCACTAACTTCTGCACTGTGACGTTCATCTTCATGTCAGAGTCAGTAGGAGTCTGAATTCAAAAGAGGCTGACAAGAATGAAATTCCCCTCTTACTGCTCTACAACCCGCTGTGTGTCTGACTTCAGCTAAGCTTTCGTCATCCCTCTTGCTGCATCTCCTGCAATGTCAGTCTGTCTATCAGCACTCTTTCATCTCCCATCTCTCTCTTTTACCTTGTGCCTTGCTTCACTCTTTCATTAACTTTTTTTTTTACCGTAACTGACATCGCTACATTGTGCTGCTTTCAAATAATTCACAAGCACTTTCTACTGACGCTTTGCTATTCACCATGCCTTTGTGATGCTGTTTTTTTTCAGTCAGGTCTAGTTATGACGTGAACTGAGATGTGTTGACTCTTGATATTCATATGTCATAACTTCATCTCTACCTTCTCAAATGATTTCATGCATGCATCTTACTGTATCTTGTCCTTGAGCTACATGTAATCAGGTGTTTTTGAGCAGGAAATGCTGCTCCTCTCTAATTGCCTTGTCAAAGATGAGAAGTGCCTTTTTGTTGATTGCCCCATATTTTTTTACGCATCGCACATATAGGTAAAAAATTCAAAGTCATTTTTCAAGCCACGGTGAGCACAAGTTTGTTGTTAGTCCCTTTTTCTTCTCAACTTTCTTTCAATTACCTGAGAGTTGATTCAGCTCACTTCAGCTACAAGATGAGTTGCTGCTACACTTCAGGAATAAACCAATTAATTTTAATACATTGGCTGAGGCCAGACAATTGACCAAAAGAACAGAGTAAATTCAATTCATCAGTTCAATCCAAAGACTTCCTTCTATGTTTTACTTATACATTGTGGTCTTTTGGCTTTGCCTCGCTCCCTCCACAGCTCTGTAATATCATTCATTTCCGTCTCTCATTTAATGTCCGAGTTAGAAGCCCTCATCCTTTTTCTTCTTTATCTCACACATCTCAGTCTTTCAATTTCTATTCTTCAGGCTGCCCCCTTTCAACCCTCAGGGGAATTTCATTCTTTTTTCAACCCAGTATATGTAACGCTATCAACCCCAAACCTCCCTTCACACCTTACTGGGGCAGCCAGATATGTCTGAGCTGGCTGTTCACTCAAAGCCACACAGAACACCTGCATAAACCTGATGGGAATATCCCAATGTGCATTTTGCAGATGCCACTGTCACAGACATACACTCAAATCCAGTTAAAAGCTAGATTGACCAGCCAATCGTCGGGCACTGCTAAGCAGACTTCTTGTCAAGATTGACGTGACATTTTCACAAGAGATGAAGACAGACTTCAGAGGTCTCAAAGGAGGAACACAGGAGTGAAGCAAAGCAAAGGAAAGAGAGAGGGAGAGAGGAGGGGAAGGGGGCAGACAGCTGTAAAAGCCAAAAGTAAAACAGGAAGAAAAGTGGAGGATGTGTAAGACAGAAGGAAATAGAAAAGGTAGAGGAGAAACAGGAGTGGTGATTTACAGAGGGATGATTAGGAACAAGTGCAATTCAGCACAGAGCTGGGGAGAAGGCCCAGCAGCAAGATGGCAGATGACAGGTGGGATGATGTACAGTAAGGGAAATAAATGAAAAATGAATGATGCAGACAAAACAAAGGAGAAAATAACAAGATGATGACTAGGAAAGAACATGAGGATGGATCACAGAGAGAGTAAATACAAAGCAGGTGGAAGAGGCAAAGAGGAAGTAATTTAAATTTGAGAACATAGTAGAGGCCTCTTAAAGGCATTTTACAGTTGAGATAAAAACCCTGAATTTTCAGCGTCATTTGTGAACTTTACTTTGTGAAGTTTCTCTAAAAAAAAAAAAAAACATTTTCAGAGCTATTGTGTGGTAATTTGTTTGCAGTTCTTGCATGGATGAAGTTATGTTCAATCTATAACATGACTAAGAAGATTCTGAAAACAACATGTAAAAAAACAAGTGAGCTTTTTCAAAAATATCTGGAATTTTTGGTTTTACTAAAGGAAGAGGCATGCAGAATTTGGAAGGAGAGAAAGAGAGAACACAGCGGTACTCATTAGGCACACACCCTAACTGTAGTTATTAGAAACTCCCACTTCATTTACACCTATAGTTAACATTACATTCAAAATATTAAAAAAAAAAAAACAAATCTTTTGGCCACTACAAATCCAATATTAAAAAATCCTACAGTCTTATAGCCGCACACAAAAAAACATGCAAATTATTGTCCCTATGGTTGGCATTCTAACTGTTGAACTTTTCTTTTATGACTTTGGTAAAGTTAAATTGAACTAAACTGTGTAAAAAGAGCTACAAGGAGAAATACAAATGGGAGGGGATAAAAAAGAAATGTTAGAGGTTAGCTGGATAGACTAGCTAGGAGTGCAGCAGGCTGGCAGGCCAAATGGGAGCATCTTCATAGAGGTTGGCACATCTTTAAAATGCTCTGGGTGTACTAGGGTTAGGACAAGACTTTGTTCTTAAAGGGCTCATTCACACAAGCAAGCTTCTCTTCTGCTGCTCATACGTAATTCATTACCTCCTACTCTGAGACAGAAAAGAGAAGAGAGAGAGAGGGGGAGGGACAGAGAGGGAGACAGAGTATGTGTGTGCTTTGTGTGCAAGGAGAGCTTGAACTCCCACAGAGTTGAGGGATCTTAAATATGAAAAAATGTCCTCCTCTTCTGATGGCCTGGGGTTACAGGGGAGTCAAAGCGAGAGCATATGGACTGCATAAACAGCATTACAAATCACACTGTTACACACATACACCCACATATCAGCCCCCCCTCCACCCCAGTCACATATACACTAATGCCCACAGAAGCCAGTCTGTATGCGAATCAGCAGGCGATGCAGCAAGTGCAGAGCAGAGAGCTTCTTGTATTAACGATCTGTCAGCTAGCTCGCCAGCCCCACAGCTGACACATATTGGATCTCCGCATCCAACAGCAGTTTCTATTTAAAAGCTGTTGTAGTGTTAAGCTGGGGGGGGGAACTCCTACAAAACAGCTCTGTGGAAACATAACATAATGCCAGAGTGAATTTTTGTGCTTGTTTGTGCCCTCGCTTGCTAGTTCTCTTTTCTCCCCATTTATGGTTTTTATTCATGACCAAATCCTTCTTTCTGATAGCGGCACAGATTGACACACATCCGACCATTCAAAAGTGATGAGAATTAGTTTGTTTAGGTTCAGAGGATGATTTACAAAGCAAACACACACTCATGCCAGCCCTTATCCGACCCCTGTAGGCAAACTATTTCCATTCTAAGAGGATGTTGTCATTACACAGATTTAATTTGCCTTGTTAATTTATTTATTGATTAGACAAGTACTGGCCTCTGGCTAGTAGTCTTTGTATGTGTGTGTGTGTGGGTGTGCATGTGCGTTGGTGTGTGTGTGTGTGTGTGAGAGTGTGTATGTGCATGTCTGCTTTAGTACCTCCAAGCAGGTCTAATGCCTCAAACCATGTTTGACATTTACTTTTGATTTTACTGGACACAAATCATTACCATGAGAATTAATCTCACTAATATAGCTGAGGTCAAATTGCTCCATTTCCTGATTGGGGCGTATAGATTTGATGATGAGTGAGCCAGTTATATAGCATGTGATGCCATGAGGGTTAATAATAGCAGTGGTGTGCAGAGTGAAAACCTGCTCAAGTAAAGTAAAAAAGTACCTGGTTAATACACACTGTGTACAAGTTATTTTCAATCATTATATTTATGATTAATCATAATGATACATTTAAAAAGCCCGACAGACCACTGAGTGTTTTTACCTTTCAGCTGCAAAGATCACATATTTAAAGATTGATGTAACATGTGAACAATGAACACAGCTAACATAAGCTAACTACTGTAACTGTACAACTGGTTTAAATGTGCTTATAGAGATTTTAAAACAGACAATCATAGTGTTTCATCATGTAACTGTTGTCTTTTTAAGATGATGGTACAAAAGTGTTGTCAGGTATTGCAGCTGAAAACGGCCTTGCCCATTCATTGTGGTTAAAAGACAGGTGTTTTGTTTTTGTTTATTTTGTTTCTTCCAGGCAGCAGGCGAATTGCTCCGATCCATAGTCAAGGTGCCCCCTTCACAGTCTTTTCCCACAAAGCTCTTTTTGCCACACAAAATCAGATATATAGGATGTGCAGAGATTTAATTTTAATCTATTTTAATAAAATTCAAAAAATATGATTAAAATTATTTCCATTTGACACTGTAGCCTGAGAATTAAAGCATATTGAATTTCATCAGATTTCACTGGTAAAAATGTCAGGCTAACATTTATGGAAGCCTTAGTTCCATTCGATCAAAAACTTTTGAATTTGAGGATTTGAAAATGACTCGAAGTGGACATAATTTTCCTTTCACACAACTGTACTTATTGTACACTACTTAAAAGTATTTAAGGTTGCAGGGGTTTTTAAGTCATGCCTCTCAGAAAGGTTTTTAGTCTACTGAGAGACCCCTCATCCACTTTGTACGCTGCAAGCCTTTTCCTGTTGCATTTATTGTAGCGCTGGAGAACTCGAGACACAGGTGTTTAAAATCAACATTGAATTGAATGTATCTGTGTTGACTGATCAAGGTTTTTCAGTCTGCCTGTGAGCTGGTCTGTTTCACTACTGGCTGATTCACGGTCCACTGTGGCATAAGAAATAAAGTCAATGAGTCAATAATTGCAAGCACACATTTTTACCCGAAGAGCCGACGTCTAAACTATTTTGTTCAGAAAACTTGTCAGTCATCCTGATTAAAGCTGTTTGGCAATATGCTGTCCTCTCAACTTGACCAAGCTCTAACCCAGGTCAGAAACAATGTGGGTACAAAACTATAATCAATATGGCAACATTACCTATGGTATCCAAACGGAATGCAATGATTTTTTTGGTGTAAAAAATCTTCAGGTTTTTGACCTAAAAGGAAAATGGATGGTGACAATTTTTCTAAAATATTATACATCTGTCAAGCAAGTTCCTTTTGAAGTGTCAAGCACTCTGACATAAATCAGTTTTTAGTATAACATAGATTAAACCACAAATCCAAACAGCTCCAGAGGTGGTGACAGATCATTGTGCCAATAAAAAAAATAAGTGCCAGTCAGGCAGGTGGCAGGACAGCATAAAACAATGACATCTTTGTAAAAAAAAAACAAAAACAAAAAACAATGCAATATGAAAGCAAGATGAAATATTTGATAAAAATCTTTGGGCCATGCTCAGAGAAAATGATGCATTTAAAGTGTTCACCAGCTCAATCCTATATGACGAAAGCTGCACACAAGCCATATGTTAATCTAAGAGGTGTCTAATTTGTTGTTCCAGCTGGAATTTTACAATACATGAAAATTAAAACACGAATATGAATACATACAAACATATGTACACAAATGAAATACATCTTTACACGAAGAGAAAGCTATTACATATTTTGATACCACTAGTGTAAGCCTTGTGGTGGGGAAGCAGCTTTAGACAATTGACTTAATTAGAAATGAGTAAGTGCACACAAGCATTGTTATTAGCTGTAAATGCCTATTCATTATTCTAACGCGGTAGTAGCTGATAATGGTTTCCAGCCAAACTAATGAAAATTCACAGGTCAATTATAATGCAAACACAGTTTGCTTGAAGAGTTGGCTGAACATTTGAATTCTGTGTTCTGTTTTAACAGCACACTCCATATATAACTCATACTAAAAGCCGACACACCTGCTGAAATAAGATCAGATAATTATAGTCAGTGTCTGCACACAAAAGCACCTCAGTGAGGCTGTACATTTGTGGTGTTAGTGTCATAGACTCCACTTCATGCTCACTTGTGTTAAAAGCTTATTCTAAACTCATGAATAAAATATAGATTCAGTATTGTTTAATGAAACCAAATATTGTTCTTCGGACTTCTGCTCTTTAATGCCAGTTACTGGATGAGCTACATGCATGAAAGCGTGAAACAAGAGCTCGGTTTGGAAACAGTGAGTCTGAACAGTCAACCAAGATGAATGTCCTAAGCTCAAACACGCACAAGCAAAAAAACACACACACACAAACTTCACCAGCTGTGCGTTACAACCGTGTAATCTTTTCTCACCTAGCGCTCAAAAAATTAGGTGTAGAGCACAGCTATGTTCCCAGGGTGTGTTTGTGTGTGAGAGAGTGCCTTACACCTTCTCTGGCCGACACAGCAGGGCTGGCTTGGTGCAGCTGCCCTGCAGCAGGATAAAAGGGCAGATGAGTGGGCGGCTTTGGAAAAGCAAACCAGCATCTCAATAAGAAGCTGAATGTGTCTGTGCGGAAATATGTGTGTGAAGCCGTGGGAATATGATCATACTCAATCGACGGAATCACTTAACAAGGCATAATAAGGTGAACAATGTCTCTCTCACACACACATACACACACACCATTACAAGCCTTTATGGGCAACAGGGAACCATCAGTTGTCGCTATCTAAAAGGGGTCCAGTATTTC
>JAPZDY010000001.1:3103143-3120987 GCA_029783645.1 Ctenochaetus hawaiiensis
CCTGTCGGACGCGGGGTCCACTGTTGGTGAATGTGTAACGACGCCGTGTTCCCCTGTTAGATAGAAACACAAGTGCAGACACGCACACACATACACACACACAACAGGGATATGGTCAAAAAGACAATTGTGGAGGTACATTAGTAGATTCTCATGTGCTACTTGACATTCATAAATGAAAAAAGCAGTCCAGGTTTAAAAATGGTCTTCTTTTCAGAAACCTGACATTTCTCTTTGTCCGCCCTTCTTGTCTTTCTTCTTTTAAATCCATATTACATCTCTTTTATATTTCACCTTTCTTTCTCTTCAGTGCCCTTTGTGTTCTGAAACTATTCTAGTAATACCCTTTTCAAATGACACTTTCAACTCAAAGTCATGCCACAGGAACAGTGTGTCCCCCCTCACATTATCATTCATTGCAGCTCTTTTTCTTCAAATACATTATGTCAGGATGAGACCTTGGGTGTTGAATTCATGAGGTGTTTGATTTGGGACCAATTCATTTGTTTTTTTTCTGATCCCTCCTTTATTTACTCATCAATCCAACATGGCTACGTCAGCAGGGGATGCCTGAACCTTTGTTTTCAGGTTGACTTAGAAAGGCATTTTTTGTTCCCTTGTGCCCACATCAAATATAATAAAAAGGTTGTATTTTTTTAAAGTAAGCCAAGTTCAGATTGTGGTCAAGAATACTAACTCTAAGTCATAAATAAACAGCCGTACTGTGCTTTTTCATCTGTGTTCTTTAGGTAATTGTATTTGTTGACTGTGATACTACTGAGTGTGTTTTGTCTAGGAATAAAACTGAATACAGGCTTTATTTTGTTTTTTGTTTTTGCTTAACATTTGGCCTGTATTTGCTCTTCAACTGTATTCCAATTCTTTGTAGTTAACAGGAACTGTTCAAGTTCTCTTATTTTTAGTACTGTCTCTCGTGTAATATGTAAAATAAGACAACATATTGCTTTGTAAAAATAGATAGAGGTTTGTAGTATATAGTAGAAACTGCAATATGCGATGCCAATATTATCCTTTTTATTGAAAAATCAGATATTGGCCTTTCCATGCCGTGCCTTATCAGATATAATGGAGGTTTATCCTGAACTGTGGCTGGTGAATGCGGTTTTAATAACATTTGTAAATCATATGGCTTTGTGCATTAGGTGTCCAAGAAGAAATCCTTTGCTGTGTTGTGTGGGTGGATTACACAAAACAGTCTTGAAAAAAACACATCATAAAAGCTGCTTTACCTTGCCTAGAGGAGCCTCCAACCTTCAAACAACTGTCCTTTGTTGTCAAGTGGTTACTGTTTACATTTTATTTAATGATAGTTTTTAGGATAATTCTTGTTAGTTAAAACTGAGGAAACATCTGAGGCAGTCATAGACAAACCTCCAAACATATTCAAAAGAGAAAGCACGTATGAACTAGAAAATTTTAACAGTAAAATTGTCTCCACCATCAGCATTCAATACGGTTTGCAGACAAGCAGACCGGTACATGTTCAATACATCACATTTAAAAAAAAAAAAAAGGTTAACTTCTCTTTCTTTGGGCAAATTAACTGCTGTAGGTATTTCATGTATTCTCTGTACTCGCATTAGAACCTTAAATTTACACACTATATACTGTATATCATACACAGGTAGACATATGTAGAGGACAGATAATTTGTTTTGACTAATGGACGCTGTTTTTTATGACCAGCAGACATGACGGCCACAACTATGAAAATGGGACACAAGGTGTAACTTGTAACAACTGTAACTTTAGTACTAGCACAAATGACCATATATCACAGCTTCCTAAACACATGATTGTATTATTATATTATATCAATACACTGATAGAATGACATACATAAGTACACATACTTCAATGCAGATATTTTGAGGCTTAGCACATTCTTGACTTGTTGGATTTGCTACAGTAGGTAAAACCTTGAAGAAGTTAATTAGAACTCTAAATTTGTACATCCTGACTCTAATTACACTCACAGTGAGAATCCAGCCTCAAAACCACAAATCCTTGAACTCTTTAGAATTCAATAACACACATTGGCTGGCTTTCAGATGCACCCAGACCCTCTGACACCACCCAAACCTGAGGAAACACTACAGGATTTAAACTGCAACCCTGTTTACAACAAAAACACACACAGACAGACACACAGCAATATAGAACACGTCCGGTTCTCCAGGCAGATCTCACCTCCCACACATATTACTTTTCAGAGTAAGAACAACAGCATTTTTCTCAAGAGAGAAGACCAATGTAAGGGAAGAAGTAGCAAGAGAGACAAGAAGGCGTTTGTCTCTCAGATTAAAACACTAAATATACCAAGATGTACAAGACATTTTGTTCTCAGTTTTCGTCTGTCTATAATTCCTGCCAGCCGCCCTCAGTTCCTCATGCTTTATTGTCTGCAAACTTCAACAATATTACCACAGCAACAGAAGAAAAGACCTACATTTCCCTTGAGAGTGAAAAAAGTTAACCCGACCAAACTTTGTTTACATATATTTTCAGATCATTCTAACCAGAAGTCCTATTATACATATCACAGTGAGCAGTAGGCCTGTATGTGAGTGACTGTCTAATGCACATCTTTACCATCTTTTTCAAATTTGCATTTGTGTCAAAACAATGTTCAGATGGGTATCAAAGTATTACACATTCATAACACATGGGGTATCAGCTTTGATAAGATCAGCAACATGCACTGTGTGGGTGCAATCATTCGAAAGAGAACATCAGGCCTAATCCGTAGATCGTGGCAACTTATTACACTCAGGGAATTAAACCTGGAATGGATTTCTGTTCTCTTATACCACGGCACTTAGTCATCAGGCTAAATAAGAGAGGCTGTTTCAAAAGTGAAATATAGTGTTTTTTAATGTTTGTTCATTTGTAACTTAAATCTCTGTTTATAAAAATGACCTAAAAATAACAATTGTCGTGTTTTTCATTTTTCAGAATGAGCTTTTTTTTCTCTGTCTACATTGTGGGTGGATTCTCTCTGAGTCCATGTTGTACTGGCATGTTTCTACAGTAGTCCAGAACAGCCCAACCACATAGTAGCACTGCATAGGGCCTTTAGGGTTTTGCATAGAACTCATTTACCAGGAAAAGAAAGGTGAGTGGAGGGATTTTCAGGCACTATGCAGCCTTGTGTCTCAATGCCAATAAATGCTTAACACTGTGTCATTAAGTTGGCATGTTATAGTTTTCAGCTGCTTTTTTGTTTTGTTTGCACTTCCTGTCTCTGATAGCCCGGTCACATTAGAAAGTGACAAGCTATATAACATATTATTTTTTTTATGCTGTATAAAAGAAAATTGAATAAATAATCTCAGGGTAGGACTCATTGTCTAATTCAGACATTGATTTTCTTGTTTCCATAGTCCATAATGGAATGATAATTTTACACAGTTTTTAAAACATGTTTGTGCCATCGACGACTCCTAATTGACTAAAAGCCATGCTCATTTTGTGGAGTCACAATAACACCTTCATTTACTCCATCCTGGCATGTTATTCTCTGTATTGTGCCACATTTCATTCAATAAAGAATTCTATTAGACATGAAAAACAAGCTACCTAGGCTTAAAAGCATGAAAGTTACTGAACTTGTTTGTACGGTTCCTTTTGAAACAGTTGGTTCACAGAGTTTATTGACAGCTGTATGTGGACCATTTAGTCCTGTCTCACAACTGTCTGCAAATCATTTCTCTTTTATGGAGCGAAAGGAGGTACAGTATAACATTGATACTACTAAGGTATTAAAGCATCTTCCATTTTTAACTCTCCAGCTCTCTGTTCCTTTAAAGGTCAGCACTGTCAAGACTACCACTGGCCAGTATTTTATATGTAAGAATACAGTGGGGATTCGACCAAAGTGAATGAATTTTGCTGCATTATATCAGTGTTCTAAATGCTGTCATTAACCACGCTTTATACTGTAGTGGGTGGTTGAAATTTTCTCCCGCTATTGATAGATGAACTGAAGTACCCCTTAATCAACATTTGGAATTAAGTTAAACTGTGTTTACTTGATCTAATGTTAAACTGGAAGATATTCAGCACCATCAATCATACAAGTGTAGATATCAGTAGAATATATTTTTCTTTTTTCCATAAACAAAGATCAAAACATGTCTTCAAAATGTTTTTCTTCATTAAATAAAATCCTAAGTTTTTTTTTTCAAATTTTTGAGCTACTACAGACTCTACATCTACACTCTGCAACTGCCAAAGTATCCACTAGAGTACAAGTGCACCTGGTAAGGAATCCCTGCTGTAGTTTGGATAAATTGTGCTCTGTCTGTTTAGATATGGCTACAAAGTACCTATTTCTAATTTTTCTTAATCCTCGGAGACTAGGTTCCTCCATTTTCCACCTTGCTTAATACTGGCAACAAACTGACTCTATTCTCCTTCCTGTACATAATCAGCAACCCTTCCAGTCATCAGGCTGCCAAGCCTCTGAAGTATGCTTACGACACCACCCTAATTGGGTTCACCTCTGCTCGAGAGAAGACCTATTAAATTTGAAAGATTAACCATTCTATGACCTTGTGAATAGCAGATTATAGTGGAATGCATGAACAATCCAGCCCCAACTGACTCCGTTACCCTCTGCGACTTCCAGATTATCCTACCTATCTCTAAGAAAGAAAGAGAGAAAGCCCTACAGGGGAAATCCAGCCTGTGTCAGCTGAAGAGGATGTGCCAAAAACTATCATGGTGCAGTTACACACCACCAACCTTGCGTCCATCCTTATATTCTCCCTCACCATCTGGTAGGCTTCTGCCACTGCCAAGGACAAGAGCAGAATACAATCTACTAACCTGAAATGCCAGTTGATTTGTCACACAAACAATCTGAAAACTTGTCCTTGGAAAATGGAAAAGGACAGCAACTTCAAAAAATACTTGGAAGGTGATGAAAAACCAGTAGGAGAGCCAAACTCTTGCCAAGATCAGTTAGAAAAAAAGATTAAAAAAATCATTTTCACTGAGAACTTTTTTTTTTTTTTTTAATTTAGACATTTATGTAAACTTGACAGCAGAATCCAGCCCAGCAATGACAATCCAAAGGAGGCATCATGTTATAGGGGCTTGGCCTCGGTAATTACTGTGCAAAAACACATTAAAACTTATGCAAAATATTACCTTATAACTTTATGCTATGAACTGCTAAAACTGGTATCATACTTACTAGAGAATATGCAAGATGATTATTCCTCTTATGTCCTCTGGTTGCATAGCCTCAACTCTGCAAAGATTACTCTAGTAAACTTGTCAGTAGACTTTCTGAATTTTCGGCTAACTGCAACTGACTTTAATGGGCTCAACAGCCTCCCAGTAAATTTGGCCTAGCCAGGACCAAACATGACCTGCATCATCAATGGAGGCTTTTTTGATGAAGGTAAATGGAGGACAAGTTTGAAGACACTCAATGAATCAATATCTGTTGGACAGTTTTTCATGTTTCTACAGGTTGTTAGCTAGATAAACTGGTTTGCTGTGCGTCTAACATTGCCAGTCCTATTACCTGGATTATAACTAGTGAGTGGGAGCAAACTTGATAGGAAAACTGCCTTAGTCCTGTCGTCCCTGTCTTAAAACTGGATTCCCTCGGTTTTAAGAGTCTTTGCTCATTTGAGAGCTGGTCATGTTTGCTATGAGCTCTCAGTCCAGTGAAGTAACAGGAGGCACAGAACTTCAGGGCATTAATGGGCTAAATGGCTGGTGAGATGTAATCCACAGCTGTATTGGCTACTGAGAATGCCAATAAACAATCACAAATAGTTCTTTCCTGTTTTCAAGTGTTTATGGGCAAGTGGTGAATGTGCAAAAGCAAACCACATTCCATTTCATAGAAACTCAAAGTTCCATCCTTTGATATAACTGATGCTATAGCAGCATCCATGGTAACCTCAAACAGCTGCTTCTTGCTTTAGTCACTATCAAGCATGAAGCTAACAAGTTAGAAATCTGTATCCTTACAGGACCTGCACATTCCTGGACAGTCAGAATGAGGTCAGAATGAGGAGCAGGAAAGATCGTGGCAGACCCCTCTCACTTCAGACATAAACTTCTTAAGAAACTCCCATCTGACAGCAGGCCACAGTCCATCAGAACCAAGGTCTCATAGCACAGAAAAAGTTCCTGCCTGACCTCAGCTGACAGTTCAATAATGCCCGGGACAGACATGAATTCTTTCAATAAACATTTATTATCTAAGTAGCATCTGTTTGATATTTTTTTAAGGTCAGTATTTTTCACATTCCTGCAAAAACTGTTCAATTCTTTCAAAACAGATCTGTAGTACTTTTTATAGCTTTATTTAGTAATCTTTGTTTACTTTAAAAAAAATAATTCCTCTGGACTTTTTGCAGAATTTATTTTATGTCCTTATATTTTTTCTTTTCTTTCACTGTGCTTATTGTTATAAACCAAAATACCAAGGAAAGTTCATTGAATGTAACCTATTTAGCTAGCTTGACTTTGATGTTAGTCAATACCCCCCTTAGGTAGGACAGCTTTTTCAACTGTTTTCAAATGCTGCAAAACATGGAGTGACATCATGATTTTCAGTATCGTCAAAAAACAAACAAACAAAAAAAAACAAACAAAAAAACCCAGTAAAGTCTGAGATCATTTAAATTCTACAAATGAAGATCTAAAATTTATAACTGTTTATAGTGGATATGGCATTTTTATAGCTTAGTTTATAGCCATAGGAAGACTGAGGAAATTGTCCGTTTGAATTCTTTCTACTCTGTTCTCTTTCTGTTCCTATATAGAGCTTAAGTGCAAATTTAAAAATCAGTTGCATGAACAGAAAGGTAATTTTCTCTGTCTCATCTTCAATTACAGTTGTTCTTAATCACTATGAATTTTGGAATCAGAGCCAGTCATGTCATTAAGCTTGAGATGTTCCTACCTATGGCCATGAAGTCCTCGTGGTCCCAGGCCTGCAGCTGGGCTAAGGGGCCACTGTACAGCAATAGTCCATCAGCCACGTCAGTGATGAACTCCAGCGACACGTGGCTCTCGAAACAAGGCATTATGGGAGGAAACCAGGCATAGCCATTGCCATGGAAACTGTGCTTGTTCTGCTGGCACTCGGGCCCCTCAAACTGAGCTGGGCATTGGCACCTTGGGGAGAAGGGGAAATCAAGAGCCAAAATTACAAGTTAATGAGTGCACAAAGTAGATGACTGAGTTTTCTTGTGCCATTCCTTGACAATTCAGTCTTTTTTTTGGCTTCTAAAAATATCAAAGCTCTCTGTTAGTAGAGAACACCATTCTGATCCTAATCTCCCTCCTCCTGTTTAGAACCATTTACTGTATTGAACATGAACTTTTTTTTTTTTTTTTGCTCTTTTTCTATCTCTAGTTGGTTTCTCTTTTTAGACACACTTGCCCATCGGCTTTTTGTCTCTCACTCCGTCTGTTTCACTGATGCAGATGTTCTCATTAGTGGCAAAACCACAGGGAGAATCACTTCATCACAAGGAAAACTTCACTCTCTGTATTTCCACACATACAAACACTCATTTGTCTCACTGCCTCCTGTCAAAATTTGTGTCTCACCTCCTCATCTTTAAGTTTCTGAATACAAAACCCTTCTTTTTCTTTTTTCATTTCAGTCTTTCCTCACTTGTACTATTTCCTTCATTGCAAACATACTTTTTGTGCATGTAAGCCACTTATCTTACCCATCTATCTTGTTTTTTTTCCCTGCTGTCCTAATTTTTTTAACTCTACCCCCATAATTCTAAACAAATACAACAAACATGTTATTTATTTCAACGACTCAAAAAAACAAAACAAAAAAACAAAACAAAACAAAAAATATTAGAACGGAGTTTTCAAAGAGGGTTTAAAAAGTGTCTTCTTTTGCGGAAACTATTTTCAGAGTGTCAGACACTGATAGAAAACGCTGTGGTGCCCCTGTTTTTAATCTAGATCTTGGAATATCAAAAGGAAGCCACCAGTGGATCACAGGCTACACTTATACTCAAATAGTATTAATCATTTCTTGATTTATTCATGTACATGCATAGAAAGCAGCAGCAATAGTAAAGTGAGAGCTTAGGTGATTATACTGTACTCACAACATTTCTATTGGTTAAAGTAATTGCCCAGAGCCACGACACCAGGAGGCCCTTAAGAAAGCCAAAAGTTAGCATTTGTATGTATGTGTTCAATTGTTTAATTTTACAACAAAACAAATGTTGTTTTGTATGATTAATTTATTTTATCATTACTATTGTTGTTGTTGTTATGTCTTTACAGGTGCAATGAATAAATTATTGTTGTTGACTTAAGAAACAACTCAACAGACTACGCAATTGTTTACAAAATGGTGGTTTTTGCATAAATAATTCCATTACAGTAATATTGTGGCAACATATTCATTGTGTTCGTACAACTAAAAAGAGTATGTGTATGTCAGTCTGTGGGGTGGATCTGTGGAATGGGTTAGGTGATAGGATTGACACGAAGCACAAATTTAAATCAATTTAAAAAATGTTACAAAAAAGAGATCTTTGGGAGGTACATGGAAGAAGACAAGTTGTCTTAAGTACTGGGGTTGTAAATATAGTTGGGATAGGGATGTGTATACTTATATTTGGTTGTAATTGAATCTGTCTCAGTTTTCATCTTGATGTATTTAAAGTTGTATTTAGTTTCCGTCTTTATTTATTTATTTATAAATAAGTGAGAAAGGGGTAGGGATATATAAGTTTTACTTCCACTTACTCCTTTTCGGACACTAATTTTTGGTTGTTTTCTTTCTGCTTTTAAATGTATTTCTGTTAGATTCGAAATAAATAAAATTCAATTCAATTCAAAGAAAGAGACTACCATAACATAACATGAAAAGAGACTACCATAACATAACATGAGTAATGACCGATTAAAGACCTCAGGACTCAGCCTCACAGTAACACTTACTTCATTCAAGCATTCCAAACAACTGAACTGGATAATCAAGAATCTCTTTATTACAGCTCATGTATCTGAACTACAGAATGACATGTAGAATGTCCTGTTGAGCCCTGGCTGTTCCTGTGGTGGTGATTGGATTATTAATGATTATAGATAAGCAATGCATTTACTGTTGCTTTTTCATCCTTACATTATTAATTTGGAGACATATCACTGGGTAATAACTACAAGTACTCAGAGGACATAATCCTTTATAACAGTTCCGGGCAACATGAATAAGTAGTGCTGACCTTTCTGTTAAGTTTTTTAAATCACCATATAATCCCATAGACTGCAGAACTGTAAAACAAAGTAGAACTGGCTGAACTAAACAAACATATAGTAAAGAGGAGTCTGCGTGTACACCTTGGGCAACTTTAGCCATGCAAACTGTGGCTTCCACATGCTCTGTAACACATGTTCATTAAAAAAAAAAGGTCTGACTTTCAGATGCCATCCAGGAAATAAATGCCCTCTTAACCTGTCCAGATAATGTATATTTTTTCCTAAAGAATAACTCTGAGGATCTCTATGATTATGTGTGTATTTTTTTTGGTTTGGTGGTGTGAGAACATAAAACAGAACCTGATAGGACCTGAAAAGCTGATTAATCATTAGTGATTTTGATCTCTGAGAGACTTCCATTACTACACAGGACATATCTAACCATTCAATCTGCAATCATACTTGTAAAGTTACATGAAATAAGTACATCAACAAGAAGCAGAATCAACCCTGAAAATGTAAAAAATAAGAATCATCACCGACAGCAGTTTGTTTGACCTTTTAGAAGTGTTTGGAGGTGAATTTTAGAAGGCTTACACATAGTCCAAATCATTTTCTTTTATTTATCAAGTTCTTAATATCACCTTCTCTTGCCCTTCCCTATTTAGTAGCTGTATGTATCCGATGAGAAGGCCTTGCATTCTTTCAATCAAATAAAAATTCCCTTGCTTGATCCACTTGTTTTCTGAAATTATGAAATCTACAAATTGTGCACACAGCCTCCCTCTTGACTATACACACAGCTCAGAGAAACAAAGTTATTTCTCTAAGGCAATCTATGAGCTCAATACATAAGTTTTTCATTGATTTATGTTATCCACACTTCAACTGCTTCTGTGATTTTTAGCCCTGCAGATCCCACAAAATCACACAAAGATGTTGTATTTGCGAAGCTGTGCTCATGCATTGACACAGACATCTCATTGGTGTTCTGTAAACAGTTCATTTTTCATCCAAATGTTCCTCTGTTGTCTTGCTTATTTTCCTGTCTCTGCTCTCTTCCAGTGTTTAAAGAAGACAAATGTCCTAGAATGCACACGCACACACACTGTTACAAATTTAGCAGCTTGTTCAATTTATGATACTTGTATTAATAGAATGGGACACTTCTTTTGACACAAAAAGAAGAAGAAGGTAAAGTGTTTGTGCAACAAGTGTTTGTGTGTGTTGTGCATGATGGCGGAGTGTTCTAAATATTTAGGCCACTGAAATTTCATTTCCTCTCACTTTTATGTAGGGCTGAAACGATTACTTGAGTAAAACAATAAAATCAATTCCTAAAAAGCATTGAACAAAGAGGGGCAAAATGTTTGCCTCAGTGCTTCATTTAATCCAGCAAAACTGTACAACACACAGTGTTTAGCATTGATGGTTATTTCTGTTGAACTGCACGCTACTACAGAGATATCGTTACATGAGCAGATGTTCAAGTGTGCACTGGCACACTGGAAAAAGGAGGAAACTAGCAGAGATGACAGCAGAGACAGACAAGGAGAGAACATTCAGCAGAAAAAAACACCTGAAATTGTCAAGAGTATTGTACACTTTCAAGCTAAAGTCCTGAGAAAATTCTGTACAATGTAAATATTGTAAAGTAGAACCAGCAAACCACAATAGCATGACTTCAGTTCTATAAAATCTAAACAGAAAACATCCCGTCTGTGGGGGCAGTCAAAGTGATCCCTCATAACAAGCAGGAGTGCCAACGTTAGCTGAAATTTAGGCTAGTAAAGAACGCATGTTCATTATTGCTATATGAAATGGCTAGTTGAGAAGGTATATCACTGTGGTTAGTGATTACATGATTAGTGTGCTGTTGGATGCTGTTTGTTGCAGACCTCGCTGGCATTCCCCCATTTGTGCTCCACTGGGGCTCAAGAGATGTTCATGAAAACATTTCCACACGCTTGTCTGATAAATCAGTTGATAGTAAAAATAATCGGTGGATTACTCAATTACAAAAATAATCAATTGCTGCAGCCCAACTTTTATGTATATTGAGGTCCACATAACCATGGTAATACTGTTGTTGTGCAATAATTTTAATTTTTAAACATTAAAAAAAATTCTTCTTTTAGACAAATTTATAAAAGTGTAAGCTACAAACCTATGGGTGGGCAAAGATCAACTGACTGTGTTTCTCATTTCTTAGGTTGGATAGACATCATTTGAGCGGGAATAAGGCCTACATGTGAAAATGCAAAATAACAGAACAATGACACTGTGCCAAACATGCCAAGATCTCTATGGCCTTGAGGGACTCACCTGAGTGCAAGATTTGGTTTAAAACAACAAGAAGTCAGAAGAGTCCTTGTCCCACAGCCATGATGTCTCCAAGGACATAAAGGTCAATGTACCCTCCTCTACAGTGCCTTTTGCACAACATCAAGTTAATATAGGAGGTCTTTTGTTTTCTAAACAAAGGTTTAGATTTTAACTGAACTGGTCAACAAGTAGGTCACAGTGCCACAGCTTTTGCATTCAGCAGGGAGAGGCAATAGAATTATTCAAATAATTTCAAAGCAAAGGCTAACATAGCAACCCAACAATAGAGGGCTCGTCCAGAAAATGCATCATTTGTCATTAAAAAGGTGTGCAGTTTGGTGCATCACATGGTGTATGTATGCTCTGTTTTTAATTTGCTATTGTTAGGTGGTTGGCTCTCGTCCTTGATTTCAGAGGTAAGAGAGCGGATTTCTTGCATTATTATCAAGTGTCAACAGGTTGAGGTTGTTGAATCCTACAAATATCATGGTGTAATTCTAGACAATAAACTTAGCTAGAAAAAGAACACTGGAGTGGTTTACAAGAAGGCTCAGTCAAGACTCTTGTTCTTGAGGAAACTGTGATCTTTTAACATTACAAAGAGCTTTTTATCATGTTTTATCAGGGAATCATGGCTAGTGTCCTCTTTTATGTTGTGCTCCGCTAGGGAGGCAGCATCTATCATGACAAAAATCAAATCAACAGGTTATGATCAAAAAATCTTTTTCTGTGATTGGCACTTACCCAGACTCACTTGAAGTTATTCTAGGAAAAAGAATGAGGACCAAAGTAAAAACTGTTTCACTCCTTGAAGGCCATCCTCTTCATGCTGTCTTCAACAGCCTCAAAAGCTCTTTCAGTGAGTGACTTGCGGTGCCTCAATGTTCTATTGAAGGTCTTTTGTTCTGACAACAGTCAGATTTTTTAACAAACACTTTTAGCGGTAGATTATGTTTCAAATGTATTTTATTGATTTATTTATTCTATTGTGTTGTCTATGTTATTGTATGCGTGAGTTGTTTGGTGGCACACAAGTTTCCCTTCTCGGGGATCAATAAAGTGTCTCTAAGTTAGCTAACCTAGGTGTGCAGTGGGCCGTTATGGTAGCTCATGGTAGCAGGCAGCAACATTACATTTGTGTGTATCTCACTGAGGTGGTGCATAGAAATGTCAGTGTGAAAGTTTAGGTGTTGGGACAGCGGTTTGCAGTTGGTCAGTGTCGCTCAGTGGCCTGTGTGTTGGTTGTGATGCTCTTTTGGGTATAGCATGGCCTATTTTGGCATTGTGTGCTGTCTTTAGTTGATTATATTTTTCAATTATAGCTTTTTTGAACAGGGTTTTACAACTAGCTTAAGGTCGCAAGGGTTGGGGTAAGGGTTGGGCAAGACATGATGGCTAGTGTGAAACATTGTGGTTTAGATGAGTATCAATTTGAGGAGCAGGGGCCTTCTGATGTTTCAATAGGAGGTGCTGTGCTCCAGTTCATTAAAGCAATCATTAAACTTTCACTAAGAGATTGAAGAGGAAGACACTTTACGTCTTCCTAGCAAGCAGGGTTTATTTTGTTTTGGTTTTGAAATACCTCATTTATTTTTTTCCTGCTTGTTTCTGTTCTAAAAAAACAATACTTGTGTTGTCCCATGTTAAGCCAGTGAGATGCAGATCATTAGTTAAAAGACCAGTGTCTAATGAACTTCAGCTTGTGTTTTAGGTTTTAGAGCGATGAAGGGGACAGTTATTGTGTCTTTTTTCTGCAGTTGTTTAAACTGTTCTTGGCTTGATTTTGACTGTGTTCTCTCTTTCTCTTTCATGAATCACCAAGCACAACCAACTCAGATGCTTTAACATGTACACTTTTCATACACGCCTTAACTGCACGGCTATGGTGGTAGCAGAGCTCTGCTCCATGCCATTATGTTGAGACCTGTAAAGCATGTCCTCCTGTGTACTCTTAATATATCACACAATTTACCGGTTTCAATTTGTATGCTCATCTCTTGACTCTCAAATATCCCTTTAATGTCAAGTTTCCAGCTTCTGTGATCATCTGCCTCGCTCTAAGTGGTTCATCTGTGTCCGATTACTCAGCTTGTGTCTGATTAGCTCTCCCCTTACTGTAATTAGTCTCTGTGTTACTCTCCTTCTGTGCCGGTTCGTCTTATATTGTCTCACTACAAAAGAAAGCAGCATTGCGGTGTACCAACAGCTGGTTGGTATGTGTTGCTCAAGTTCAAACACTTGTGTTTCACCTTACAACATTTGTTACCAAACAAAGACATTACTCGTTGAATTGTGAGTGAACCATTACTTAATAATGGTTCAGTTATCTGCCCGATCCCAGGCTGGCATCCAGTCATCATTATTCTAATTAATAATATTAGCCATATTAATAGTTGTATGGATATCATTTTAAATCTTCAATACTATAAATCTTTAAAACTTAATACTTTAATACTTATAAACAATGTGTTAGAGCCTAGATTTGAGAGTTCTGCCACCACACCACCCCTCAACAGTCAACACAGGGGACAACACAACGATGCATGCAGATGCAGTGGCTAGCTCCCTCAAACTTTTAATATATTTTTTTTATTTCAATGAGCTTTTCCTTTTTAACCTTATTTCTTAGGGCATAGGTATTTTTTGATTGAAACACACTAATCAACATTAGAGAAAGGTGAGCAGGGATTGGATTAAATGCAGCAGACCTTGAAATAATCTCTGCCAGCACTCAGTATGACCAGCCAGACCAAACATCGTGACAAGCATGAGTGCCTCAAGAAAAGAAGGAAGAGAGTAGTGATCGGAGCTAAGGTAACCAGCTTGGAACTAAAGGCTATACCCAAGCCAGCTTCAGGCTAATGTATGACTGCAAGAAAATAAAATGGACAAGAATACTCAAGCTAACTCATAATGGGAAAGCAGAAAATGTTGTGTCCACATCTCTATAGAAATCTGATTCAACTCCAACATCCTGGATTAAGTTATTACACTTGATGGTTGAAATTTATTCTAAGCTGACAGAACACAAGACCGACATAAGAGGAGGGGAGGTGGATGCTGTGATCACATGAATGATGACTGGTACTCAAATGCAGTCAAAGTGGGTGGATGTTGTTGACCAGATGTTGAGATTTTAATAGTAAGGTGTTGTCCATCTGTTCAGAGAATTCACCAGTGTGTTTGCTGGCACTGTTTACATTCCACCAGATGCAGACTCAAAAAATATACTGCAGGACTTATATGATGTCATCAGAATTCAAATGACAAAACAGACAGATGGTGTTTTCACTGCCTTTGCTGCCTATTGACTCACAGCTGATAAAAAGGGTCAAACTAGCAGTAAAAACTGTGAACACTTCGATAGATGAACATCAGCTCTGCAGGACTGTTTTGAGATCACACACTGACACATATTCAGAGATGCTGCTACCTGTGAGAAACTCATCAACAATGAAACCTTACATGAGCAAATGTGATTGATGATCACAAAGACCATGAAATCATTCCCCATCTACAAATCCTATATGAGTGGAGAGGTGAGGGCTATACTCTGAGTAAAAAAAAAAGTCTCTCAGTCAAGTGATGAAAGCACATGACCGCTTGTCATGATTTGTAATCTGAGATGTTTTGAGTTTTGTACTTTCCTTTTTTTATTTTGGTAAACCCTTGTCTTGTGACTTTTTGTCTACCCATGTCCTATCAAGTTTCCATCCTCCTTTGATAACTTGCCTTGCCTTAATGTACTTCACCTGTTCTGATTGCCCCACCTGTGTCTCATTAATCCCCTCTGTTTAAAGTATCTGTGTTTCCCCTTCGTCTTTGTCAGATTATCTGTTGTTGCTCCCTGGTCCTCTTGTGTGTTCTGCTTGTTCCCTGAGCAACTTGTGTCTTTCCTCGTTATGGTTTATTTAGTTTTCACCTCTGATTTCTTGGTTTGTTGCCCTTTTTTTTTTCTCGGATATATTTTTTGCTTGCCTTGGTTTGTCACATCCTGGATTTTGTATTTTTGATTTTTCTTATTGTTTGAAACTTTCAGCCTTAAAGCTCATTTTTGTCTCTACGTGCCTGTTTTCTGTGTCTGCATTTGGGTCCTTATTTTTGTGAACCATGACACCGCTAGAGTAAAACTGAAAGCAAGCATCAATGGGGCAGACAAAAACCCTAGAGACCTAAACACTCACAACACCAGAGATATGTGGAGAGCAATTGAGAATATTAGAGGCTACAAATGCAGGAGCACCTTGAAATTGTAAGGCCAGGTTGGCAGATGAGCTTGACTCTTTGTATGCTTGAATTTTATTTCCTCTACAAAAAGTCCTCTTTAAAGTCTACTATGCCACCAGATGATCAACCACTCTCAGTATTTACAGAGGATATGAGAAGAATCCTGTTGAGAGTAATTATAAGTAGAGCTGCAGGGCCTGATAACATTTCTGGTAATGTACTAGGAATCAACTAGTGGATGTTATTAGTCATTTTTTAACATATCAGTGTCCCAGGAGAGTGTTACTATCTGCTTTAAGACATCCACCATGACAGATGTATCAAACAGTCTGCAGTGTTTAGTCTAAACTACCTGCGGCACTTGTGCATATACTGTTAAAGTACTTTATGAAAAAAAAGAGATTCTTCAGCACACTAAGAACAACATCCCAGACAGCCTGACCCTCAGACCCTCAACAGGTTGCATTTAGAACCAACGGATCCACAGAGATTACCATACCTGCACCTCTCTCAGTCTTCACACACACACAAAGAACAACACCTCCATCAGAATGCTGTTTGTGGATTTCAGCTCAACACACAATCAACACAATCTCTCCCATGAAACTGATTGGAAACTTTACGCTCCGGGCATCATTACCACACTCTGCAACTGGATATTTGCCTCCCTTACAAACAAACCCCAGACAGTTTAGATTCGAGGTCAAACCTCCTGCACTCTAGTGCTCATAACTGGTGAATCCCAGGGTTGTGAGCTCAGCCCCCTTCTCTTCTCTCTGCACACCCATGAATGCAGCCCCCTGCATGGACAGAGCTCAATTGTGAGGTATACGGATGATACCAGAGAGATACCAGAGTGCACAGAGAACAACCTTCAGCTTAATGTCAGCAAAACCAAGGAGCTATTGTTGATTTTATTTTCGGAAAGGAGGCAAGGACTGTGTACATAAATGGAGCTGAACAGGTAAACAGTTTTAAGTTTCCAGGAATCAATATCAGAGAGTTCTTGATAAGTTTTACCAACAAGGTAAGAAAGCATCTGACTGTAAATGTCGCAAACTGACATGGGACATGCCCAGAACAGACAGGCTCTGCAGCATGTGACTAAAACTGCCAAGAACATTTTTGGTACCTAGTAATGGAGCATCAGTGATAATAGTAAGGTAAGGTGCAGCTCAGACCCTAAAGGACAGTAAAAGACATTTCTCACACCAGCTACAGTCTGTTGAACCTGCCATGTTGAAAAGAGATATAGAAGTACTGGCTGTTGGATACCTCTATATCATAAGTTGCTGAAAAAAATCAAACTTGAAGCACATATTAATGTGTAAGATTGTTGTTACTAACACGAGACACAGTTGTTCCACAACATAAATTAAAAATGAGGCCCCATCTATTGCATTAGATGTGCAAGTAAGAAAAGCATGACCAACTAAATGTGTTGGCGTTCAAAGAAAAGTCTGGAAATATCACCATAAATACAAGTTATTATAAACCATCACATAACAGTTACATCAGATCCAGCATCATTTCATGATTACACACACAAGAAACTGCTGTCATGTACTTACACAGGTACATACAACTGAGAACAATGGAATAAAAAATGAAAAAAAAGGTTAAGAACAGAGGATTAGGAATAGTGAATGGTCGAAACTGAATTTTATACAAAACGGACAGTAGGTCTCCATATATATAAATAAAAAACACCAACACTACAAAGAAAAATCTGTTCACATACAACTCAGCTGTGCAACACAGCTATGTGCATGGATCAGATGCTAGCAATAACCTCTGTGAGTTGGTGTTTCAAGTTACATCAGTGAGTCATTAGCACTTGAGGTTTTGTGGTGCGTAGTGTAAATGATTCAAATAATACTTAGAAATATACATGGTAAGTATGGATTCATGGAGTGGATGAGTTATGTAAGAATTGGCATGTTAATGACTATTTACTGTGTGCATGTATGTATGTATGTATGTATGTATGTATTATTATTATTATTATTATTATTATTATTATTATTATTATTATTATTATTATTATTATTATTATCATTA
>JAPZDY010000001.1:3157930-3176307 GCA_029783645.1 Ctenochaetus hawaiiensis
CGCATTACCATATATTCTGGTACTGCGAGCTTGGACCTCCCGGACCAGCACATCAGTTTCCTCCTGGGAGAAGTTTGTCTGCCTGGAGCTTCTACTGCTGCTGCTGTCTTCCTCCATGGTGGTGGAGAGGTGAAATTGGCACCGCCTCGCCCTCAGTGCATTTAAAGGCAAGGAGAAGTGTTCATTTGATTGGTTAAGACTACATTCGGCTGTGTTTAACCTGTGTTAAACCCACTCACGCCTTCTCTCCTCCCCCTTTGCCACTTGCGCTGATGGGAGGGACTGAGGCATGGGTGCGCCGCGCTGCGCCGGACTGTGCCGTTCATGAAAATTGCAATGTGCGCTGGCCACACCCCATTGGCACAGCGTAGGCTGCGCCGCACCTACGCCTGGTCTACGAAATTAGAGCCTGTTGTCTTAAATATGTAGAGAGGGAGGGAAGAGAGCACCAGATTCAGAGACTATGTATTGGGAAAGATTTTCAAGAGTCATAATTCTGGAATTGTGCCAAAGTGTATTTTTAGCTTGACAATTTACACAAGTTGTAAAACTAACACCGGAACCCATTTCATGGCACAGACTATCATACATATCACAAGGCTTTATGTACTGTGCATGTTCGATGAGCAGGAAGAAAGGATGATGATTGCACCTACAAGAATGTCAGGGGGCAGACTATTGCTTCTAAATAGGGTTGATTCAATAACAAGATATGCTTTTGTTAATTAAATATGAACACAGAAAACTCTGACCTGCACCACTGCATAAACAATAATTGGGCTGTACCTGTAACACAAACACTGGCGAGCCATCAAGCTCCTCTGTAACGCTGCCGTAGTACTCGTTGACGGTAAATACTGGAGCCTCATCATTCTTGTTAACCACATTTACCGTCACTGTAGTGTAATCCTCCCACTTTCCATCTGAAGCCAGGACATGAAGCTTGTACCTGAGCAAAAATTCAGCTTTATCGGAAACTTTCATAAAATAAGCCACAGCTTTGTTTGAACTGAGCTTTAAAAAAAAACAAACTTAAATTGAAATGTTTCTAAATGTATAATCTATTACAGTATAGCTGACATAAACTGTCAGAAACGGATAAAGTTCCAGCCAAGGACATTATTAAGAATTAAAATATGGTAAAGAACAATATACATTTGTGGTTATACCCATCAACAAGTATTAACTTAAGTCTAAAAACAAACATTCGTTGATCAAAGGATTTCTATCTAAAGCTCGATCCTACCTTTTGTTCTGTTCGTAGTCCAGAGGCTGGGCGATAAAGATAGTGCCCACCTCAGGTTCTACATCAAACACCCCTCCTGTGTTCCCTGATGTGATCTGGTAGCGCAGCTTAGCATTTCCACCTGCAGAACGGAGAAGATGAAGGTTGAATGAAGCGTGACAGCTTGTATAAATGAACCTCATTTACCAAAAAAAAGTATTGTATAGTAAGCAGGTCTTGAAGAGTCATGCCCATATTTGTACCCGCTCCCCCCATGGATTGGAAGTCCCCCATCTAATCTATTTTTACCAATCCACCAATCTGCCTCCCTTAACTGAGATGGATAGCATCAGACCACTTTAGCTGCTGGACCAGATTCAGAAATTTAGTTTTTTGTGCCATCTGGTTGTCATGAGTCTTTAAACAAGAGACAGAAATAGCTTTTGACCGTACCTGCTAAATTAAAAACAAAAAAAGCAAAACAAATTTATAATGATGAAAGAAAAAAATAATCAGAAAAGAGCTGCACTGATGATTTTTCTGTCTTGCATAGCTAGAAATAAATACTGTAGAATGGACCTCTTTGCATATAACAAAGTTAATCAAAGTTAAAACACAACCTTGGTAATTGTAGAGCAACAAAGGTAGGTTCAACAGCAGAAAAGCAACAAAAATGCAACAGGGGGTACCTTCAAGGTCTGCAATGAAGCAAGTAAAAATATCATTCACAGCTGTTTTGGTCTGTGTGTATCAGCTTCATTTTGCAATGTTTCATTATCATACTTTCACTCTGAAAACAACACCGAATCCCCCTTTGAAATGAAGTTATATAGTCTCTGTACTAATCCATAATTGCTTTCATCAAGTTGTATTGAAAGTCCCCAGCATAGGTTGTTAAATTGTTATTATGTAGGCAAGAATCTGTACAAGTCATTCTGATTCGGTGTCATTTGATAAAATGAAAAAGGCATAAAGTTTTCAGCATTTTCATCATCACACAAGGTTTCAGTTGTAAGAACATTTGATTCAAGCCTACAGAATGTTACAATTTCACTTTAAAATATCTAAAAGGGACTTTATTTTTGTTATATATTTTGCTGAGTTATGCACCTGGATTATTTCAAATGTTTTTAAGAAATTTCAAACTCAAAGAAATCCATAGTTTCATCAAAGGTAACAGCACATTTCATGTGGTTGCTTGTCCCTAGCATGCATAGTAACACCACAGTTTCTTTGAGTAACACCATAGAGGGAGAACAGAAGTCAGCAAATGTCACTGAATGTAATATGAATACAATTTTATTCCAAAACCTTGTCAGTCGACATTCCTGGCAGTATCATAATAGTGTGGTATAAAAACGCCATAAAATTGGTGAGGAAATAAAACCTTATGACATTATAGACCTGCACACAGTGCACTGATTCACTCAGCCCTGTTCTCTGTCTCTCACACAAACACAACAAAGCAGTTGACAAAACAATGCAGTTTTGTCAACTTGGCAACTTTATCTCAATTCTTTTCAGACCTACTTAGCAACTTTATTTCTAAAAAGCTACTTGAGACAATACAGTCAAGGGTTCTTTAGTCATCAGTGTCACAGTTTGTCTTCCTCTTCTACTGACTGCTCATTGGTCTCTGGATCATAGCTGTAGAATTGGCCAAGACCAAGAGTCTTGGTCATCCTGGCCTGGCCTGTTGGTGCAGATCCTTGCAGATGCTGACAAAAAAAGGACACTCACTTTCAGTCACAAAAACAAGGGAAACTAAGATGCTGTTGATGATTAAGTGATAAAACATACTCGTGAGAGTTATAGCTTGCACCTGGTACATGCACATGCAGCGTCCTATTTTGAGTATAACAGGAACAGTGTTCCATTTTTTTTAAACAGGACTCATAATTAATACTCAATTTTACAAGCTATCTGAAATTATAATGCTATAAAGTTGCCCCTTCTCTCATCTCCAAAGTTCTCTCTCTGCCTCACTTAATAATCTCTTTTCTTTTTCAGCTCTGCAAAGCATTTTTATTAAAGCCTATTAGATGCTGATCAACAAAATGTTCTGTCTCAATGCAATTACTTATAAAACTAAGGTCTGCATCTCAATCACCATTGTATCTACCAGCTCTCATGTTAATATGAAAGGGAAACAAGAAACCTCTAAAGACCAGTTGAAATTCACAGCTTATTAGCGAGATGAAAGTAAAAGAAGGTGAAAGAAGAATGCAGTAATCCAGATCGTTTTGTTCTGCTTGTCTGTTGGCATTTTAAATAGGACATTTGGGATATATAAACATGTATATTTGCCACTGTATCCTTTCTCTCACCCTCTTTCCCCATTTTTTTGTAGTTGCCTGAGTCTCTAAGTACTACTGCTGAGACCCATAGGATAAAAAAAGAGAATTAAAGCTCTTAAATCAAAAAACAAACAAATAAAAAAATATATGTTTTTTTATTTTTCCTACTTGTGCCAAATTTAAAACTCTCCTCCATCTACCTTGAAACTTCTCTGACACTAGAGTATAGAGTCAAGAAAGCAGGGAGGCAAAGAGAAAGAGAAGGGAGGCTGACAGATGTCATTCAATCCATGGAAGTCACACATCTCATGGGCTTTAAAAAAAGGGATTGGAGAGGGATCTTTTATACTCGTTCCAATTTTATCGCTATTGTCGACATGATTAGGACAGCAAATGGTAGTATAATTTTTGATAATATGTACATAACAGAAAAAGATTTATTCAGATACCGTACATGAGTGACCTGTGACTTTTTTGGGAAAAGGTGTCATGTTTACATTTTTCATATGCAAATAAATATCCAAATAGCCTGATACCAAAAGAGCACTGCCTAAGAAGACAATGTTGCTATGCTGCTGATATAATTACAGATTGATTTATGTCATTATATTTTTGTGGAATGCAGCAGGGCACAAGGAACACTCCTACAGCCAGGATCAACCATGTAATGCTTACACTGACAGAATTAAAATCTTTTGTTGGACAGCTACAATAATATAAACATGCAGCCAAGTGCAAGTTGACCTACAGCAGTGGACGTGCCAGGGGAGCCTCAAGATTTCTTTTCAGCTTTACTGTAAATGTTGGCTAAAACTTGTCTCCAAATAGAAGACTCTGACATTAACTACATTTGTAAACTGTTTTTAAACTTAACACAATATAGTAAAAAAAACCAACAAGAATTTACATCACTTTATTAAAAATGCAATGATACATAATACATAAAGAATGTGATTACAGCTTGCTGTTTCTGGATTTGAGTGCAACACACTCTGACAAAAAAAAAAGTGTTTTCAGGCGCATTGCTGTCAGTAAATAGTAAAGAGGCAGCAGCAAGATTTGTTACTGTAAAAAGAGAATCAAAGCAATGCTGATACATGCCTGCTCTCAACCCAGAAAACCAAAAACTGAACTTGAGCATGAACTCAGTTCAGACTAGAACATTTTTACACTGACAGTGTGTTTGCTTTGGTTTGCATCAAACTAAGAAATTACAGAGTATGTGTGACATCTATTTTTTTTTAAAGATGATTTTATTCATGAGTTAAAGTCTTCGTTCATTCGTCTGATGGGTTTGGTTTTAATAAGTTATTTTATGATAAAAAAGTGGCAATATGTCATTATTGACATCTTACCCTAAAATTAAGTAGGGTTGGTTAATGGACTGGACATCAGTGCTGCAGCGCATTTGTCTGATCACTTCTGTGCAAACTCTTGTTCCCACCAGTGTGTTAGTTAAAAATATCCCAACACTCTACATCTTCAAATTGTGCCTATATGCTCTGTGTAATTATAGTACATGGGCTGGAGATGGGTGGTTAACTTGTTCATTATAAATGACAGCTAAATTGGCTGTGTGATACACAGAAACATTGTACTGTTCTCATTAATGGTGACAGTGAAAATCTCTTTCTGGTCTATTTTTCCTCCACTGACTGAAACCACACAAAAGACAAAAAAACAAAACAAAAAACAAAACAAAAATAACCACATGCATACATGTGTCACTTCTTCCTTCATCTCTCAGTTGGTGGTAATAACCTTAGTCTGGAATCCAGCAGGTTTCTTACACTCATACAAGTAAGTGAGCAAATAAGTGATCCTGTGTGCGTGTGTGGAGCTGTTGAGGGTTATTTAACAATCCTGTTCACAACAGGGGTCTGCAACCTTCTTTAACAAATGCTAGATTATACGAGATAGATACTTTTCTCTCCTCTCTCTTCCTTCCTTCTTTTTATCACTTTATTCATATGATTATTTCATTGCTTCTGTATTTCTAATACAATATAATCCACTTCACAAAGGATTGATCACCAGTGGCTCTGTCTGTGTGTGTAATTTAACACCAAGACAAGAAATATACTCTGTTTGAGTAAGATTTCCTTGTTACCTTCATGATCTGATATCAGCTTTGAGAATCGCTGCTTATCAATCAAACAGGAGCTAAGTGGGATAAGCTGAAATCTGAAGATCTCTTTGTTTTTTTTGTGACAATTATTTTAGCAGCTTCTGGACAGACAGTGGTGGACTGATATGGGTCCCAGAACTGACTGTCCCCCAACTGACTTTGGTTTTCTTACCAGATTCTCAACAGTTTGCTTATAAACAGAACTGTTGGATATAAACACTGGTAAGTGAACACTATTCCATCGCTCATCCTGGATGAAATCCAACTGTGTGCTA
Source organism: Ctenochaetus hawaiiensis (assembly GCA_029783645.1). Classification (NCBI taxonomy): domain Eukaryota; kingdom Metazoa; phylum Chordata; class Actinopteri; order Acanthuriformes; family Acanthuridae; genus Ctenochaetus; species Ctenochaetus hawaiiensis. The sequence continues at coordinate 3,163,856 of JAPZDY010000001.1, forward strand.
ACCTTTTCCTCAGCTTTCAATTTCTCTTTTTCTCTCACGTTCCCTTTTCACACAGAGATTTCCTTTAATAAATTAGGAGAACTACATTTTTACAGGTTATCCACAGCAGAAACATATAGACCTCAGATGTGTACTATTTGATCTGACTTAAAAAGGTATGATGTCGTGTCTGAAAGGCCAAGGTTAGAAATTAGTACCAAATCACCCTCAAAAAGATGTGAGGTTATCAAAGTCAATTAGGCATCTGGCCCTGACTAAAGCACTTGGATGGTTGTAAAAGTCACTTCTCCACCATCAGTAATGTTTCCAGCTTGGCCTCTTTTATTTTTCAAGATAAGCCATTAAATATAGTCATCTGCAGTATGTGCTTAAAACTTTTCACTGAATATCAGAGCGGAGCCAATACTTCTGATGAGAAGAACAGTTCCTGTAATGATTCAGCATCAGATAAAGAAGAATAAAACAGTCTTATCCCTTTTTACTGGAAAAAAATTGGGGCAATTGTCAATGAACAAGAAGAAAGGTTAGAGGTGCAAGGTGGCAAGAGCTGTAAGCTGTTGAGGAAGTCTCTTTTGATAGTCTGTTTTATTAGACACACACACAAATGCAAACACAGTAAGTCTAATGTCAGTTGAGCCATTTCTTAAGAAAAGAGTCACAACTTCAAAATGTAAAAAGTTAGATTTGTGACTGTTACTTGTGATCATCTCACTATGGTTTACACCTTCCAACCGTAGATGTAAACATGTATACACAAACATGTTGACATAACAATGTTATGGTAAAATAAATCAGTTTATTTTGCTACATACAAAACCATATGAGGTATAAAATACTGTATATACTATAATTAAATTGCTATATATTTTAATTTAAAAAAACTACAGTGTATTATTTTGCATGTTCTTTCGATGCTCTATGACATTACTGTTGCACCTCTAAGTAGGCAAGGGAAGCAGGAACATCATCAAACTGACATGTAAAAAGCTGAGCTGACATGTTGGATGTAGGAATGGAGTGCAACATTTTGGGAAGTTTTAAGCAAAATCTAGCGAGAAAGAGAGAAAGAACAGCAACTGAAAATGTTTGGACTTGGAGAGATAGAGAGACAGACAGCAGAGAATAAGATAGACCTCCATTCAACAGGCACAGTAAATGATTGTTATTACCATGTTATGCTGCTCACAGTTCAGCTAGTCTGTAAATGCCTTTTCTAATGTAATGTAATGTAATGGGACACTTTGAAAGACTGTGACAGTTAATTTCATTTTTGTAACCATGACAGCTGAGTGTCTGTGCATGTTCAACCGTAGACCTATCTTTATGAGGCCTGATACTTAGTGCTTTGTCAAAGGTAACGGAATTGAAAATTAGGCTTATCCCTATATTAGTTATGAATGGATGGGTGTTTTACATGCTTACTAAGTTATAAAGACTGCCAAATTTGGAGTTTTTTGGTGTTGGTTCAAGCTCTAATTGGACAAACTTAATTGATCTGTGGCAAAACAAGTTTTTACCAAGATTAAAGCATGTAATACTATAGTTCTGAAGTGCAGCCATGTGGAAGCATGTGCCAGTACAGTAACTCAGAGGGAATTTTTTCATCTTCATGTTGCCAATTTTTGGCCTATCATGCTTTACTTTTAAATATTTGCCATGGATAGCAAGTGGAAATAAAAAGAAAAAACATCTGCCATGTCAGAACTGCAGTTGGCTTCTCTTCACTATCTTGTCAAGAATGCAAAAGAAAATGTTGTGAAGACCAAAATGGTGAAAGTACATATTTAAAAACGTGAGAGCTTCTTTCTTTGCCTTGCATTGAGAGGTTAAATAAAATGTGTTCTTCTGCAGCAGCTTACACAAACAGGTGTGTTTCTTAAGACTTTAAGAAATGTTTTGTAATGCAAAAGTGTGTTTTTTTTTTGCTCACAGTGAAATGGGGTCAGACAAAAGCAGCAAAGTGAAACGTGAAAGGTTTTCTTGAGTGAGAGAAAAGAAAAACACCTCAGCAAGGTGCAAAAGCAAATGTGCTCAATTATGGCTTTACATTAGCAGCACCAGCAGCACCCACTTTTCTTTCTGTATCCGCAGTACATCAGCCCATTCTAAAAAGCACACACATATATTCACACAATTTTTAATTTGTGCCACCCACCTTCATCCCCATCATTGGCACTGACAGTCAGTATGGCAAAGCCTACGTCAGCATCCTCGTCAACATCAACTTCATAGGATGCCTGTGCAAACTCTGGCTTGTTATCGTTCACGTCACTGATAAAAACTCGAACATACGCTGTGTCTGAAAATAAAAAGATAAGAAAGAGTGAGAGACACAGAGAGGGGGGGGGGGGCAGAAAAGCAATTACAAACATGAGGTTGTTCTTATTCTGTCAATGTTAACATGAATCTGTCTATCTTTCCCTGGATGGCATCAATTTAGTCCCTTTTCACTAGCATGTGGACACTCTCTCACACACACACACAGATGCAAATAGGAGTGCACTCATTTTTTTTCATACATACTGGAGCTAAAATAACAGCAGTTTTTCTCTTATTCATACTGCTTTGTATTTTCTACCACATTCATCATCTGTCGTTAGAATTTCTGTCTATATTTCCATTTAATCCAAGTGTTACTTTTTCCCTTTGGCATCCCACCACAGGCTGAAGCACCCTGGGGGCATTGGTGTAAGGCTCGGTAACATAATAAGCTTCCTTTGATATCGTTTTGAAAAACTTGTATAATTTGCAATACATGGTTCTAGATGAGATTAATTATTTAAGCCAGAGTGGATGAGATGGTATACAGTTCATGGCACAGATAGCAAACTAATACAGTGCTTGGAGCAATAACAAAACAAGTTGCAGATGACAAGGCTCTGTCAGGGCCAGAGAGAGAGAGAGAGAAAGTTAGGGAGGGATCAAGGAAGAAAATGAAGTGGATAAGCAGATGTAATAGCCATCCCTTCATCTTTCTTTTCTGCTTAATGCTGCCTGCTTTTCCATGTTTTCACACTTAAATGTATGTGCAAAAATTACAAGCCCAACTCCAACCCAAACACACAAGCTTGTCAGTACTAGGTCTTCTTTACTGCTTGTAAACGTCATGTTTACCAAGGTTTATTTTGGGCTCACTTGACATCATGCTGCTATCTATAATCTGTATCATCTCTTGGTGCTTGGCTCTGCATATGTCTGTTTGTGTAGCTGCGTGAGTTTTGATGAAGATTGCACAATGTTCTATTTTTTCCTTTTACTATGAAAGCTACAGACAAGAGATTATATATGATTATATATGATGTCTTCTATTGTCTCCCCTGTGTTAAGATATCTGAGTTCCAGTCTTCCTTAATGACAGTTTGTCTGTTTTCTTGTCCCGTCTCTGTTCCATGGTCCTGCAGCTTTGTCCCAGTCCTGCCTGTTCTCCTAATGTCTTCCCACTTTGTGTTTCAGTTTTTCAGTTTCAGTTTATCAATTTTGTTTTTTTTTTCAGTTTTCTTTTAAGTTTTGTTGTTTCCTTCCTGTATCAGCTTCTACTTTCATTCTACTTAACGTGTTGGTGTTTTTGCTTTTAAGTCCATTTTAGGAATCCTGACGATTTTTAAATATGTAGGAGAAGGTAGCCAAAGATTCTCTAAAAATGAAAGTCTTTAAGGAAAACAGCATGATATTTATTTGATCTAAAATTAAAGTGAATGTTTTCAGGTAAACATTTTAAAGTAATCTGCTAGATTCCCAGAATCGATATTAGGGCTTTAAACCCCTGTTGGAGAGTAAAACTTAAAAAAAATAAACTTCCATGTACAGTGTGAAAAATAAATGTCAGTTACTTAGTAACCTAAAACACAAAAAAGATATATAATGTAGGAAAACATTTTATATGTTCTCAAGTAATATAGGCTCTGTTGGTACAGCTTTATACGCCTGTGGGTGTTTAAATGCCCTGGGTGCAGCTGCTTGTTGAATGCTGATTTATTATGGAAAAAATCTCTATATATTGAGTTTTCAGCATCAGTTGTTCAGTTTACAATCATTAGGCAAAATCATTTCCTACTTACGGGTCAGGACTTAGGGAATAATGCAGCAACCAATGTATTGAGTAGCCTATCAGGGGATAAAGTGAAATTTGGATTCTTTATAATCTTACAAAAGAAAAACTGAAAGCCCTTTTTACACACAGACTGCTCAATTCAAACACAACTAAGTCTTTACTTCATACTACTTTATATATTTTCTTCTTAAAATTAGCTGCTAACTGCTGCCAGCTGTTTTGGGCTTTAAGCTAGTTCTGCTGGTTTAACAGATCCTTCAGATGTGTAACCCTTGTGCCTGTCCTGGTGTGTTGACTCAAGTTATTAAGGGCAAGACAAGAAGACCCTGCACTTGGCCAGCATAATGTTTGCACAGGACGGACAATAATTCTGCTTTGAGCATTCTTGTAAAAGAGGCTATTGACTCAGTGACTAGTTAGGTTCACTGCCCTCTGTTCAATGGCAGTGTTTTCATGCCACATACCTCACTTTTATATTTATATGTAATTTTTTGTGTGTTAAATAGCAGCAATCAGGAGTGTCCTTCACCTGATTTAAGATGAATTTTTGAGGTCAGCAGCTCTTCAACACATGATAAAACAGACTTTATTACTGGTTTAACAGATTGTTCAGTTTGAATTCACTCGCTTAGTGGTAAAATAATTTCCCTGTGGAAATTGCTATACTTTAGATAGACAACAATTGCAGTTACATGCACTGGTTAAAGTGTGAATCCTTGCTAAATATCTGTTAACTGCCCTGTCACCAACCCTTCTTCATGCCACCTCATTCAATATTCATAACTCAGAAAGAAAAAAGAAAAATAAATAAAATAACTCCCACAGCTTCACTGCAGTCTCACAGTCTCTGTTCTGCTTAATATTTAACTTCTGTTTATGCTGCCACAAATGTTGCACTGAGACAAGCCTAGAAAGAGGATTCATTAATAATGTATGATCATATTTATTAAAAATATATCCTAGTCTGTCTTGCTGTTTCTTCAACACCTCTCTCCATCCACCCATCTGTCTCAACATCTGTTCATTTCTTCATGTCTCTCTATTCTACCATCGGAGCATGTATGCATTTCATCTGGCAGCAAATGAGAGAAATAGCTAGATGGAAGAAGAGAGGGAGTAAGAGAGACAGACTGATAGAGGAAGATAGCTTTTGGTCCTTCAGTAGGAAGAGATGAGCAGATGTAGGAAAAAGACAGAAAGAGGAAAACAGAGATTATTGCTGCCTTTCATGAAGATTTGGAGCCTTAAATAAAGTCTACAGAGCAGCTGTCTGCCCCTCTCTCCCTTTTTATGTCTGTCCTCTCCTCAGTGGTAAAAACAGCAACCACCATTTTAAATTTACAGTTGTATCAATTTAGTTGCAGTTTTAGCTTTAAAGCAAATGATTTGATATCCAATTTAAACAACTTGTTTTGAAGTGAGTTCTACATAAAATATCTCGGGGAAACAAAAATATCACACAGGTAGTACAAAATCTGACAACTGGAACTGGTACACACAACCCTGTGTACGTTCATTCTAACAGTGATGCGAACTGTTTTGCAGATGCATTTGTAGCAACTACATTAAGTCATCTTTAACCACTGACGACCAATAGCACGTGGACAAACCTTCTAATTAAGGGGTTCAAGTGCCCCAGCCAAATTCAAGAATACATACAAGCAATCTGAAGTAAACATATAGAGTAAAATGGATTATACTAAAGGGTTAGCTGACTTTTATTGTGTACTATCAAAATACATTAATTTTTCAAAAAAGGCTGTTCATCACTTTTAATTCCTTTTAAGATTACTGCAGCTCAGAAGCAATAAGGGCTCAGCAGTGAGGTGGTGGGCTTCTTAAGCTTACGCAACCCACAGAGTTCTAGACTGATTGCAGGAGCAACATTAGCCCAAGAATGGTGTGTAGATAGCTTAATGAAATGGATGTCCATGACCTAGCAGTGGCTCACAAGGCTAAGATCACCATGCATAAAACCTAGCTTTGGTTGGACAGGTGTAATGCACTCTGCACTTGGGCAAACTAGGTTTGGCATAATTACATCAGGAGGACACTGTCCTAATGAAGAGATGTAACTGTTTGGTAATGGGGCAACAAGCCCTATTCATGAGCCCCTTTGAATTAAATGAAGGGAAAGCGTATTTTCACAGCATAACAACAATTTTGCACAATAATCTTGCTTCCAACCTTTTAGCAACATTTTCATTCCTCTTTTTTTCTAACATGGCCCTGGGACTATTTACAGGAACACAATACAAAAATAGTTTTCACAGTTTGGTGTAGAAGAATTCTGACCTCATGTTAGCAAATCACTAAAGACAGGTCCCAAAAATCCAGTTAATAGCCTCTACAAAAGAGTGGGGATTGTTACAGCGCCAGGTAACATTTAACAACCACACTTTGATAAAAAATGTCCACATTCTTTGTTTGCTCACCTCTTTGTAAAATATTGTCAAATAGTTTTTCAGGCCACATCAAAAGCTTTTGGTTGTAGGGAAAATTTTAAATGTCTCCAGTGGTTTAAAGTTACAATTAAAAGTTCTGCATTACATTTTGGTTAATTAGCATTAATAAAGGGAGAAGTTGTAGTAGTAGTATGTTTATTATTTTTATTATTTTTTTGTAGTAGTAGCAGTTAAGCCAGGTTACTTCATGAGAGCTTTTTGCATCTGCTTTTTTCTCAGAAACAATGCTTATTAACAGAAACAAACTGCAAAAAACATTACAACAGTGCCTGCAGTGTCTTGGCTGACTGACCAGAGTTGGGCAGTCCATGTTTGCCAGGCCGTGCTGACTCTCTGCCATCCACAGATTGAACCTCCAACAGGTAGGAGCTTTTGGTCTCACGGTCAAACACAGTCTGTGTGTAAATGAATCCCAGCTCTGGGTCAATACGGAAATACTGGTGGTCCCCACTGCGGTCCTCTAGCAAGGAATAAGAGATCTGGGGGGTGGGATGTTGGGGCAAAGACAATTACAACCATTTTATTTAAACAGAAGAACAGAAGAATGGATTCTGGAGAATCAAAAAAAAATCAAAAAGTCCCTTTCCATCGAGCATGCAGAAAAAGAAACAATATAATTTTTTATCACAGCTTAAATAGGCATTTGTGATCTGCTTTCACCTTGCCATTGAGACCCAGGTCGAGGTCATTAGCTGAAACCTGGAAAACCAGAGTTCCTGATTCTGCCCCTTCAGTCACTGAAGCCTCGTAGATGGAGGAAGTGAAAAATGGGACATTGTCATTTACATCTGGAGGAGGAAGGAAAAAAGAGGATGCTTAGAATAACCGAAAGATTATTTTTGCATCATATGTCTGCTAGATTCCATTGAAATGTCATAGATGATTGACTGATGATTGATGCTCTCTTCACAAAGCCCATATTGTCTGCAGCAATGGGTGGTAACATCATTCTAGCCCTTCTTCGTACCTGCTTATTACAAACAAGTGTTTCTGGTAGCATAATTATCAAATAAATTGATCATTATTTTTCTAGTTTTGTTTTGAGGAAAAATACCAAGTAGCAACCTTTATTCACTTGATAAATTTGTGAAAAGTTTACAAGTCATGTCAGTACAACCTTGAATACTCAAAGGATATTTCTTATTTCTAGTTTACTGCACTCTTCTCAGGCTGGCGACAAAGTTCAGATGGTTTTGCCAGCTCACACACATATTTTGAGGGTTACTGCTGTTCAGTTTGCTTTTTTAGTTGACAGTTGCCATTTTTTGAATTGCAGCACTTACTTGGGTGTCAGTGGATGTCTACATCTCAACAGACTTGAGGAGAAAGTTGTAGGCATTTGTAGGAATTCAAAAATTTATTTTTCTCATTTTATTTTTTCTGTTTTATTTTCTAACCTCTACTTACCCATTTATTTACTTTGTATTATTGTAACTTTATCCATTGTTCTTATTAGAACATAATTATTACATTAGAAGATTGTGATATCTCTGTAAACTAAAATAATTCCTTATGGACTTAAGTACACATTGGACATGGTCTTTAGGGCTTCTATGATATTAAAATCTATTTCTCAAAAAATAGGTGGATACCTACTTTTTAAAAGTTTTTTTTTTTGCTGCTGAAAAGCAGAATTTAATACTTTTGCAGCCCAGTAAAATACTTATTAACACTGTCCATTAATTTATCTGAAATCAAACATCCCTAAACTACCAAAACACATGTAAACCCTTTATTTATTGTTGAACCCTTTCTCATCTACCTATTTCACCCTCCTCATCAAGTCAGTCAAATCAGTATACTCCTATTCTTCAATGAATTAAAAATAAATAAAATGAAAATATTTTAAAAATATTAATCAAGCATCACACCCATCTGTCCATATTTAAACAAGATGTTTGACTTTTTCAGTACTTTAATCGGAATTACTATTTTATTGTATTATGCCAACCATGTGAAGACAATGCTGCTCCAGTATGTTCAATGCCTTCAGTTCTAACTTGGTCAGAAGTTAGAAAAGTCAAAGCTGTAACAAATAAAGTTCAGGCCACCACCATATCTCCTGAACCCAAGTGTGTATTATGGCAGTGTCTCACCCTCCTGCCTGCTGAGACAAAGATTGGCAACTGAAGCTGAGGTCACTACATGGGATTCTAGATGAAGAATAAAAAATGTGCTGCAGAGTTTTATTACAAGCAACAACAAAGCTTTTATTTCCGAACAAAACTTTTGTGTGTTCTCACAGTATTTGTCTGTACTTACAATACCTGTTGTGCGTCTTTTGGTAACTTTTGTCTATATATTATTATATATATTAGAGGGAATCAGTCACTTGCATGACGCTGTGTCTTCACAATGTTATCATGGAATAGCACTAATTGTCAAAAGAATATAATGTGTGTGACCTTGACTAAGATAGAAACTTATGCAAACTTCTGCACAGAAATGCAATTCTGTTAAGAGTCAGTGTGAGGTATACTATAAGAGAGAAAACATAAATCAAAAAAGAAGAACAGATGAAAACTGCATTTGTTAATCAATAAACTTAATATTTAAAACATGAAAAACAACAAAAAGAGCTAACCTGTGACATTGACATAGACCATGGTGAAGGCTGCCAATGGTACAGCAGCAACATTTTGAGCTCGAACACGCAGCATGAAGTTTCTGGTGGTCTCATAATCCAGAGGCTCTGCCACCAGGATTGAGGCTGAACCATCCTCTCGGTTGGGGGTCAAATAGAAGCGAACTGGCATGTTGGTCTCTGGGACCATGCCGTCCTCCAAGTTGTAAGTTACCCTGGGATCCCCAAGTGGGGAAGTGGCTTTGATGGTCTGTTTGAAAGGATTAGAGAGAAATTTTAAATAAAACTGGGATATGTTACCCATTTTAGCCTGTATACTACTGTGTGACTTTAGAAAAGGGTTTACAGCCAGTACTGGTCCCAGTTAAAACCCCACTGTCACAAAAAAAGTCAGCACACCAGTTGTGGGTGATGCAAAATGACAGTAAGAATGACAGCTGCAAAAATTTGGACCACAAATAATCTCTCAGCAACACAGAAGACAGTTGTCTGTCCAGATTTAAACTTCGCTGTGTAAAAATGACAGATTACAGGTAATATGTAGTCATTTTATCACTTCTGGAATAAATAAAGTCATCCATAAACAATTCCCAGTGTTAGTGAGGGATGACCATAGGAACATAATCCTAAAAACTGATAGCATGCTTTTAATCATCAGTTTTGTGAAGACATCCTGGATGCTAGAAATGTCTCAGTGAAAGGGAAAAGAGTACAGCTCCAGCCGAGCTTCAGCAGAAGTGTGTGCATTCTAGGTAAAGAAAAAAAAAGAAACTGTCCAAATGGAAATAAGAGTGTTTAAAGCTGTTAATAATAGCCGATAAAATATTCAAGCACAAAGTCTCAAACTGTTGGACAAGACAACAAACCAGTTCCTGTGGAACACAAATTCTCCCTGACTAATTAAGCAGAGTCTGTTCAAAGCTGATGTATCTACACCCCAATTATAATCAAAAATGCCATCTTGGATGTGAAGTGGCTTGCCTATGGTTGACCTAGCTGTATCTTTTCAACCTGCAAAGCACAGCAGCACTAATAATGAGACACCCTCTCAGGCATGTAGAATTAGCAAACATTCGTGAGTACTGCATGTGCTGATTTAGAACATAAAACCACAAATTTCCATGGTGGAGCCATTACAACCTGCTGAGAGTAATTGCATCTTCACGTAACAGTCAAATCAACGCTAAACTGCTGTCTCGATTAATACATTGTACTGTACTGTGGGGACCGCACTTTCTCTCTTTTTCCCTTATACACACACACACACACACACTTGTGGAAAGCATTCTTCTCTGTCTTTTTATTTCAGTCTTTGACTTGACATACTGATCAACGGCTTTATTGGACTTAACTGTTCTTGTGAGATCCTTTAAAACTTCTGTTAATTACTTTTTATTAAAATAATAAAATTGTTATAAAAAATGTGAGTGGTGTTGTTGAGGTGTTTTTCTTTATCTAATTTTATATGGCCGTGGTCCTTAAACCTGTGTTGGAAATACACTCATTCTCTGAGCATCTATTTCCTGTTGTGCCAGTTGTCACATCCCGTACCACGATGGGTGTGTCTCTGACGGTATTCTCTGGTATGACCACGCTGTAGCTGTCTTTTTCCCACTGTGGAGGCTGGTTCTTCACATTTGTGATGGTGACAGACAGCTCCACTGAACTGCTCCTGTTACCCCCATCTGTAGCCACAATTTCCCTGGTGATGTAGGTCCTCTGTGGCAAGAAAAAGAACAGGAGAGATCACTTGATGGTGTGTTCTTATGTAGCTGATTAGTGTGACACAACAATAGCTTCCACGAGGTGTGAAAAACACTGTGAAATCCAGATCACACAGATTTCAGCAAGTGATCCATTTCCACACTTCTTTAAAAAGAGAAATTGGCTGTAGGCAGCATCCAGGTAAACACAACATACTTGAAGATAATTGTATTGATTTAGCAGTTTTGTAACCCCAACAAGAGCAATTAGCATTAGCTACTGCAATCAGGGGAAATGATCTGTTTTAGTAACTAAAGAAAACAACCTATATGTGAGTGATTGCTCCAACTTTGTTAACTGACATTCGTTAGAGAACAAAAGCAAGCTGTTGCGATACAAGCTAATTTTCTAAAATTTTGTTCATGGCCTTCCACTCTATTCACCATTAGATGAAGGTTATTTACACATTTTGCCCTTTGTTGATGATGTTTCAAAATCCCCACGGCAGTAATTATTTTTCCTACTGCAAGTTTTACACGTGAATGTCTGTATGAAAAAATATTATTTAAAATTTTTTGTGCTTTTTTTAACCTTTGTTCTATGCAGTTAGGACAACTGAAATTGTCACACTAGCAAAGGCTGTTTTTAACATAATGGGAGTACAAAATTTTTCTTTTTAATGTATGTGTACTTATTAGTAGCAAACATTTTTTGTTGTTTTCTGATCCTGAAACATTGGTAGACTTTCCTCTATTATTCTCTTAGGCAAAAAAGACTGGTACTATTATTATCATATATGGTTGCAAGATGCAAGGAACTGATGGTAAAGACGAGCATACCTCTTAGCCCTGAAAGATGGTGAGTTGTTGCTTTTTGCACAGTCTAATGCTTGTTCATGTGCTCATCAGTTGGTTTTTCTTACCAGAAGTAAGCAACAATGTAAGTGATGGTGAAGTGAGGAAAATACTAGTAATGTTTTTGTTTTTTGTTTTTTTACTGATGCCAACAGAAAAGGCTTCAGTAAAGACATTAGCACATATTCAGGCTGCTGGTCTGCAACTGGCTTCTAGAATTCTGCCTCCTCACTATCAGCAATAAAGTGCTTGAATGCAAATGTAGCAGCCTTTCTGGCCATGTACGAGGAGAAATGGCATTGTTGGAACAAGTCGTGACCTGCAGTAAATGTAGCCTGCCTCCTAATGCTTCACACCATCTGTTTCTGAATGGGAGCATCTCTTTACATAGCTGTTATTAGATATTTTTAGTAACAACCTAACTTGGCCATTTAGTATTTTCACCAATCAAAATTCTAGATCTCAACAATAACTGATGTGCATCCATAAAGAATGTGGGTAGCTTCTTCTTAATGAAGGACAAAATAATATCCAATAATTTCACCTGTCGGTTGTTTTAATTTTAGAAATGATCAGTTTCAATCATTAAATTTTTAATTAAAACTCAGATTTAGACTTCATGCAAAGGCTTCTGCATTTGAGTGAGTAGTTTCTTCTAAATGGATTAAGCCATTAAGCCTTTTAATGTTATTGTTAATGTTGAATGTTAACTGTTTATATATATATATATATATTTATTTATCTCTCTCTCTATATATATATATACATATATATATATATATATATATATATAT
>JAPZDY010000001.1:3196757-3211692 GCA_029783645.1 Ctenochaetus hawaiiensis
TGTGTGTGTGTGTGTGTGTGTGTGCGTGCGCATGTATGCCTGTGTGTTTCAGAATATGTCATATGTATAAGTGCATGTATGCATGTTTCTATACAAGTCAGCTTTTATGTGTGCTATGTTTTAGACTATGTGCATGCATGTACGTGTGTGTGTGTGTGTTTTTCACAGCTAACAGGGCCAGTGCATATCATCGCTTACTGAAGATGGAGAAGATGTTTCCTCAGGGGTCAGTGAGTTGCCGTCACTTCACATAAAGGCAGACAGAAGGAAGGAAGTAGAAGGACAACGCGAGGGATGGGTGAGAGACAACACAGAGGACAGAAGAGAAGAAGGAGGAGATGGGGGAGCGACAGAGTGCTTCCTTCAGTAAGCATCATGCCAAAAATTGGCAGACTAGATTTTGGACAGTAAGGGGGATAACTGAAGTAAAAGAGAGTGACATAAAAGAGGAGCTTGAAAAGCAAATGAGTCAAGAGAGGACAGATAGAATAATGTTATATATTCCACTAGGAACCATGAACAAGAAGGGGTCAAGAAAGTGTTTTATTTTTTAGGTTTCACACAGTAATCACAATGAAATCCAAGGACTTTCATGTACTTTTTCAAGCACATCAATGTCAAGCATGTATTTTGAACATTAATTTCATTTGGCTCTCACTCGCCATGTATGTATTTAGTTCACCAATTTGAACCTTTTACTGTAGTGCACTGTGGAAAGCTCAAATGTGAAATACATGGGAATACATTTTTACTTTTTTGCAGCAAAATTATATGCAGACCTGGAATTACATTAGTATTTCATAATTCAAGAGGCTTCAATAAAAGAACTTAAAAGTTACCATAAAGGTGCTTTGCCTTTTGTTGTACAAAACACTGAGTTTTCCTAAAAACAATTTAGTAAAGTTTATTATTTAATTCATTTATCTGTTATCTAGTTTAATCTGCACATTAAGACAAAGGTCTGAATGGATGATGTCATTTAGCATCTACTCTTAAAAGTTTATGTAGTAAAAGAACAAATGGCCCTGCAGATGTCTATGGCCTCTGCAAAAAAAAATAAAAATACAAGATTTAAACTTTTATTTTAATATAGACTTCAGAGTTTGTAAGGTGTACATGAGTGAGAACCTTGCAAGCTGATCGAAAATGCTCACACAGTAGGACAGATTCTTGGCCATATAAATGACACTAAAGCTCAGCAAATTCTGCAAAGTTCTTCATTACAAGACTATTTGAAACATTTACCTGCCAATGAGGCAAGCAGCCTTCCAAGATTCATCTGCCAAACAAAAAATCTATCCACATGTAGCGGTTGTTAATTTCAGGCCTTGGTTGGATGCAGCATACATTCATTTTGTTAAACAAACACATGTATCATCTTACAGACTGCTGAGAGCTCAAAACCCCACAAAGAGCGCGTCTCAAGTTGTAAGGTGGACTTAAATTACCAGGAATTTTCTTTTACAGTCACACTGTTACTATATAGTAATTACAAGCTGTAGCTCTGTCAGTGCAGCTTTACTTTGTTAGGACAAAAAGTTAGTGCTTGTAAAAGAGATTAGTAGTAGATTTATAGGTAGGTTTAATCTACTTAATGTAGTTTTTTGCTTATGAGCTCATTGAGTTGAGAGGAAAGAGGAACAATAGCGAGATGCTGAATGATGAATTTAAAAAAAAGAAAAGTTGAGCAATTTCTGATTCTCAGTAAATTAATCATAATGACTTGATTTGACTTGAAAAAAAATATTAAAAAAACATAGTACAGCATTATGTAGTTCAGTTCAATTTCAAGGGCTTTTTAGGCACTCATAGAAACTGGGTTATTATCAAGGTATTCCACTACTCAATTTTTATTCACTTTCTTCCAGCGCTTTGTGTGAACTCCATTACATAAAACTTGGATCAGACACAGGTCAGCACATCAGACCCAACATAATAGAAACGAGGCAAGTATTCAGAAGGAAACACTACCTCATAGATATATAACAAGGCAATTAATGCTACCCCGTCACTAGTGATCAAGGAGTCTCCACTAACAACAAGCTTATTCCTGCCTCCCTTTCAAGGACATACTCGTCCAAAATGCCATAAAACTTATCTGAAAGAAGAAGCAGTTGATCGAAGTCTGTTTATTGGCGCCAGATTTCCCTTCAGCTGTCAGTAAATACTTCCTGCCCTCCAACAGAGCGGGGGTTTCTGTATTTATGGGTTTTAATAGGAAGAGCATGATCATCATATTGACCGGTCTGCTTGGATTCTAATGGGTGCCTTAAATCTCAGGGAAACACACTGTATTCTTGGGTGAGTTACAGGCAAATTAACATGGAGAGTGAGGCTGGCAGGGCTGGTCCTGTGGGAAGGGAGGAAAACAATCGCTTGAATGATTGTCGGACATTTAGGATGAGTGGGGAGGGCAGAGGCAATGAGAGGAGAAAAGAAGCAATAAATGATTTTCATCAGTAGCAGGGACAGAATGAGATGGGATGGAGAGGGTGGGAGGAATCCAATGTGTTCTGCCGTTATAGGAATCATAAAGTAGTTTTAATGACCAAATATTGGGCTCTTTGAAACAAGATACTGGATCATATTACAAGCATTATAGTGTCACATTTTGGCTCACACACTTGGAGACAAATTGTGTAATGCCTTTGTCTGCTTCTGCATTATGCTCACTTCCTTCTCTGTGTGTGCATGTCTAAGTATGACTGGTTTTCAAGTTGATTTACCATAAATAAAATATGTTTTATATTGACATAGAGGAAAGACAAAGTTGGGAGCAGCTCAGATTTGTTTGGCAGAAGTAAATTATTTTCCCCACCTTTTATTTTTTTGTGTTTAATGAATAGTTACTGTTTTACTTAACATGTAAACAATCAAATCAAATCCTTCCTCCTGTTACAATGTTTTAATAGGACTGATGTATTCTGGAACTTTAACACGTAATCTATTTTAAATAATTAACAGCAAATCAATCTTAAGTAACTTTGATGATCAGCTGTTTAAAAGGTAGACGACAGCTTGATTCCCAGCTTTTTCAGTCTAAAAGCAAAAAAACTGATCCTCAATTATATATCTTCGGTCCTCAGCATCAGCATATTGAGGGATCTATTTAAATGGCAAGCATTTACTACTACTTTACATTTTTTCATGACCATAATTATTTTATTAGATTAATGTCAGGAACAGTCAAAACTGCACATAACTAGTTTCCAGAGGCTGCAGGAGGTGATAACTTCAAATGACCTGTTAGATACTACCACCAGTTCAGAACCAAAAAATATAATAAAATATTAAATATATTAAATATAATAATATTAAAATAGAGAAAAACGGCAAATACTGACATTAGAGAGCTGTGTGCTACAGTCCTGAACAGGAGTGAATATTTTTTTGGGGGGGGAACTAGCAAAGAAATACAGATTTAATTTGCAAATAAGCAATTCAAGCAGCAGGTTGGTGTTTTTATAACAACATAAGTTATAAAAATATAAACATAAATATAAAAGGCTAAGAATACACAGGGCAACATCACTAATTGGATACATTTATTGTTGATTTTGGTTTTGTCTTGGATTTGTTATTAACAATAATGTCACTAGACTTATCATTTTAAGGTTTAGTGCTCCCAAAGATCAGGCTTCATTTCAGTATTATAACCTTGGCTTTTCTTACAGTTTCAAATCATTGCATGATAATTGGCTGGAAAGCCCCTGATCCCCAACAGAGATGTTCTCCTCTTTGCAATGTTATAATTATATTGCTATGTTATAATTTATATCATCCCCACAGGACAGTCAGAGAAATGTCAGACTCAGTCCGAATGCACGTGCCCTGTCCTGAGAAGAGATCTAATTAGGCAAACTCTGTGAAAACACCTATATGTGTTGACAGTGGGTGTGCTGAAAATCAATGGGTCATCAGTAAAAAAAATATTAGTGGTTTAGTTAATTCTGTATCATTTAATTAAAGATCATAAGTATCAGTGGGTTATATGGGCATCAGAATGGTAGATCACAATTCGTTGAGTTAAAATGCTAGCCTGCTTATTCTCAGAAAGCAAACCTGAAAACGGGCAGAAAGTTGGTCCAAGTGACTAAAATGCAAATTAGGGCTCAAGAATATAATTGGCAAAGTAAGCCTACACTCATTTTCTGACAGCCAGTGAAATCAAGTTAAAGGCTTCAAGTCTTCTTCCCTGCTCAATAAAATGATCCTCACTATCAGTGTGCAGTGAAAGTCATTGCTTGTGAACAGAGGGTTGTGGGTTGAAGTTTTGAGTAATTTCATTTGTAAAAGTCATTGTATTGCAGTTTAATACAATATGCAGATCCAGAGGAGGTTGTCACAGTTTCACCAATTACTTTTCACACATTGAGACACATACACACACTGCAGCATTAAGCAGTTTCTGGTTTCACATTGCTCCTGGCATTGCCGCTCCAGTCTCAGAGAAAGATGAGCTTTTGGACTATAAACCCCAGATCGTGTTTTTTCTCAAAGACACGTTGGAAAATAACCCTCACACTTTGGCTGCTAACTCTCACACCGCCATGCCATGACCTGTCAGGATTTAAATATCCTTGACAAACATTGTGGTAGTAAGAGGAAGGCTGGTGGAGCATCCATATTCACAGAATACTGGAGACAATGAAGGACGTACAACTATGCTTTCTGCATCATGTGAGGCATATTGTCAAGACCCTCTGAGGCACACTTGACAAACTGCAGAGCTTTTACATTTGTACAGTGCACATAAATACTGCATGGGGGCAGACAGCAAGCAGGGTGACAGTATCTGTTAAAAGAAAGTAAAAAAACAAAAAAAAAACAAAAAACAGCATCTGGTGACATTTCAGGGTTTGAGCTACATCTACAGTGGTGTATAGCAAAGTAACAACATGACACGTTTTTTCCTCCAAATTTTTTAAAATGTTAATGATAATTCATTTAGCAGTACTATTTTTGTTTGTATGTTCATTTTTGGGGAGTTATGGATGGTGCAAAACAACTGCTAATCAAGAAGATGCATATGCGATATGACAATGTAATGAATACACTAAAAATGTATGCAGTAAAGGTAGTGCTGTGTGAGAAAAATGACTTGTTATTTCATTGTCTTAATATGTTTGTTCCTTTTTTTCTTCCTCCTTCATCTTTGCTTTCTTTGATTTCATCTGCTGTAGGTCTCCACCAGTTCTGCAGGAGGTTTCTGACCTGTTGCAGCTCAGGTCCCCTCCAGAGCTGTCCACACCCTACAGGAGGGGACCTGTTCTTTTGAGAATTAGGAGGAATTTTTTTTATGAAATAGATTTTAATAGAATCAGGCCTTCACACCATGAAGTCTCATAATTTTCCACTCCACCAAACCCCCTCAGCCACCAGAGGCTTGTATTAGGAAAGGAGTTTAATCTACCCAGATTCAAGTTAGGATTATCAAGGAAAGTCATGGCTGACAAACCCCGACTGGCAAAACTGGTGTTAAATGGTATGACAAGGGTGACCAAGCTGTTGGTAAGTTGAGTCAGTGTTAACTAAATTGGAGTGCACGTTCACAAAGGAGTGTGTGGCAAAGCGGGCACAGTTTATTTGTCATGGCTTGTGCTCAGTATCATTCCTCTGATAATGTCCGAATGAGGGTTTTAAAGGAATGTTCACAGCCAAATGTAGCACTGTGACTGCCAACAAAGCCAGTGAGACTTACTAGCAGCACATTGCAGACAGTGTAAATTCATAAGTGATGTTGCATTGTTCTTGTCACATGTTTTCTGTGTTGTCTTCTGGACTTTGTCTTACATTTATTTGTAATTGGGCCGGTACAATGATGTAATGGTTCCATTATAGGAAAAAAATAAAACAAACAAACAAAAAGAAGACATTATGGAATAATGGATGAGAAGTCATACACTGAGAAGAAAAAGTAAGATTTCAGCATTCAAGTTGTACGTTAACTAGAAAGGGAGGTTGAGAGGGTATAGCAGCTAATTGCATGAGGTCAGACTGAGGTAGTGAGAGGAAGCTAAATTAGGCCAGTGCTTGCAGGGGGTTAGCAATGCATGAGCAGAAACAGTATTATTATTATTATTTGTTTACAGAAAAAAAGCCTTTCACAGACAGTGTTGTTAGTAACTTTTATGCATACAAATTAGTCAATAGGTAAACAAGATGAGAAATAAACATGAGTAAATTAACAAAAAAAACCAAACAAAAAAAAGTTTTTATGGTTTACACTTGGACCAGTCTATAAGTGCAAGAATAGCCATGTGATAAAAATGGAAACAAACACAAAAAAAACAACAAAAAAACAGACAAACCATACACTTGCTGTGATAAGACTTTAGTTGCATATGAGAGGAACACGAGAAAAGGACAATTAATGAAAATTCTAGCATGTCAAACTAACCTTTTTGGCTGTCAATGACAAAGTTGCCCTCCTCGTTTCCTGATGTGATCTTGTACGTGATTCCGTCCCCATCAGGGTCCTTTGCCAGTACTGTGGCAACAAGTGTGTTGGGGCCTGCATCCTCTGATACGAACGTTCGATATCTGATGAAACATGCAAACAACAATTATCCTGGCTGAAACGGTGGATATAAAACCCACTATACAAGGTTTTGTCAATTCCATCCTAATTATTTTGTCCAGTCATACAATGCAGATGTTCATATGGAGAAATGCTGCAATCCTGAAGTTAGTCATAAGCAATTTTGTTTATGAGTCAACAAAATGCACTGTTTTTTTTTCCTCACTGTTCTTCATAGCCTTATTAGTGTAATTTCTTATCCAGTGACGCTTAAATTTCCAATCCAGCTAGGAAACACAAACATTACCAGAGCTGATGATCTGATACATATTTCAAGGAAACACTAGCAGAGAACTAAAGCATATGAGGATAAAAATAACAGTTAGGTGCCACAACTCTAAAGTGATAGACATAATCAAAGAGCTCCTGAAAAAAAATCAGGCATAGTGCATGATTCATAGTGATTAATCCAGAAATTGGCCATCCAGAAAACAGCTTTGGCCATGTCAGTGTGTGATTTTGTGCCATCTCTTAAGTGGGACAGCAGCATCTAGGAACTTTAGCAAATCATAACTTTGATCAGTCTTCTGAGAAACCGCTGCACTGGTGGCTGTGATGCACACTGTGGAAAAAGAAAATTTCATCAAATATTCCAACTTCAACCCCAAGAGGTCTAACTTTGACTGTCTCATTATGGTGGTTGCTCTCTTATATGATCACGGTGCTAAAACAAAAGAAACTAATCCCCAAAATAATGATCACTGAGTGAAACATCGTGAGTGTTCCATGTAATTTTTTTTAAGATTTTAAAAGCATCTCTTCTGAACATAGCATTGCCAGTTTCCTGTTTCCCCTGTTAGGTAATTACTTGGACCCCATGACCCAAATGTTAACCAGACACTGAACAGCTGCAAAAATACAAACCATAAGATTGACTTTTCATAATTAAAAGGCTTTAAAATAACCTCAAAATTGAACAATTTTGACAACCAGCTTATCACTTCTGTCAACCAAGTATGACCATACCGGTAAACATACTTAGGTGCTATCCCAAGGATCATATAATAGAAGAGGCAGTTAAATATTAACGATTTTATAATTACATTCTAAAAGCAACATCATCTAACTATAAGGTCAAAGACATAGTACTCTTAAAATACATCTATCCCATCTAATAAAAATGGCTTACATGTACAACTACTGTGATTTATATAGGGAACAAATGCTATCTTGGCATACTATGAAAGCTAAAAACTTTAAAACTTGTTTTCAGAAATGATATATGAACTAATGTTTTTTTTAATCATCTTTGTTTTAATTTAGTGTATATGTATATCCAGTTCAAGCCAGACTGCCTAAACATGCATTTCTCTTGGCCCCTGCATCCCAAACTGAGCTCAGCTTCTTGCTCTGAAAATTCCCCCTCAGTTTGTCTCTTTAATCTTAGTATAGCACTTTGAACTCCAGCTTTGAACTCTCCTTTGGCCTAACACATGTATATCTCTGGAGCTCTGATGTGGTGGAAGAAAACCTCACGCAAAGAGCTGACCTGTCTACTTTATGGCAAAAAGTTTACACTTAATTTTCTTGGGACACATTGTTGCCCTTGTGGGAGTAATACAGTAATACAACATGTAAGTCCTTCTGGGTCATTATTTAATGTGAAAAGGCACCTTGTTACTATGATAAATGCATTAAAATCAATCCAATATATAAATGTTCAAATGTTTCAATAAAAATAAAAAAAAAGGACATATGTGCTGTTAAAAAAGAAAACATTTAAAATTTGTGGGAAAAAAAACCCCATCATGATAAGAAACACATCCATTTGTGTGTGTAAAAATATTAACAGGAAAAATGACAAATCAGGAGCACAGCAAAGAATAAGTTAACAAATGGAGACTTCTGATTAAACTCTACTTGTTGGCAGGTATGTAATTGCAGTTATCTTTTCCTCTAAGTCAAAGCTTTAGTCTGACAGCCTGAGAAACAGACAAGCCAAACATCATTGTCTATGCAAGTGCTTTTTTGCATATTGAGCTTAGTCTGAACGATGCACTCCTTCTGCTGTCGTTTATCAATGACTCATTGCCTGCCTACATATGTGTGCACATTCAAAATGCAGGTCTAGTAGCGCTGACAGCCTGACATAAACGAATTTCCGTCTGCCACTCTGGCCTGCTGAGGAGGCCTATTCATTTTTCACTAAAAACAAGGTACTCTCATTAGGAGTTGAACACTATGATCATGTTCTGTCACTGCCGTCCTTCTGCCTCAACAATTGTTGGACTAGTTCTGCCTGAGAAGATCAGTGATGTGCCACCCATTTGCTCTGTTTGTGGAGTGTCGAGTAATTTCAGCTCGTGCTCCGAAAAGCTGCACACTTTCCTCCAGATCAATACGCAAGTCAGGCAAGAAGAGATGCTGTGCAGTGTTTCTTTATTATGTAGTTTCTCTAAGGGTACATAGGCCACATTGATCAAATGGCTTCCACTTGTGGTCTAAGGAAGCTATTTGAAAGATCATTAGATAATTGCTTGTATTTATCTCACCTGAAAGTCAGAAAAACTAAGGCCTCCCTGTGCATTTCTGCCTGCAATTTGAGGGCAAAATTACAGATGCTGTCTGTGCATGACTTTTTCACACTGGCTCCGAGGCCTCTTTTGTCCTGACTGCCCAAATTAACTCTACTTCTGCATTAGAGATGCACACTGAGTAATCATTCTAGATTTAAATGGAGTTGGCTTAGAGTAAGGCTTATGATTACAAGCAGCTTGAAAGGGTAACAACAGACGATGTTAGCTTGCATTTGTCTGCAAGGCATAATCACCTTTTCATACATTCAAAACTTCTGTCATTTAGCCAAATATTGTGCTTGTGTTTTACTACAGTGCTTCATATATCAAAGTCTTCTTAAAGAGGCGAGAAAATGGTGGATGCCCCACATACATCTTTATCTTGGCAGCACAGAAGATCGATACAATCACTACAGTTTCAAGGTGGGCACCCAAGATAAGTGTCAGGTCACACAAAGGCTTAGTGATATGGGAATACATATAATCCTGATATTTTTTTTGCCAAATCATCCTATATCAGTATTTATCACAATATAATTTGTTAATGCTGCAACTTTGAAGCGTATCCTGATAATGAGTGGAGCCTAGAGAAAGCAGAAAGTTTTATGAGTTCAACTTCAGAAAATGGTTTATTAACAGAAAAAAAAAGAATAAAACTGTTCACATTTAAGTATGAAAACATTTATACATGGTCAAGTATATTTTTTGTAATAAAAAATACACTGAACAATGTAAACAAGTCTTGTAAGACTTGCGGTTACACAAACCAAAATTTATGGTTAAATGAAAAAGGTCTTTCTCTGTCTATAGATTTTATAGGTAATGTTTTCAAACACTCAGAATAACAGCTGCAGCCTGCAAATGGCAAAAAAGCTGCTTAAGTGAAAGTAGGAACGCAGGTAGTAGATGCCCTAGTGAATAACAGTGTAGTCACTACTGCTATGTTGATGCAAATGTTAAGTTTCAATCATTAGCATGGACAAAAATGTAAAAAAAAATACACAACAAAAATAGGTTTACAAAAATTTTAAAATCCCCTTTACCTTTTCCTCCAACACCTTTAAGAAATTCAAACTACTTTTACATTACTGCTGCCACATTACCTTTTTTCCCATCAATCTCCTCAGCTTTGGAGGAAAGCATGTGTTAAGTTTAGACTTTATAAGTAAAACACAGTGGCGTAGACGGGGCAGCAAGTTTAAGCGGCCAGGGATGCAGTGAAATATAGTCAAAAGTCTGTTTCCTGCCCTCTGTGCGTGTGAGGAGCAACAACCCCGACATTACAGACCTGGTGCTTTATTTGTTCTTTGATTTAATTAATTGTTTTTATATTGTCCTGTTTGTATATGAGTAAAACGTTATTGGTTGCACTGTGGTGGTAACATGCCTGTGAAAAATCAATTAAAACAATGAAACAGATACAAATTTAGTGGTTGACTGCCATAGTAAATTTTTTCAGAAGGCATTTAGATTTTTATCATACTTACATAACTGCAACAAAACCTTTCTTCAGTGCTACCAAGAAGATGCTCAACTGTGTGAATATCAGCCTATGTAAATGAGGAAGAGTTGGAGTGTGAGATGCCTTTTGCAAATCACGTTTGGGATCAACCACAACTTTAATTTGCCCAGATCAATGCTGCAATCAATTGAAAATCACGTCAGACATCCACCACCACACACTAATTACTTCTTAACCTTTTTTGTTTTACTTTTTATTTTGGTTTGTTTTCACTCTGTTGATAAGGGAGAAAAATAAATAAGTCCCTAAGGTCTGTGCCTGATGTCAGTTGTGAAAATTAATTACTGAATTTAATTATTTAGTTCATTTATTTTATCCAGATGAAGCATAGATGGTGAACGAAGGAGTGAGAGGTGGTAATGGTAATGTGCGTGCGTGTGCATGCGTGTGTGTGTGTGTGTGTGTGTGCATGTGTATGTGGAATAGTTTGACATCAGGACATTCACCTGATTGATCTAACAGTTCCTTACTGATTGTGTTATTAATGCACTGAAATGCCTCTGGTCTGATTCCCTGTTAATCAGTTTTAACAACAAATGTTTTAATTTTCCTGTTGAATTACTGCTCACATTTAATGTATTTTTCATGCACTTTACAGTATGTAATTGCATTGGTGGACAGCATCAGTGCGTAATTCCTGTCACTCCCTCTGAGAAAACACTGGTAAAGCTGGCAGTTATAACAACACAAACCCTTACTCTAACCTTTGGGTGGGTGCAGAGAAGGATGTTGGGCAGATGGTGCGCAGCATCCTATAGCATTTCTGCAGCAGATGTGGCTGCGATAAAAGCACTAACCCAGTAGTGTTTGCTATAGTAACGTAAAAGGATATTTTCAGTTTTTAAATGCCATGTTATAAAAGTGGTGGGTTAGATCTGTGTATGTGCAAGCAAAGAGGTTTTGTGAACTAACCTTATGATCTTTGATTCTGGCAATATTTTCCTTTAATGTTTCTGCTTAGTTCTGATCTGTTCACCCTTGTAGAGTCTGACCCCTTGAAATCTTCGAGAAGAGATAATTAACTTTTTTAACACAATTACAACAGATTCTAAAGCACAAGCTAATAGAGTTGAATAAAAATGTTTCCATCTACATGTGTACTGCCTGCCAGTACTCAGGTGGGTTATCTAATCAAGTTTGAGCAATGATATTCATATGCACTTTAGAGAAACCTGGCTATCCACATGTGCCAATATGCAACTTTAAAAGAAAATGTCTTTGTTGGTGCACAGTGTGTTTGACTTTTGCCACCTTGTTTTTTCTCAGTCCCCTCAGCTGTTAAAGATTACCTGCGTTCAAGCTGTCTGGACTCTGTTGCCTTAAATACTTTGTTGGATTTGCTTTGTTGCCTGATCACCACTGACACAGATAAGAGCTGTTGGGACCTTACTGTGTGAGTAGGGCAAAGAAAAGCCTTGCAAATCAGACCTCAGAGCTACTTTTTTTTTTTTTTTTTTTCCGCAGCAGCCTCCTTTCAGAAGTAGAGGACACAGTCTTTGCTCCTCGCTCTCTTTCTCAGCCCCTGGAGCAGGAGACACTTGTCAACACAACTTCTCCAGCAGTCCTGCTCAATGCAGATTGCTCCACTCCTCCCCTTTCAACAGCAGCCACGTGAGAGCCTGCCTAAGGATTGACCAGGAGGTAACAACTTAAGTTAGCACCTGTGGTCAGGACACAATGTCTGCCATTTGAGCTTTACAAGCAGCAGAGCACCAAGCTGCAAGGAATAAAGGAGCAACCAGTGGTCTTCAGAAACCCAGGGTTTGGAGAGCAAGACCAGTCTGTACCCAAGCAGGAAGCCTCACAAACCTGAAGCTCACTGTGATCATCATCATCACAAGTTTGCAGTGTAATGGACTTTGCAAAGCTTTAATAAAAAAAAAGTCTGACATAACATAGCATATCTATGTATATCTATGAAACTATCTATGAAAATGAATGATTTGACCACCATTTCCCTTTTTCAAGGGTGATGCTTTGAGGTGGATTTAATGTAAATTAAATCATATTACTTTCCTTATTATTAGTTATTTCTGATAGAAAGAATTAATAAATTGTTGTACCAAAATCCACAACAATATGGTGCCCCTGTGTGAAGCAGTGCACCCCAACATAGTGACAAAATAATACATAGTATTAGTGCCAGACGCTTATAATCACAACATTGTTTTTAAGTGACACACCAAAGTACATTGAGTTGAATATGCAGTGGCACATGTGGCAGACAGTTTCAAGAACCATGATGCTTAAATGTCCAAGTATCCAAGTTACTTCAGGAGCACTCCACAAGGCATATTCAGGGTTTCTCAAACCCAAGATCAGGCCTCATCCAGGTTTCTGATACTAGAATATGATACATGTTCAAAGATATAATCCAAAAATTCTGAAAGGGTGATCCAAATTAGAATATTGATGTCGATACAAACACATGATAAATGAAATGTTACAAAACTAACCTGCCTATATTTTCAACTGTTTTCTGTTATCTTAGTTGCACGTGTAACAGTATAAGTTTCAGTGGAATAAGGTTTAGAGTAGTGCTTTTTACAAAATTGTAAATGTTTTATATGAAAAGTTTGGGAGATTTAAATTGCAGATCATAGAAGGTTACTAAACTCTGGTCTCTACATTAGTCCATGTATACTGAGTTTACTGTTTGTTCAGGGGCTCCTTCCAAACTTTAACAGAAAAAAGTCTAAAAGTAACTTTTGTTGATACTTCTCTTTATAAAATAAACTGAGTTTTATTAAAAGTTAAAGAATGTTTACTACAATAGAAACAACATCGTTTTTCTCCATGAGGAACTGAGTGGTAGCATGATGTGTCTTTTTTCTAATAAACTTAATCAAAAACAGGGAATGAGAAAAATAGGTTTGTTTAAGATAAATCTGATTTGGAGGAAAACATCTCCCAGAACAATAACAGGTTGAGTCCAAGCATAAACTAAAAAAAGAGATTAACAGGACTTCTGTCAGTGACTTTGGTCATCAGTCTTTTCATATTAGAGAAACACATCTATCATCAATACACACAAGTGCAACACACAGACAGACACACACACACACACACACACACAGCTTCTTATCTCCCTTACTAATTCTTTTGACTTTCCCTTCCCTGCTGCAGCATGATGCCTGCTAGAAAGCATGTCCATTATGATTATCTGAAGCTGCTACACTTACCACAAAGAGGCACAATCCTACACGAGTATCACACAGCTTATTTCTGTTTTTTAAAGGCAGGCATTTTTTTGTCTATTCACCACTACAGAGCTC
Source organism: Ctenochaetus hawaiiensis (assembly GCA_029783645.1). Taxonomy (NCBI): domain Eukaryota; kingdom Metazoa; phylum Chordata; class Actinopteri; order Acanthuriformes; family Acanthuridae; genus Ctenochaetus; species Ctenochaetus hawaiiensis. The sequence goes on from JAPZDY010000001.1 coordinate 3,210,651, forward strand.
AGCATGTAGCTTTACCTCAGTAGTGTCAAGTTACTGTTTTTTTAGTTGTCGAGCGCTTATCCAAAACCCTTTTGTTAGGTTGCAATGATCCAATGAGCCCACTATGGAAAGTATTTTCATCCAACTCAGGCAGCATTCACACAACTACCTTCATTTTCAAATAGTGTAATAGAACCAAAGTGTTTTCCATCAAGAGAAGTGCTTTGGCATGGTTTTAGAAGTAAGCTCTGTCCATACAATATGACTGAAAATGCATATCACATGACCTTTCATAGATGTAGGGAGTGTGCCTTGTAATGTAAGAAAAAAAGCAGAGGGTTTGCTACTTGGTCACAGAAAACTACAGAGAAAGAACAGGCATACCTATAAGTAAGACTGGAGACATTTTTGCTTGGACTGAGGACAAGGTAAAACTGTTAGCATTGACAACAAGGTCAGCAAGTTCTGTGACATTACTACTTTATCCATTAAATTGACAGCTGGTAGTTTAGGCTCAAGGCAATATACAGACAACTCATTTTCTTCTCCTAAAAAAGGTCACAGGGAAGAAAAGAATGTGACTAATAAAACCCAGTGAGGAAGTAAACATAAGTGTCCTTTCTTTTTTCTCCAAAAGTATCACCTTTTGCCCATCCCAACAACACATTCCTAACTTTTTGCAAATTGAAATGGGGCGTGTTTCCAAACTCATCCATATAGCTATAAAAGGATATATATATATATATATTTTTAAATAGAGACTTTTCACAAGTAGTAATTCTAACAGTTACCCTTGTAGTCAGCATACACATAGTGCTATACAGGAAAGCCTCATAAGCATGGCAACATTAAGCAGCTCACATACACCGGAACACCTGCGATCCACTGAAGCTATCGACTAAGCACAACTTATTAAGATTTAAGCATTTACATTTTGGCCTTTTTTTTGGATATTCTTGATTTTTTTTCCATTTGTTCTATTATCCCCCCTCCCTGAGCTACCACCTTATCGTGGTGGAGGGGTTTGCGTGTCCCAATGATCCTAGGAGCTCAGTTGTCGGGG
>JAPZDY010000001.1:3244584-3257034 GCA_029783645.1 Ctenochaetus hawaiiensis
AAAAGGAGTTTGAGTTAACGCGTTATTAACGCGTTAACTTCGACAGCCCTAATATATATATATATATATATATATATTTCTGTTCATTGTAAACATAGTGGCTTGAGACCAAGGACAACATACTCAAGCTACTCAAGCCACCTTACAGCATGTTAACTTCAGAGAGAGATACTGTTCTGCATGGTATGCAGCATCTCAGCAGTTCTCCTGATTGATCTTCACAGACTGCACAGATTCAGCCATGCAATCAGTGGCTGACCAGTAAGGAAAACCTCACATACAGGGCCAAAGCCAGCCAAAGACAGACTGAAACTTTTTAACTCACTTCTCTTTGAAGCAACCCGTTATTGTGGAGGAAATAATATGTTAGTTATCTGTAAAAAAAAAAACTGAATTGGTAAAAGTGCACTATGTGCACTCTACCAGGTAGCCTAAATGGGTGATAATCGAAGTAAAACTGTATTGTCAAAAAATGAAATCCTGCAGTTTGACCATTTCTTTTTCACACATAGCTTTATAATTACCTTTAGAACAATGCCTTTCAAGTAAATTTAAAGACAGCAGCACATACAACACATACACAGACCACCACACACAGGGTACGAGCAAGAAAAACTACTGCAGCTTTCCAACAGTCTGTTTCTGTCATTAAGTAGGTTTTGAACAAGGCAAGGTGATCACTCAGTTTTTCTTAACTGTCACTCAATTTTAGGACATTAGTCCAACATCAACACATTAGCCACACAACATGCTGATGGCAATTCAACAGTATAACAACATAACCATGGCAAATCATTAATTTTGCAAACATTACCCAGCCAAAAAGGCAGCTTTTGTGATTAGAAATTAGTTGTCTGATTGTTTCCATCTGATTGTTTCTCCAGCAGAACATTGCTTCTAAGTTGCTCCTGTACATATTTATCAGTTTATCATAAGATATTGACAAGTATTTTTTGTGTTTGTATGTGTTAGGATGGTTGGGCAGTATTTTCTTTTTGCGGGCATTGGATGTCTCTGTTGGGTCAACAACAGGATTGAGGCTTCATCACTCTGCCTTTGCCTGCTTTACCATGCAAACTTGTGCCATATTGATGTTAGAGTTTGTAACTTGTATAGTATTCTTGGTCACATACTGTTAATTTACAGTGGTTGTTGGTAATTAGGTAGTAGCATAAGGATTTATGAATAATTTGGAATTTTGTAAATGTAATTTATCTTTGTATAGATGATACACTTTGTTGTATTGCTCTTTCAGTTTTACTCCTGATAGACTGCTGCATGCAGAGAGAGTTTGAAAAAAAAATTAGGAGCTAGAATGTGACTCCTATGTTGTCTGCATGGACAATCCATCTAAACTTTTAGAGGAATGGATCATATCTAAAACTTAATAAGTTGCAACTGAACTTTCAAACATAAACACTTGCTTAATCATATTTATTTAAGCCTACTTCAGGCCACACCTGAACTGTGCAGCTTAATTTTAAAGCAAATATTGAAAATAGTACAATATAAGAATGAATATAGGACCAAATTAGAAGTGCATAGTGCTTAAAGACCCATATCAATATTTAAAAAAGGGAATACCTATTTTTATATGCAAAATAGTGTATATTAAATCTTTTTTAAATGTTAGATATCTAATTTTTGCTAAATCAATCTATCTATTGTATCACCTAAAGATGCACAGTTAATTCAAGGAATTCGTTTTTCTGTCCCTAACATGTATTTAAGTGCCATATAGTCCTGCTGTTTGAGCATGAGGTTTTAATCAAGCCTTGCCCTCTGGTAGAACTTCAATTAAAGACAAAACACATCTACCGCTCCCCATCACAGATCTGCTTCCTCTTGTCTCTGGATCAGCCGTTTAATTAAACTGAGCTCAGACATGATGAAGACATACAGACCTGTCCTGGATAAATACACAGTGTAGATGGGAGCAACAAAAGAAAAACAACCTAAAAGATCAGGAACAATTTGACTGCTTTTTTACTTAATAGTGATGGCAATTAGCAATTACAGTTAATACATTTGTAGTAGCATCTGTCCCGCAAGATTTCCGTCTCAAGTGTGTGACTATGATGTGTGTAAGTGTAATCTCATTCTAAGTTTGTGTGCCTCATTATATATTTGTAAAAAAAAAAAAAAAATACAATTCATATGCATAAGGTCAGAGCTTGTCTTTTTACATACTTTTCCAAAGGCAACTGTCAAAAAGATGCTCTGTGTTTGATTTGAATGATGGTATAATGTCTTCAGGCTAAACTAAAGGAGATTAGACTTCAGTACACTGCCCATCAACAACTTAACTGCAAGTTTAACATTATTCTTGACCACTTTCCTAAACTAGGTTCATACTTGCTGTCAACCTATGCAATCCTCAGGGCTGTTCCTCTAAAATAGTTTTATATAAACTAACAAATGGTAAAAGCATTTTTTCTTTTTAAATTTATGAATCATGTATTAATTATACAGGATACAGTTTACTTTCATGTAAGTTAAAGAAAGCATCGAGTCCTCACATTTGAGGGGCTATAGCAACTCAAAATGTCTTCATTGGGTGGACAAAGTCAATGAACTGTTGATAAAGAAAGTAACTGGGTTTTGTGTGTGTGTGTGTGTGTGTGTGTGTGTGTGTGTGTGTGATGGTGGGTGTGTGGGTGTATGTGGGGGTTATCTGCTAATAATTAGCCAACTTCAGTAGTTTTTTTTTTTTTTTTCTCTAATTTCAAAGATATGGGCAGTCATGATGTTGCATAGATCATTTTTGATGATTTTTATTAAAATGGCAACAAATTATCTTTGAATGCTCATAAACCTTTGAGGCTCTAACTCCTGTTCATCCATTTATTTTACGATCACCGTGTGCTGTTGTGGACATCCTTAGTTTTGGATCTTTCGGAGAGTATGAACTAGTTACTATTACCATATTTCTCTATTTCTTACTTGTTTACCTCTCAAGATCTCTCTGCTGATCATAGAAAGTGGAAGTTAATTGTTTCATCTCATCTCTTTTCCGTTCCAGCAGCTGCAGAAGGCCAGTACAGGGGGCCGGCAGTCTTAGAGATAATGAGAGATAAAACCATGATGAATCTGGCAACCTGCTTGTTCGGGCTCACTGGGAATGGCGGTTGCAAGGCAGCTCCCTTCATGGAAATATGGACTGCAAACCTTGAGGCTGGCTTAGTTTCATTTGTGAGAAAAATACATGTAATGAAAGAGTGAAGGAAAGAAAAACAAAGAATGAAGAGAAGAGGAAACTGGAGGGAGAACAAGTGAGAGAAAGACAAGTCATGTGTGCATGGTAAAGCTGTTTTACGCCATCTTTCCCTCCTCCACTTTTTTTCCTCTTTAAACATGTAATTCATAGGCTTGGGTACACATTCACATACACACATACTCTGCTGTGAGAAGAAAAAAAAATACACGTTATTTTAAGACCATGATAAGTGTTTGTAATGCAACAAATACCACATATGTCTATTGTCATTACATGTTGGACTGAGTATAGGGGGTGGTGTTAGAAGTGAAACTCCACCACTCCTCCCTTCACTTTTCCTCAGCACCATAATGCCAAGAAACAGCACAGCATGAAAGCGGCTAAACGGATTATTAACCGGATTATTAACGAGCAGGCGTTAGAGGATTAGCTGTGTTGCTTTGAAGTCAATCCGAAGAAGGAGAAATTGACTTGGAAGACATCACCTCTCTTTTCTTTCATTCTCATCCTCGTGTTTTCCTTCACTTTCTATCCTTTTTCTTTTTGGAGTAAATGATAGAGGGAAAAATACTGTAACTTCAGTTGCTTCTAAAAGTGGTTTTCATTGAGCAAACCCACACCATGGCAGCAGATGAGGATGCAAGTGAGCCGTAATAGACAAATCCTCTCATCTACATACACTTGGGAAACAGTAGCCTATTCATTTTCAGCATTTATTTAACACACGTTCTATTTAATTCAGTTTCTCTTAATTACACTACTTTGATTTCACTGCAAGACCTATTAGTTCATGGAGATCAAGGATAGTTACAAATAAATGACACAGTCCTCATTCATTGATAAGGACCATTCAGATGTACAGCACATTAAAAAGTCCTCTGTCAGTTTGACCTCTAACAGTATCACAAAATGTGGATAGAAAATGTGAAGAGATCTACTGTGCTAAAAAAAAAAGGTCTTTATAGGTTTTAATACATTCAGTTTAATCACTTGCTTATTTTTAAAGCGTTTTTCTCTCCTCTCTAAAGGTTTAAAGGTTGATTCAACCAGATTTTCTAGTGTTTAACGGTGAGGATATCCATCAGTGAATTCAGTCTCTAGCTTCAAACATCACTTAACATTTGAAAAATAAAACAATGATTTGCTTATCATTAATTAAAAAAAGAAATAAAAAAGCTTAAATATCTCAGAACTTACTTTTTTTTCATGAGTATTTTTATGGGGCAAACAGTAGTTTCAGTGTTGTTTTCTTATTGACTCTTTGGATTATATGGAGTAATAAGAACACTGTCATTAAAAGATGTTGTTCTCAAAGATTCGTGCCTCAAACTCCAGACAATTAAAATCAAAAACCTTCAGCATCAAGATAGCAACTAGTGAAAAGTAAGAAAACATGTTTCTTTCTTTGTTTTTACTTTTTTTGTTTTTGTTGTTTTCCTGTTTTCTTATGTTTTATTGTTTTTTTTTAATAATCTGTTTTTTTATACTACGTTACCAGTGTGTTTGGTCTTGGGCTTCAGACGAGACTTTATGATCACACAGTGGGGAGGGGGCAAAAAAAAAGAAATGTTTGTTGTGCTGCAGCTGAGCTGTAGTCTTTGTGATGTTGATGTCTCAGTCTTAAAAGTTTGAAAAGTCTGGTCTGAAAGTTGGATCCAGTCCAGTCAATTAGTGCAAAAACACAAACCACCTTTGATCACCCTTTTCCAGTACTGTGCTTCTATTCTTTTATCTAGTCTTTCAGCAGCAACCTGAACCCTCACTACAACAGAAATCAGTACTGACTAAAAAAGAAAGCAGCATCATCTGTACTTTGACATGAGCAACATTTTGGTTTCCATCTTCACTAGAATTTGAAATGATTTTTATTAAAGCTGCATGGGGCAGAGAGAGGCAGCAGAGGAAGAATACCCAGACAATAAAATGGCATGAGAAGTTTAAAAAAGAAAAAAAAAGCATGGTTTCAAATCCTCATCTTCCTGCCCACAGGGAAGTGATCTTACCAGATATTATCTCACAAGTAAGGACACTCAGCAGCATCTCAATGAGTGAGAGTTGAATGTCTATATCATTCAAAATTAGCAGCTTTAAGTGAGTGCTGGGACTGTTCCTCATTTGGAGCACTTATTATTCAGTCAGAGTATCATAAGTAGTTCTAACTCATTATCTCAGCTCCTCTTCTATCCCTCTGTTCAGGGTGAAGGTATATGAGAATGTAATCCTCCTTCACTATCTTAGTCTTTTTATAGAATATTCATGTCTCTAATTAGATTCACAGTGTTTATTTATTTAATTTTTACACAGACCTGTTGTCATTGCCCCAACATTGATTCTAATTAGCACACTGCTGTCCCTGCATGTGTGGACAAGGTTTGTGTGTGGGTGTGTGTGGCTGGGTGTGTGCATGCATGAAATAACATCCAGTGTTTGCAGGACATCCTAATCACCTCTCACTCTGAGGCTCCGGGACCCTGTGTTGACCATATCTGTCTGAGGGAAGCTCAGGACTCAGGAAGCAAAGGTATACAAGGTTAACAGGGTCACTGCGTGCCAGCCAACATTTCACTGAACTTTAAAATAACACAAAGCAAAGGGAAAGCTCTCACCCAGCCTCACGCACAAACCTGTGGTCTACAACCAACAAATGTACTGAATACCTGAGAAAACTTGATTTTAACTGGCCCTAATTAACCGTCAGAGCAAGATAATTTATTAAAAGTTTAGCAAGTTATATCACAAAATAATAGCTAACTGAATATTTTATAAGGTAAGGGCATAGCTAATAAAATTACATTGAATTAAATGTAAACTTTAATTTTGGGTAATTATATTAATTAAAATAAATATGCTTCTAATGACTTTGCAACCTGTTTTTGCAGTACAGATGTTATACTGCATGATACAATGTCATAAAAAAAACAGCTCAAACACTGATTTTTAGAAAAAAATAAGCTGATTAATCTGCATTAAAATGCACATTAAATATTTATTAGTTTTATCCAAGGAAGATGCACTTTCGAATTTACATTAGTTGAATATCTTTGTACTCCACAATGCTTTTTTAACTTACTCCAAGGTAAACCAGTCTAGGGTGATTTTTTAACCCTAATTGCTAGAAAATGCTCCACCTGATGAACTAAAAGGAGCAAAATTATCTCAGAAAGGGTTGGAGGTCGGGGTGGGGGTGTTGGTCACACACAGGACTTTCAGCTGTGAGAGCAGGGTTAGAGTCCTTTGTAAAATAAGAATCAATGATCTTTTTCTAACTTTAACCAAGTAGTTTTGGTGCTTATAAACCAAACAATTGCAGCTGTTTCTAACAGTTGAGCACATGTTAGGGAGATCTCTGACAGGAAGGCTTTGCATGTCACACACAGAGACATTATGACATAAAGTCAAAGGGGTCATAGTCAAGTCTCTGTATGTGATGAGTTGGAAAAATGAATGTGGTATTTGTACTTGGAAGACGAATGTGGGTAATAGGGCTAAAATTCAGTATGTAAATGAGGTGTCAGTTTTCAGGATTTCAAGCTTAGTCATTGTCTGTTCACATGACTCAGTATTTCAGATGTACTTGTGTGCATGAATGTAACATAGACACGCATCTAAAAAGCCTTTTACTGCATTCTGAAATATGTTCAGTCCACCGCTGATGGGGATCAAAGTGCTTAGCTTTTGTGTCAACCTGGCACATCTGAAAGTGGATAATGGAGACTCAAGTCCACTTCGGCTTAGCTCACCCTGCTGTGATCCAAGATTAGCCACCTTGCAGAGTTAAGACTATTTTCGAATTTAACCCACTTAACCCTCAGCTAACCAGCAGTGAACAAAGAATGTGCCGTGAATTCCCAATGCAGCTGGAGGTGATGTTGTAAAGCCCTCTTAAAAATCCACTGTCCTTTTGTACTGATGCTGACTCCCAACTCCTGCCTTCAGCTTTGACATCCTCACCAGGGCTCAAGGGGTCTGTGTCTTCGTTCCCACAGTCTCTGGCTGGAATAGATGTGCTGTGTCATGGCATCAGCATCACTTAAATCATCATCATCTACATCCATGTCAGTGGGTCTATCTGCCTCTCCATCTGTATGGTTTGGAGCAATATCATGTTTGTGTCTCACTCATCTTTGCAGAGTGATGTGAAATGGCAAGTCGTCAGACCGACAATCCGCTGTGGGCGAGGAGTGTCTGTCATCACAGAAGAACCCAGTTGCTAAGTGTGTGTGTTTGTGTGCGTACATGTTGTTGAATTTTAGGCCAGGGAATGTTTGTTTCTGTGAGTGTACATGAGTGTGTGTACATTCAAGTGTATGTAAGGACAACAGGGTTTAGTTTTACCCAACAAAGCTCAAGTTAGAAGCACGTCCACTGGCACAGCTGGCGCCCTCAAACACAATGTTCTTACACAGCTGGTATACACAGGCAACCATATGTATGACTGCAGCAAAACAATACACCTCAATACAAAGACAACAATTTATCCAAAGGAGAAAATCCAGCTTATTTGTTAAGCTGATTTGTGTTATTTTTTTGTGCTGCAGTCAGTCTAGTGCAGGTTATCAAAAGTGCTATGATGAGTCATAGGCCAAAAAAAGGTTATATTTAAATTAGTTTTGCGTTTTTACATGTAAGGGCGGGTGAACACAAAGGCATCAGAAGTGATCTCTGTGCTCAGTCAGTCAGTGCATAACACTAAAATGACTTTTGTTCTGTGTTACAATTTGTTTCTTTTCTTAAATAATCTGCTAGTTCATTTATCTGGTGACTTTGAGTTTATATGTACATATTTTTTTTTCATTACTCTTCTTGTCTTCGCAGTCGTTCATTTACTTTTTGCTTTGTCTCCATCTTTGCTGTTGTATTTCTGCGCTGCACTCTCCAGGGATTACTTGTCAGTCAAAACTAGTCTTTTCAGTATTGTGACACCTTTTTCCTGGGAAATCTGTGGTTAAGGTTTGACTCTGGCAGATGCTATGCTTACAAATTGCTTGTATGTTTGTCTAAATGCTTATTTTAAATGGCTCAGTGCACAGCTGGCTGCACAACAGGATGATCTGAGCAACTGATTGCAGTGAGTTTTATCTAGATAAGACCTGGATCCTTTGTTAGTGTTAGTAATTAAAGCATTATGTCAGTAACTGGTCCAGTGTAGCCAATAGGCTTGGTCGTAAAAATTCTTTACCTAAAAAAAAAATATGTTGTAACTACCGCCTGTATTTGGACATTAAAAGTATCTCACATAATTGATTTATGCTTAAGTGCAGCAGAGGACTTTGCTAATGTTATCTATTATATCTCTCTTCTGTGTTGCTTTGAGTGTACTAAAAAGTTCAAAGACAATTTTTTATTTTTTCTTGGTAATGTAAAAATTGCAAGATAAAACTACAACTACATCTCCTTAATATACAGCGTAGTGCGTGTCATTGAATAAAGGAAGTTTTGTATTTTATTTTTCTCTTGACTCCTGACTCCTGACTCCTGACCCCTGTTAAGTTAAGAAAGAAGTTGTTTTTTTTCTGCTTTATCTTTCAAGACAAGTTCCCAGTCTATGGACTTGCAATGACTGAAAAAGAAAAAAATGTCCGTAAGCACAACAATCTGATAAAAATGTTCAGTTTTTAATGTGAGCTAAGCTACAGTTTTTTTAGATGCAGAATTTTTTTATGCTAAGTTGGTGAAGGGCTCTTAAGACTCACCTGACTCTAAATGTCATTTCTCATTTTGCTGAAAATGTAAAATGTATCTGCAAAATACATATAACGTTAATAATAAATGACACAAGTAGTACAATAGAAGCATTTTATCTACTTAGAGTCCTCACATTAAAAATGAAGTCAGCCCTGTCGTAAAGCTTCTACCTTACTGAATTTTATATGACACACTTTACTTGGTCAAAGTAGGTATTAAAAGACTGACTTTGCTTTAAATGACAGGACTGTTTTGAAGCCGACATTGAGGACAGACATTTAGCCCTTAAGCACAAATTAAGAATCAGCCTCAAATCACATGGTGGCAGTTCTTATTAGCTTCTGTTGTCGATGGAGCATCTGCAGTTCATGCAAGTGTTTTCACTCTGTCACTTAGCATTCTTATACCAGACTTCCATCAGCAGCAAGAAAGTCTCTGTCAAAGAAGACAAAGAACTGAGTACAGGCCAAACAAAAAGAATAATTTGAAAGAAGATATAATAAATAGGCATAGCACTTAAGCTATGCAGTGGTAAAGGGACAAAGACTTATCTTGTTTACTTGATCCAAGGCCACACCGACAAATAACGATAAAATGTGATATAGAGTGACACTGACAAAGAAAATAAGTAAATAAAGGCGAGTAGCCCTCACTTCTCTCCATCAAAGATTCTGCAGCTATCTCAGTGACAACTATGTTGCACATCATTGCTATCTGGGCGATGACACCCTGTGCGAGGAGGAAGTTAAAAGAGATTGGCAGATGTAAATCTGTCAAAAAATACAAATACAGGGGTCAGTTTGGGACAGACTCTTTTTTCTTTTCTCCTTTTTCTTTTTTTTGTAACTATTTTTGTATAACAAAGTTATTCCTTGATATGACCCAAAGTGTTTTTTTTTCTTTTTTCTAGCCCATGCAGAGGTATTAATACATAGATATTCTTTCTACTTTATGTTGGTCAAGTTATGTGTAAGTTTTGACAGCACTGTGCTGACAACACTCAGCAAAGTACTCAAAACTGCTTCTCTGGTAGTTACCGCTGCAATATGTGTGTCCATGACCACATTTAATCATGATCACACACACAAAAACACACAATGACTTAGAAGATGGAAAAAACTCCAACCATGCTGTCATAGCCTGCAACAAGCCCTCGGGGCCAAAATTCAAAGCTGAGACCCTTTAAGAAACTCCTCAGTGAGCCATCATGACACCTTTTCTCTCATTTTGTCCTTGGACAAGTAACCCTTATTGTTCCGTTGAACTCTAGAGACACACTGACTGCTTCACAGGTGACAACAAAGAAAAGCATTGATTTCAAACCCAGCAAATAAATGATGAAATAAAGATCTGGTGAGAAAACAGCATTTCACCACCTCTCTGTTTCTTTTCTTTTTCTCTCTTCAGCTCCAGATATATTATCCTTCATCTTTGCAATTCAGTAAAGCAGATAAGGGTCTTGGTTTGTGTGTGTCTGTAAAGTTTGTGTTTTTTAACTTTTTGTAAGACCTAGTTTAAGAGTGAAACCACAATTAGAAAGTGAGGAAATTGTTAGGTTCTCACTATTTCAAACAGCAGTTTGTAAGGGGTTAAGACCATGTTTTAGGATCATGATAATCATTAGGTTTAGGCAAATAGCAGTCCTATAGAAACCATGAAATTCCGCTCACCATCCTCCACACACCCTCTGCTAGACTGAAGTTCTTGGACATCACATGGAGGAGCCGTATGTGTGAACACAATGTCCAGGTTAGTTGGCCTGAACATTAATCAAACTTTCCTCTGCCAGCCCCCCTGTACAAAGTGTGTGATATCCAGTAGAGCCCTCATGTGAATAGACAGGTCAATGTCCAGTGAATTCTCAGTGAGCAAGTGGAAGTGTTGATGGTATTGCAGTATTTTCTTTCCCTGTCTTCTCTGCTTGGCTGCTTATTGCTTTTCAGTCTCCCATTGATATGTTCAAATACAAAAGTTATTTACATCAATGTGAAACCAGTCATCATAATGGATGAGCCCTTCTCCCGCAGCAGGTGACATCACTCACATAAATGGATGGATTATATTTATTAAGTGAGAATGTGTTTGACAAAAAAATGTCATGTCATGCACTGCAGTACATGAACATGAACAGACCTGATTCTCCTGTTAATATCTGAATTTGAACCTATGTGAGACCTCATCATTAATCACTGGTGAAGGTTAGTTAAACTGCATGAAATTTAAGGAGCTACAATAAATGAACTATCATTCTTGGCTGTAAACTCTGTGTATGTAGACGTGGCCATTCTACTCAAAGCCATAATACTGTGTGAACTGGCTGAACACTGCACCGTAACTGGAACAACATGCCTAAATATCTCCATTGTGTCCTGTAAAATAGAAGCACATGGGTGTCAAGCCTACACAGTCAGTATAGCACACATTGAGTAATTTGTTGCTTCAATGGAATGCATTTGCTATCAGTACATGTACAGTTTCATAGATACAATATAACTATACTGCATTTACCGTCAGGACTGATTGGACATTCACATAAAATGCGACAAATTTTTCATTCAGGTTAAGGTTTTTGGATGATTTCTGCCAAATCAGGTCCCTCACAAGCACAGATGCATCTGTATTTCTGTGGAATAGTTGTCCCAGAGTCATGGCTCTTCAGCTGAACAGAGGAAAAACACAAGTGAAATGTAGAAAAAAAATGCATTATGAATTTTAAACATACAAGATATCCTACCTTAGTTTTAAGTAGCACTTAAAAGATAAAAAGATAATCATGTGTTTAAAGCATACACTGCAATTGTCATTTCTGAAATCAATGATACACTTTAAGTGATGCAAACATTATCGTCTATTAAAACTTTAAATGACAGACGCAGTGCAAAGTGCAAACACATACAAATCAGCACAAAGTAGACACGCACACGCACGCGCACACACACGTGCACACACACACTCACACAAACATGCACACGCACAGATATATACACTTCTTCCTCTGCTGAGTCCCCAAGGAAATGGCCATCACTGTCAATTAGGATCATGTTGCACAGTGACCAGTGTACTACAGAAAACCATTACACCCTCTCTCTCTATCTCTCTCTCTCTCTCTATCTCTCTCTCTCTCTCTCATTTTCTCTATCACTGTCACACACACACACATACACACACACACAAAAAAATAAGACAAACGAATTATGAACAGCAAAACCTCATGGGATACGAAGACACTGACAGCCCATTACAATTCCAGAGAGACTGAAGATAGTTTACAGGCACTTTAAGGGCATATGGATGTTCACAGGCACATGAGCACACACACACAAACACACACTTGTTTTTTTTTTATGCTTGTGAGGACCCTCAAAGACATTATGCATAACCTATTATAGAGAATTGTCCTTAGAAGGCTGGTTTAAAGTTGAAATTGGTCTGCACTTAGAGAGAAATTCAAGTACACACACACCCACACACACACACACACACACACACACACACACATACAAGCAGTCCACCATCCAATCTACACAGAGAGAAGTGAAGAATCGCTG
>JAPZDY010000001.1:3272062-3282693 GCA_029783645.1 Ctenochaetus hawaiiensis
CATCCATCCATCCATCCATCCATCCATCCATCCATCCATCCATCCATCCATCCATCCATCCATCCATCCATCCATCTCCATGTCCCTTCAAGGACACTGTATCTGTGCATTCTATATCTACCCAGCCAGTCCACTGGGGTACAAAATCAAAATCCTATTTATTCTCTGTAGCCAAAAGATGAATGAAAGATAAACATTCTTGCTGCCTTCTCTGTGTTTTAATAATTCATTTTTTTATGCTATAAACACTGTTTACTGTTGACATTTTCTTGCAGTTTTTTTTTTATCAAGTTTCTCATAATTCATTTTTATGTCCATGCAAGTGTAAAAAGTGCACAAGCTCATATGGATACATGTTATCAAATAAATTGTTAAACAAAAACGAAAAAAAGATTCTCTCAATAAAGTGTTTCTTTTGTTTTTGTTTTTGCACAAATAGGCTAAAGAAAGTGGACTTTCACTTCTACTGTACTGCACTTTATACTAAACGTTCAGCAACAGACCATTTTTTTTCATTAATCTCTCTCCCATCTTGTTTACTCGGTGTTTCTCTCCTCCCACCTCTAAACTCTTTTCTTTTTATCCAGTCCAACATATGTCCTGTGCTCAGCAAACCTCTTTTCTTACTTTTACCTCTTTCTGCTCAGCACTTTTTCCTCTGGACGTTGTCTTTTTCCAAATGGGCAATTTTTTTATCATTATGTGCTCCCTCTTACCCTTTTACAGGCCATTTTCCTTCTGATGTATTTAATGAAAGCTAATGAATTTACATAATGAAAGCTTTTTGCCAAGGCATTGGCTGTGATACAAAAACCCATCAATATGCATTCAGTTAAATCAAGTTCTAACCATCATGCACATTTGTGAAAACAAGGAGCTTTTTATAGGCCCTATGTCTTAAATTGTGCTTGCATCCTCTTCTCTACGTAGTTTCAGAAGGAAGACAACTTTTTTGTCACCTACAATAATGCTCAGTACAACCAAGTGAATTTATTCCCTGTATTTAACCCATCTATCAGGAGCAATGGTAGACAGCATACCAAATATTCATGTTTTTGTTGTTGAAGGAAACTGGAGACAAGCTGTGGAACAGCATATATAACTATTAAACTTATTCTAATCTAGTTATGGTCAAGCCTAAAATCATACATATTGACAGTTTAGGCAGGTCACAAAGTCCAGTTTAAATTTTCAATCATCTGTCATCGGCTGGAATCAGTTAATCAATTAGTTAATGGCCAGCTGATAACCTCTTAGTTATTTTTTGGTGAGCGTTCAAATTTTTTGAAATGTTCCATTGTAAGAAATTCTTCGATGTTAAATCTTAAATATTTTCGCACACAGGAAAACACCCAGTCTGTATTTATGTGTGAAATCATCAACGCAGGAGTTGGTAGAGCTATGTATTGGACTTTTATTATAAGGACATTACTTTCTTTCTTGTAAGTCATCAACATTATATGGTCTCCCTACAACATTTAAAATGAATTTTGAAGTCCAGGTGACCGGATGAAATTCTGTGTGCGAAATGCTACCTGCACACACCAGACAGTTTTTTGTATGCACCAAAAGGTTTTTGTTTCTCACAGGAGAAACATGGAGGAACCCCCCCACCTTTTTTTACTTGTCCCCTTTTTTTGTCCCTTTTTGTCCTTTTACGGGCTCTGCAGGGAGGGCTTACCATTGCATTTATTTAGATTGAGACTCATAAGACTTTGTTATTTTACCTTGTTTACCAGTTCTTACAACTGCAGTTGTGTTTACATTAATTTAATTTAAACAAGGCTGAGGGATACTTTCAACATGATCAAATATGGATGACTACATTACTGTTCATCCAAGAGTTGACATAATTCAAACAGGTACTTGGATGCCTTCTTGCTGTCACACTGCTGTGCTTCTGTTTGTGCTGATAAACACAAACTGCAAATAAATTCCAGTGTAATGAAAAAAACCAAACAGGTTTAGAAAGAAATCAACCCTCACCTATACTTTTTCTTAAATCTAATTGAATGAAAACTGAAAGAGAGGTTTCTGAACAAATGCTTGCACACCACAGCAAACACAGTTAGTGTGTGCACATCAATTAAAGAGCCAGAGCAGCAAGAACTCAAATATGTTCAGACCAGTTCATGGTGGAGAAACGTACAGCTTTGCACAGCCAAATGTAAGTTGGAAAGTATGATCTCATCATCTTGTTTGTCTGCTGTGTCACACTCAGGACCAAATGACTTTGGATCAATTTCTGTATGCATCACTTTCTTAAAGATCCACATTTCAAAATCACTGTTTCATCCTATTCATAAACTAGCAGTGTTTTTAAAGGCGCTTCGCAAATACATACTGATTTATTCACTTACTCAGATCCTTTGAAGTGCAAGTGCATGTTTGTGCATCTGTTATCCTGTCAACATATGACACCAGGGTTATACTTCTTATTTACACCGAACACAGAAGCCTGCACACTGTCACACTCTATAATAACAAGTAACACATCTGCACTCTGATCATGTCCCCACCAGGCAGGCGTACAATCAAAGTTTAACAAGAATGATCCATCACACAACCACTGATGCGCACATACGTAACACACAGATAATCTAAGTCCATAACTCACCAGCTGACTTGTCTCTTAGAAGACAAACCATGCGTGGAGGTTCCTTTTAAATTCCTTTTGTTGTTGTTGGTGGTGGTTTTTTTTGAGGGGGGGTTTCACTACCGTTAAGAGGATACCTCACTTTACAGTAGGTGGCTGTTGGCAATCCTCTGGTTTGGAGAAGCATCACAAGTACCAGCAAAGAAGCAGAACATTATACTGCTGTTAGCAGGAGAGCATGTCTAAAGTAGGGTCCAGCTAAAGAAATCAATATCAGTTGATGTGTAGGCTTTAGAATTTTTACGTTATTGTCACTGCTTTACCTTGCCGTCTGTCAGCCCTTTCCTTTAACACTACGTGTTCCAACTGCAAAAGAGCAATCAGTGTGCTGGTCCGGATCACCACCAGGTAAACCCCACCCATGACGTAAGACGTTGATGCTAAATACCAACAAATGAGTGAAAAGACATAACAAAGAAACAGTGAAGCAAGACTCAAATTTTCAGTTTCCCCTAGTATTTTTTTCACATAGTTTCTCTTTTCTCTCTTTCAGCCCACAAAGTCTCCAACTGCAAAACTTCTTCTGCACTTGTGTGGCAATTGTGGTTGTATTTGTTTTTTCATTCTCCTGTTTTTGTTGCCTCTTTTAGAAACGGCTAAAGGCCTGGCCTGATTTCTGGCCTGAATATGCATAGGAATATAGAAGTTTTGAGGTTGAGATAGAGTAGAAGGTTTTTTTGTTTCTTTGGTGGCCCTGTTTTTAGGTGAATGCCTGAAAAAGTCTTTGCTGCTGACCCTCCTGTTCATATCAAAGCGTAGCCACTCTCTGCTCTTTCGCACTTGGAACACATCAAGCACCATTTACTGAAGGTGATATGCTGACTATGGGTAAGTACCGCATATAAGCCCATTCCAAAGAAAAACAAAACAAACAAAAAACTCTTTGAAAAAGCAAAGGGAAGATGAAAAGTGACCAGTGATCCAAAACCCCCACTTCTTCCAATGTAACACTCAAATTATACTGCACTTTTAACACAGTGGAGTTTGGTGATGGGAAATGTGACTGAAAAATAGTTAAAGTGTCAGTCACACTAATGTAGCACCTTAAAATTAATTTGTGTGTCCTCAAAAAATGTTAGAGGTCTGGTTAGTATCTCCTTGAAGGCGTGGTGCAGTTGCTGAGCAAACATGCCAATATGAGTTAGCCAGCCGGACTAGCTTGGCTGTTAACCAGTCAATAATGTTACAGTTTATTAAGTTCTGTGGTTTGGCCTAAAATGTGGAAAGTATTTTGTTGTTGTGCTTGCCAGCAGTTGCATTATAACAGTCATCAAACTGCAGAATTTGCTCTGTGAGCTGAGACAGGTCAAGCCTTGATGCCATGTCCAATTTACCGGCTTCTGTGACTCTGTGCAGTCACTCAAAAAACACTTTTTTTATGGTCTGAAGACATAAGATACAGTCAGTGATTACATTGTAAGCGCTTACAAAGTACTGCTCTGATTAAAACTTTCTAGTTCTTATTTCAGCTGTTTAAAAAAAACTATTCTACTGTTATAACAGTAATGTCAGAGCTAGTTGACTTGACTCGCTTAAACTGTGACATTAGGTCCAAGGAAATTTTGGGCTTATGAGAAATGGTCTCCCTTTTAAGACCACTTAGTTTTTAGTTTATCATATGTCATAGTAACAAGTTTTCTACTGTAGTTACACAATTGTATTATGTCCTACTTTATATTACATTCATTGATTCTAAAAAAAATTTAATGTATTGTACTGTATCTAATATTATAGTCTCTTTGGACCTTCAGATTATAGCTTGTGAGAGAGGTGGGGGGGTTCAATAAATCTCTAGTCACCTACAACTGGCAAGACAGTTTCTTACATGCTGCTAAGTTATTGTCAAAATAAGAGAGGTCTTGGCTTTATTCACAAGACAAAGCAACAATGTCAGTCATTCATAACTAAAAATGTAATTTATACTCAACTAATGTGTAGCAACATTGCCAGAAATGGCAACATAACTGGAGAGATAGATACATAAACAGTAACAAAGACGTGAAAGAGGGTGTACCAACGAAGGATGCAAACTAAGGAGATAGACATTGAGTCTGCAACATGTCATCTCTTTTTACTGCTAGATTAGAATGGGGGGAAATTAATAACTAAACAAAATATATATTTTTTTTTAATTTATTTCCTATGTGTGGGGAAAGAGATGCATCCACCCACACACCCTGTTCACCAGAGCAGACTTGAGTTAGTCTGACATAGAAGCCACATTTTCTGTCTGACCTACAATATCTGACCTCTCGAGTGTACATAAATTCAAACTCTGCCTAAGAGGAACCATTGACAGCCTGATAGGCATGCAATTTGTTTGTATGAATTTATAACTGCTATGAAAAGAACCATAAAAAAAGAGGTTAGATCATCTGTAAACACACAAGTCAGTTACTTGGCTGTTGCGAGTGTATAGGAGTTCTGATTTGTGAACAGCTTTTTTCACAGATGGCATGTAAAGGTGATCAGTGTACAATGAGGTTTAAGAAAAGTTATACAATTTGTTGTAAACCTCATTTATATTCATATTTATATTTTTCTGTAGTCTCATATTTCCTTACACATGTCCTGGATGGTTTGAATCGGCACAGTCAGTCGAGCTTGGCAGAGACTGACATCTTCATTAAATCTTCATTGTCCCTTACTGATAACACGCTTGTCTTGAGTCAACTGCTACTTTTGCAGCAAGTGCTTTTCGTCAGCATGGCATGACAGGTGGGAGAAGTTGCTTGGAGGTGAGCTGTTTGTAGCCACCATATCATTATAGTAATTTCAGCTTGTATTCTTCCTACCATTAGCATCAATAGACTTGTTTTATGAAGAACTGTTTATTTAGTGTATAAGTAGAATAAACATAAATAAAAGCAAAACAGAAATGAATTAACTTTGACTTGACTTAAAAAGTCTTTACAATGAAAGGCACTTTTTTTAAGTTTCATTTTAAAGGAGCAACATCTGATAAATGTTGGATTTTCATCAGCAATAACCAAACAAGACTCCTGAAAGTGAATCTGTTGAAGCAGCAAAATGGAACAGATAACTAAAGAACAAATATAGACCAAGGAAACAAACTAAAAGCCTAAACCAAATCTTCAGTTAGTAGCTTCTGAAGTACTGAACACAGTGTCTTTTTGAAATGTCTTGATCCCCGCACAAGAAAAGTGCACAGTCAAAATGAGTTACGTTTTAGATCACTTGAGCTGGGCAATCTGGCAAAAATTATTATTAAAATACTTTTTTTTTTAAATTTGATTAATATTATCACAATATTGTTAAAATGCTGCCAACTACAAGAGTACTGTTTGAAGAAACCAGAGTAGTAACCAGAGTTCAGTAGTTAAACTTGACAAAAAGGAAATACACTAACAGTGTTAACATTTAACTGTGTAAACATGGTTTAAGATTTATTTTGTGAAAAAACAACATGTCGGCACACTTAACATTGCAAACATGTGTGTGTAAAACAGATGATGAGGTGTTATTAAGAGGGTGGCCAAAGAGAACACGTAAGTACTCTGCTTGTTGAACAAGAGTTTAGTAAATAGATGTACTGTTTTTTTTAATTGCAGATATGGATAATGAGAGTTGTTGTCAACTCTTGTATGAAAAAAATATATAATGAAGTTGTTTTCATTCCCTCCACTGTGAGCCCTGCTCTTAGTTTAACTGTTATTCACTCTATGTATGTGAGAAGCTCCACACCACAACCTGTTCTCTTTGCTAACAGTTAGTGACAGATGTGGCAGAGAGCAGAGAGGCAAAAGTTGCTTTTTTAACCCTTGGTCTCACTTTTAATTGACCTCTATTCCAGTGGGTATCCACAATTCAATCCACACATCCACAAGCCACAAGCTGCTGACTGACTCACTGCTTTTTTTTGTTTTGCTTTTTTTTTGCTTTTTTTTCTGCAGTGTGATAGACAGATATATCAAGAAAAAACATCAAGAGCTTATCACATTCTGTTCCTCTGTTAAGGCTGTGTGTCAAACAGCCCTGTGCAGCCGTTGCTTGCTTGTTGAGGACAAGCAGGGTCATCCTGAGGTTTGCCTATGGATGTTGCTGAAACCTGCTGGATTAACAATTTGGCTCTACATCAGAGGGTCCACATCAAGGGGGGCAGTTTAGCACAACTCCTATTTAAATTGGTAGTGGAAATGAAAATCAGTGCTCCACTGTTCAACTTGGTGTGGCCTAAAGTGCCAATGGAAAAGCTTCATTTTTTTCCCCCTTAAAATGAACATGAAGCCAAAGTAACTCATGAGGAATAATCATATACATTAATTTTATAATAAGTGAATATTAAGTGTGTTCACCACTTGTGTATTGGCTCATTGCTGAACGTGCTTTGCAGCTATTACAAAATGATACCACACCTAAGTTTGTCGTAAATGTCTTTCAATGCACTGAATAAAACTAGGAACAAGATAGATTTGTGTTAAAAGTATCCTGAATTTATATGGAAACATGCAATAACATCATCAAAAAGGTCAGAATTGTCAGTTTAAAAAAAATATCCAGCCGTACATTAGCACAAATATTATATGTCTGAACCAGTAGATTCTTGATACATGTGTTATTATGCATCAGCTGCAGTGGTTTAGCATCTGCAATGTAGTGTGAATGGAATCTTCTCATTGAGCATTTAAATGGAATATCTTAACTTTCAAGTCATCATTAACTTCAAGAAATACCTACTAACTTTATATATTTTTTTGCCTCTGCTTTGTTAGAAAATAGGTTATTAAGAGCCCATCAGCCAAGTAGGAATACATATTCATTCATAAACAGTGCTTTAATTATCAATTATTCAATAACTATCAAGCTTTACATTTATTTGGAGGTTAATTGCTCACAAAGTCCAGTGATCTCAAAGCATGTGCACACACACAAACACACAAAAACAGGTGCAAACACACAAAGATACACTGTATATGTCACTTAAAATTTGAGGCTTCAACAGTAACATCCAAGTAAAGGTGGGTAGTGATGAGTTGAGGAGGAGTTTGCTGGAAAACACCTATCATTTAAGACCAACTTTAAACTGTGAGAGATATGTTGTATTTTTGTAGAATAAAAAGAGAGGTTCACTGTCATTTCTGACATGATCATGTTATAGAATTTACTGATTAACTTTTGGATACTCTTACATATCAGCTGATCCCAGAGTCAAACTGGGAAAATTACAAAAGAGTAGTACAAAGAGTACAAAGAGGTCAAAGTCCTTGCATAACTTTAAAATGAACCACAGTAAAATGATTACTGATAATTGTTTTATGATGAATCACTGAGTGTGACTCTTGTCCGTTGTTCTCTTTAAAGAGAAGAATCATTCAAAATATTTGTGTATATATATATATATATATATATTAGGGATAGACCAATTATCAGCCGGGCTGATTACCAGCATTTTGATGCATATCAGCATCCGTCTTTTTTTTTTAATCTGACAGCCGATAAGAGATCAATTTAAAATTGGGTTATTTTGGCCCTGATGCAGCCGCTCCTCTCTGTCTGCAGTCACTACTCTGTCTCCAGCATTGTCCCACCCACAGCACCATCTGATTGGTTACACACAGAGCCACAGCACGACCAATCAGCAGAACTTTAGGGAGCTATTTATTTGTTTAAGTTTTCATTTAACTTGACAACCTTGGTTTGTTTCTGTTTTTAAGTGTATTTCTTTGTTACTTATTATTTAGGATAAGCGTGCGTATGTGTGTGTGTGAATTTTGGCTAAACGCAGTACCCTTATCACCTTCCTGGTGATTAACTACAAAGCAGCAGTCGAGCTATAAAGGTTTAAAACATCGTTGATCCCTTGCACAGAGTGTAGGAAACATATATCTGTGAGTATCCGAGTGTACATGCGCGGCATATTGTTACCAAACTTCGATGCTAATAGTTAGTATGTGTTTTCCCATAGTTATTAGCATTAAGCTAGCAGACTTTTGAAAGACATGTTGTTGAAAGACACAAGTTTGTTCAGTTGTTACAGATGTTTAACTTTATTATTGCAATGTAATGGTGCAAATATACAACGCATGTTTTCTTTATATCTTACTTTTATTGTATTTTTTCACAGTTTAACAGTGCTTCATGTGGAGTCAATAAATCATGGGTAAAATCACAACTGTTTACCTACCTGCCAAACTGAACCAGACATTTAGAGAGGGCAGAATAAAAACAAAGATGTCTATTGTCTGAGATAAAAAAAAAAACTTTAACATGTTGCAAATCTGAAAAGCTGTTTAATAAACATATGCTTAAAGGCCCTGAAAAAAACATATATATATATATATATATATATATATATATATTTGAGGAAATGGCAAGAAGCATTGAGATCACACTGAATGCATTGTAAACGCAGTGACATACAACAACCATGCAGTTTGAGTAGCATAAAGAAATATAACGTGTTGCTTGATACAATGACTACCACAACCCTCTTTTTTAGTTGAATGGCCTAATGCAAGCATGTCTCTCTTGGATACGCTGTTCACAGTCTCCTGCAAACAAAATCAGAAGTTTGACAGCGCAGATGTAGGTTCATCCCTCAAGAATTTTTTACTATTTTCTCTCCCGTCTTTACTGCATTCCATCCTCTCACTACAGCCGCAGTACAAACAGCTGTATAAAACAAAATTCTTCATCTTTGACAACAACTGTCAAAGTCCACACAAGGAATCAGCTTCACAGACACCATCAATTTTTTGTGTTTCTTTGTCATTTTGACTCACAAAAACAAAAAGGTGTAAGAAGA
Organism: Ctenochaetus hawaiiensis; assembly: GCA_029783645.1. Taxonomy (NCBI): domain Eukaryota; kingdom Metazoa; phylum Chordata; class Actinopteri; order Acanthuriformes; family Acanthuridae; genus Ctenochaetus; species Ctenochaetus hawaiiensis. The sequence goes on from JAPZDY010000001.1 coordinate 3,281,485, forward strand.
AATAAGAATAAAAACAGGAAAAGGAGGGCCTGAACCATCAGCTGACAATCAGATCTCACTGGAGTCACGTATTAATTTAAGGTGTAAATGTTATTAGTCTGTTTGATATCTAGATACCGTGTCTATAACAGACACATTTTAATGCAAGGTGTAAAGTACAATATGCAAAATAAAATGTCACATGGTAGAGTACCTGAGACATGGAGCTGAGATACAAGCTAAAATAAAAGAAACAATACTAACAAGTTTCAGTAACTGGAACAACAGACAGCATCAGAGGTGAAAGGGTGAGGAGAGTAAGCAATGCAGTGTTCCCTTAGTAAAGCATGAAAAATAGGATTTCTGTTTTTGGTATGACGTTGGGGCATGCTGTATCTCCTATGTATTTTTTGAAATGGACAGTATCATTATGGGTAGAAAATCAGTGAAAGATAGAAAAAGGAGATAAAACAGCAAACCTTCCGTAAGTTGGCTAATACAATTAGATTTTACAGAGGTTGTTACAAACATTAGACGACACCAAAAACATGTCACCAAATATTCATAATGTAATGCATCAAACCTCCATTATACTTTACCCAAGGACAGACCGCCCAATGTGATTCATTACACAAATGACAGCATGTTCGCACACACACAATGATAACAACTTAGCCAATTCATTGTGACACTCATAAAGGTTTTTCTTTTTTAATTACAGCGTCATGCTGATGGCTCCATGACATTTAAAAAGCCTCTAATTATTCTGCACACTGTAGAGACCATTAAAGGGGCTAAACCAAAAGCGATTTGGCCTTGTGGTGCCATTCACAGTTTGACTTGTGCTGACAGATAACAGACAGTGATGTCTGGGGAGAGATTTTTTCAATATTTCCGTCACAAAAAGTAGAATACCTACAAAGTTCATAGACCTCTGAAATTTTTCAAAGGTTTATTTTGAATCAAAATACTTTATTGAGTTTCAAATAAGAATATTCTGCCTTTCCCACTGAGATAACAACAACCCCTTTTTTAATACCACTAAACATACCACATCTTGTGAGCTTCAGCAAAGTTGACTGAACACCCACCATAGTGCTTGTTTTCTCATCTCAAGCAGTCATTGTGTCCACATTTTCAGCAGAGTCAAAAAAAACAACAACTCAAGGTTCATTTTTTTGTTGAATTGTGTTTATTTGCTAAGTTGCGAACCGGTTGATGAGGAGATTG